>JAZKJV010010378.1:1200000-1550931 GCA_037367405.1 Ottelia alismoides
TTGGGATTGTATGTTGATTGTGATATTTGCCTGTATTTTTGTCTATTTTGTGCCTTATTTACTTTTATTATTTTTGATATATCTTTATGAGTTGTCTAACCTCCTCTCTTGTTGATTTCCTACGAGGTACCACGGATCAAGGGAGGCGCTCTGTTTTAGGTGCATGTGCACCCACGTGAAGTCGGCTTCTACTGGCCTAACATCGAAGGCGACTTAGAGGATTTTTGAAGACCGAGATCCCTTTGTATTTATTGTATATATTTGTGTAATTTAAGTGAGAGAGAGACTCTATTATTGTAATAATACAGGTACTCAGACTCTGGACACTCGGGCCTAATTTCCAAGTGTTTGTACACTTGGGGGTTCACCGTGATTTTCTCGTGTTTTCTTCGCATTTTTTATTTTGTTTCCCGATTTTATTTTATTTCTTTTGTGTGATTGAGCCATTAATTGTAGGATCTGCTTGTCGATAGTATTAGGTCCAAACACATTAATCACCATTGCATGTACCTATAGTCTCAATTAGACTTAGTCAAATTTTGAAAACTGTGCTTCCCGATAATAGCAATTTCTGAACTTAGGGCGATTTCGTCGGCTTGCATCTGCATATAGTTTAGGTCTCAATTCCGCTGAGCATCCGTGCCTGTAGAGTGTTGGAGGCAAGGTGAGCTTTTCTCTTTAGCATTCATCATTGATTTGTCGCTTGCATTGCTTTTACGCTCCTCTACCTCTGATTTTGCCAACTTAGGTGTTTAAAGGAATTGACTCCTCGATAGACGCGTGCGTTCTCATTAAAAATCTAAAAAAAGTGATAATCAATAAAATTGGAACTATTACATTACTCGACCCTAAAATCAACCAAAAAGAAAAAAATATTATCTTGAGGCAAGCGATCCCCTCATTGTATGTGAACCCCAAGGATCCATGTGCATGTTTACGCTGCATTCACAATATTACATTCGTTGGCATCGTATTAAATGTATGAGTTTACTGGGAAATTTTTCGCACTGCTATATTTGCATAAGACATTCCAAACCACATTCATCAGATTCAACCAAGAAATGCCACCAAAATTTTATTCCATTCATTTTTATAATATCAATACATGTACATCAGGAGTTGACAGTTCATTCATACGTGTGTCCCAAAATATATACATACAGAAGAGAAAAGAAAACTGATACAAAAAGCAACATACCGTCTGGTATATATACGGTCACCTGATGTCATCAATAGCTACTGAGCAGCAGGCTTTTTACCTGCCAAAATATGTTAGGAAAGAAGAGGCGTCAACGGGCGTTGGTACCACCCAAAAACTTATAAACATAAACAGATTTTTAATATGTTCAAAAGTAAACAAGTAGAAAGGCAGGAACAAGTAAAGTTTACATCTACTTGTGTAAGTAAAAAGGTTTTTCAAGTCTTTGGTAAGCATCTCCCATAAGCACCCACTATTCCAATATTTTTCATATATAACATATTTATTTTATAATCAAATGTTCATAATTATAGGAATGTATGTATATATATATATTATCATATTGACCAGATATCGTATATGTGGATTTCATGATGAGAAAGATGGGATTGAAAATGTTTATGGATTTACTTGATTCTCAAGTCCAATGGGTAGTCATTTCCTATCAACACAACTTTTGATTGTAACTTCTCCAAATCTTAACTTCAACTGTCTCAGATGTAACTCTATATGATGTACATATAGATATTGATGATCTGGATGTAGAATCGCCAAGTCTGTTGGCGAAAGTAAAACTGAAGCGGTGAGGTAGCCTACAAATAGCTCTTCCGTCTCGTTCTCTAATTGGAAGTGCGATCCAATAGAGGGATATGTCTACTCCAAAACTACGCCACTGAGACAGGTGAGAGAGACTCTCCAGAAAAGTCACTCTAGAAAAATGGCACGACCGGTAACGGGCAAACAAGCTCGTACAAAAAACTAAAAATCGAGGACCCCCCGCCTAGGTATCCTAAAATAGAGAGGTCAGCGGATTGGTCCGAAGTCGGGATCCCAATGAGGTGTAAAAATACTGCGAGCTCGCGTAAAAATCGTAAAAGGATTGGGATCCTAGACCCACTCACTTGGCGGCCACTCCCCTATCTGGGCTTCCTTTCTTCCGCCGATTGAGGGTCACCGCACCCTCACACAGTCGGGTGTAAAGTTCATTGTGACTGGCATTCAAAATTTTTATCGTTAATGATACACGACTATCATTACTTGCTTGTCAGTTCATCTCTTTCCCACTTCTTTCTGTGGTTATGAATAGATCCAGATCTCTCGATCATCTCGTATCGGTAGTGATCCATAGATAGCATGGTATTCCTAGAGGATAATTTTCTGAAGATGATCTAACATTATGTACTTCAAATCCACTTTGAATACAACACTTGTTCATGCTTGGATTACGACAGGACATTATACAAGACTTTCACTATATGGAGTGTGTCGACATTTTGTGATATACTTCTAACCTCAATAGTTACCCTTATTAATAGATATCTCTATTATTGGATATGTTAGTAAATCTAGCATAACATATGACACAATCATTATTTGAATTTATTCCTTCCCAAGGATGTGAGGAACTTAATGAAAATAGTGTTATAACACCCATTTTAAGTCAACCAAGTCACACTTCCATATTTGAAGGTTGTCAACAGAGGGCAACTAATTCTTGTACTTCTCACATTATACTTGTTGAAATCCAAAAAAATATGAAATAAACATATATCACCACTATTTGGTTTACATTATTTATTTCAGACTGAAACTTAACGTAAATTGCATCAAAATGGTATTCTTTGTATAGAAGTAATATTAAGCTTAGAATGCAGAATAAGCATTTCGCATTACTCAAAACTATTTCACATTACTCAATACTGTATATGTAGATATTTTCAGCCTTACTTCAGTGATAGATTAATTCTTGCATCTAATAAAATAATAGACAAATTCTTCCTAGTGCATAATTTGTGAAATTTATTGGCTAAAAATTAGCCTTTACCAGATTATATTCATTCTAATGCAAGAGAACTTCAACTGCTCTCTCTTTTATAATATATTGATTTTTTTATATAATACATTCATGACACCTGATTTTTTAATTTTAAAAGTTTCATTATGTAACTACCTATTAACTGGAATTATAATTAATCGTAAACCCACCATCTTTTAAATTATGAAAACTGTAGCTAGGTAAAAAAAACTTTGTACTAATTCCATGCAACTGGTTTAGTTTTTAATTTAGTAGGTGATAGAGAGTGATCACATAAGATTCAACATTTGATTTGACTTCATCAATTGGCATATACTGGTTTATCTAAACATGACAAACTACTGGTCCTTTTCTTTATTACTCTAGATACATATTTCCCCATATTAAGTATGCTAAATTTGTGTAATGATAGCATGCTGGCATTCATATATTGTAGTAAAACAATTTTTATTATAAATGAATGCTTGTAAAAAACATACTTTCCAGGATACTTGCAATATTCTATTATAGGGCCAAATGGTATATATGATAAGCATTTAAACATACGATGTTATTTGAATCACATTCTTTAAGGGCTTGCATCCCATTTCAAGCAATTACAATTACTATAAATGATGTATTTGCATAGACAGTAACTAGGCTTACAAATTTTAGAATTTTGTGACTAGTTTTTTTAGATGCATGCAAGTGAAATCAGAAAGAGAGAAGAGCCAATTATATCACTTGATTCAATTATCATCATTTTAGTGTAAGATTGTATAAATAGCAGTAAAAAGGGAAATTTGGTACACGTATGGTAGCAAAAAAGATGCAGGATTGTACCTAAAAAAATCTTCAAGTCTTGAAGATTAATTTACTGCAGATTTTGAGATAGGAAAGAGCAGCAACCTAATGGCATTTGATGCAGGAGCAGGGACCTCCAGATGCTCCTGATGAGGTAGGAGAAACCGCATCTTTGGAAAGAGGGATTTGGGTCTCGTTGGAATTGGGGAAGGAAAAACAAGGGAGGGTTTTGGGGCGTTGGAAGGGGATAAATAGGGAAAGAGAGGGGAGAATAGAGAGGGGGAAGGTTCTTGGAACCTTCCCTTTTTCTTTTCTATTTTTTTACAATAATTATGACATCGTTAGTGACATCAACATGCTGATGCCATTATTGAACTTAAATCTCTCTCTCTCTTTTTCAAACTGCAACAGGACATAGTATGTACTTTACTGTAGCAGAAAATAAATATATTTTTATTTTTATTATATTTTTGATTCATTTATTTGAGATGTTTAAAAAATATCCGTATGTGCGCCTCGAATGCTGGATTTTGACGCACAACATCTCGATTTGATCATCTCAGAACAATGATTAAAATGAGTATAATGTTCGTACACTTCCGATCGGGTTTTGAATGCCCGAATTTTTGAGATACGATTTCGATTTAGGGTTAAATTTTACGAAATAAAAATATCAAACGACCTCCGATTGACGGACGGTCGATTCCGTTGGTCTTATTTCGTCGAATCGGATTTAATGACGGTCTCAGTTCACTTCTCGATTTCCGAATTTACGTCGCAGCTTTTCAGGCACGTATTACGACGCAATCGATTTTTTATTGATTTCGCTCAAACGACTTTTGATTCATGATCAATTGATCGACTTTAGTCATCTAATACCAACTGACTTTTTTATTGGGTTAAATGGACCCAAATCGGATCGGTTTCGGGTTTATGTAAATTTTGGATGTTATAAATATAAAAATCTCAAAGGGAGTCTTGTTCTCGAGACTCGAGTTAAGGTCATTATGTATCTGTAATTTCATATGGCCATAAAAACCTCAAAGGGTTTTAAATCATAAAAACCTCAAAGAGAAAACAAGCCACATATTTAAACATATATCTAATTACAAAAGCTTGTTTTGATTATTACCTCAGAAAAGCTGCGGATATCGTTCCTACATATCAGCTTCATTCTCCCACATCGCCTCTTCGACGCCGTGTCGGTGCCACAACACCTTGAAAAATGGAATCTCTTTACTGCGAAGCTTCTTCACAGCACTTTCAAGTATCTGCATTGGCTTCTCCTCATAAGTCAGATCTGGCTCCACGTCAAGATTCTCATAACTGATGACGTGTCGAGAGTCGTGCACATACTTCCTCAGGTTGGATATATGGAAGACATCATGGATAGCTGAAAGATGTGGAGGAAGGGCTACTCGGTAAGAAACCTTTCCTACTCGAGCAAGAATCTCAATGGTCCAACATATAATGGTGCCAACACTACAAACTGGACAGTCTTTGGGGACGGTTATTGGGGACGGTCACTGAGCAACCGTCCCCTATACAAATTTAGGGGACGGTTGTTTGCTGCTCGTCCCCTGTGTAAAGTTTTAGTGACGGTCGGTTATGACCGCCCCCTTTTACATGACAATTAGGGACGGTTACATGACCGTCCCCAGCACCGGCCTTTAGGGGACGGTCAAAACTGTCCCCGTTACTTCACTGTGGCCGTCGCATATAATGGAAAGTAAAGGGGGCGGTCACAACCGTCCCATATAGTTAATTTTATGGGACGGTTGCATAAACGTCCCTAAAACCTCTATCAATGGCGCGTTGGGGAAAATTTCTGTAACCATAGGAGACGGTCTCCTCCCAACCGTCCCTAATTATTAATATAAGGGACGGTAGTAACCGTCCCTTATAATAATAATCGGGGACGATTTACTAACCGTCCCTAAAAACAACCAGAGGGGACGGTCCACTTATAACCGTCGCCGATTATTAGTAAAAGGGACGGTCGAACGACCGTCCCCGATGGTAATATACCCATCCCCGGCGAACCCATCTTCCTCATTCCTCCAATCGAACCCCATCTCCCTCAAATCGCCTCCGGCCTCCTCATCCTCACTCCGGCCTCCTCCACCGCCCTCCGGCCTCCTCCTCCACCCTCCTACGTCCATCCTCTCGCCCCTTGCCCTCCGGACTCCGCCTCCACCCCCCGGCGTCCGCCCTCTCGCCCCTTGCCCTCCGGCGTCCGACCTCCGGCCTCCACCTCCTCCTCCGCCCTCCGACCTCCTCCTCGGCCCTCCAGCCTCCGCCCTTCGGCCCCGGCCTCCACGTCCTCATTTGGATGTAAGTTTTTTTTAAACTTTTTGGTAATTTATTACTATATTATGCTTGCTTTAATTTCATAATCTTATTTTTGATGTATAGATTTATAAAAGCATTATTTATTGTTTATAGTTAACACGAATGTATTATATTTTAATAAAAATAAAGGTGTATAGATGTTATGATGGATTGCTTATGATGTGAATATGAAGATATTTGAAGGTGCATAGATGTAAATGTAAGTATAATATATGAAAGTGCATGCATATGATGTGAATGTAAAGTTGTTGGGAATGATGGTGTATAGATGTGAATGTGATGATAGTATGTGAAGGTGTACAGATTTGAGTTTGAGGGTAGTATGTATAGATGCGGTGGTATGATGGATAAACCATGTTCATTGTTATACAAACACCAAAAGGTGTAGATGTATGATGTGAATGAGAAGTTGTATGCTCTGAATGTGTAGAGGTATGATGTCAATGTGAAGGTTTATGACGTGAACGTGTAGAGGTATGATGCGAGTGTAAAGGTGTATGATGTATATTTGTTCATTAAGTAGATGTATATGTGAGGGTTGCAAATGTGAGATATTTGTGTATAGATGATTCATTTTCCTTCGAGCCTACGTGTCGTAGCCTGCCCTGTCAAGCGCTGCTCCTGAACCTGATTTGTAGGGAGGAGGAGGGGTAGACCGAGATCAGACTCTCTGGATCGAAGGCCAAGTGTGCCACATAATATTTAGTAGAATATTTGTTCATTAAGAAGAATATTTGTGTATAGCTGATTCATTTTCCTTCGAGCCTACGTGTCGCAGCCTACCCTGCCAAGCGCTGCTCCTGAACCCGATTTGTCGGGAGGAGGAGGGGTAGACCGAGACCGGACTTTCTGGATCGAAGGCCAAGTGTGCCACATAATATTTAGTAGAATATTTTTTCATTAAGTAGAATATTTGTGTATAGCTGATTCATTTTCCTTCGAGCCTACGTGCCGCAGCCTGCCCTGCTAAGCGCTGCTCCTGAACCCGATTTGTCGGAAGGAGGAGGGGTAGACCGAGACCGGACTCTCTGGATCGAAGTCCAAGTGTGCCACATAATATTTAGTTAGGTTGTAAAACATGTTAGCTACCCTAGTTAATAATGATGTCATGTTGTTGTTATGAACATTACCAAACATTTTTGAAATTAACTTTGGATCTTACCTTTAGGCAATGGACAAAAGTTGGATGAACAAAAGATTCGATGACTATCGGACATATAATAAAGGAGTTATCGGATTCATAGACTGTGCTTTTCGATATGAATCACACTATCATATTGTAGGAGGTGAAGGAGATAAGATACATTGTCCTTGCATAAGATGCAAAAATACTTTGACCCAAAATCGAGCCACAGTTTACGAGCATTTGATATTAAATGGATTTTGGCTACATTATACGAATTGGACATATCATGGTGAAGGAGTTAATTTAGAAGAAGATAGTAATGTCCACGGTGATACTGAAAAAGATGTCTCAGAAATACAAGACAGTGATGCTATATTTGAGATGGTAGATAACATTCAAGGACATGACACCGATGAAATGATGGATTCGCTTCCAGATACGTTGCTTAAAAAATACAAGATGCAGAGAAGCCATTATGCTCAGGAGTCAAAATGTCTCGATTACGTTTTCTTCTGGAGATGTTTAAGATAAAAGTGAAGAATCGGTGTACATCGGTTACGATGACAGATATCTTACTTTTGATTAGGACATTATTAAATAATCCAGAAAACTTTCCAAAGGACTGGAAGGACGCTAAGTCTAGATTTCGTGCACTTGGACTGAACTACGAGAAAATTGGCGCATGTCTGAACGACTGCATTTTATATTGGAAGGATTACTCAAAGTTAGATACATGTCCTGACTGCAAAAGTAGCAGATATAAGAATAATGATAATGATTCGAAGAGGAAAAAACCGGAGAAGATTTTACGGTTCTTTCCTTTGATTCCCCGATTACAGCGATTGTATTCATACGAAAGAACAACTAAAATGATGATATGGCACAGTAATATCAAAAAGAAAGATGTAACCGGTGTTATGCGACATCCATCAGATACAGAGGAGTGGAGCAAGTTTGATGAAATGTGTCCATCATTTTCTGAAGAAGTAAGAAACGTACGATTGGGTCTTGCTTCTGACGGCTTTAATCCATTCGGAAATATGAGTACGAGTTACTCTATTTGTCCTGTGATACTTGTTACATATAATCTGCCACCATGGATGTCAATGGCATCTTCCTTTATGATGATGTCTTTATTGATACCTGGTCCTAAGGGGTCAGGTAATGCAATAAATACATATATGCAACCTTTGATTGACGAACTAAAGATTCTGTGGAATTCATGAGTGAGTACGTATGATGCGGTAAAGAAAGAATTCTTTACAATGCGTGCTTCTTTATTGTGGACAATTAATGATTTTCCAGCATATGCCAATTTATCAGGATGGAGTACGAAAGGTAAACTCGCATGTCCGATTTGTATGGATAAAACACATTCGACATGGCTAAATGCGAGTATGAAACATTGTTATTTGGGACATCGTCGTTTCTTACCGGTCAGTCATAGATGGTTAAGAAGTGAAAATAATTACAAGTTCTATGGACAGTCGTTTGGACGTCGTTTAAGTTTGAATAGCCGATCAGGAAGCACAATGTGGATGGAACAAAAAAATCTGGGCAACTTCTCTCTAGGCCGATTATCTAAGAGGAAGAATACTGGTGGATGGTGAAAACAAAGTATATTCTTTCAGGAGCTACCCTACTGGCATACGTTACATGTCCGTCATAACTTGGACGTGATGCATATAGAGAAGAATGTTATGGAAAATATTCTTTCAATTTTGAATATCTCTAGTACTGCCAAAGACAGTTTGCGAGCCAGACGTGATCTAATACAATTGGGTATCCGACCCGAATTACATCCGATTGAGTCTGAAAATTCTAAAGTAATAATTCCCGAAGCAGTGTATACTTTATCCAGTGCTGACAAAGATAAGATACTCAATTTTATTAAATCAATTAGAGTATCTGATGGATTCTCCTCTCAAATTAGCAGATGCATAAATTTGACGGAAAGAAAGATATCGTCATTAAAAAGTCATGATTGTCATGTACTTATGCAAGTTCATTTTCCGTTGTCAATCAGAGGAGTTGTACATCCTGATGTTTTGCAGCCACTAATTGAACTCAGTCAGTTTTTTAAAGCTTTGTGTTCGAAGACTTTAGACCCGGAAGTATTGTTCAGACTAGAGACAGATATAGTTATAACTTTATGTAAGCTGGAGCAGCTCTTTCCACCTACATTTTTTTATATAATGGTTCATCTAATTATTCATCTTGCTAGCGAAGCCCGGATATGTGGTCCTGTGCAGTATCGATGGATGTATCCAATTGAAAGATATCTACGGAAATTAATAAATATGGTATTTAACAAAGCAGCACCTGAAGGTTGTATTGCCGAGGGATATTTATGTGAAGAATGTATCACATTTTGTGACATGTATATGGGTCATGGAAAGAGTATTAGATTTGATAGGTTCGAACGAAATAATGATGGTGAGTTGTGGATAGAAGATCCAAATAAACTTTGGATATTTCAACAAAATGGCCGAGCTATCCTAAAGAGTACCCGTCGTAGTATTTCAGACAATGAAAGAGATCTTATTCATTATTATATTTTGATGCAAGTAGACGAGGTTGATTCTTTCTTCGAAGAGTTTCAGTCAACAACCACTAGCGAATCAGACTTTCTGAAATGGTTCGGGGATAAAATTGAATTATTAAAAGTTACCAAAGATGAACGGTGGAGCGCAAATCTCGATATAATTCACAGGAGTCCATACTCATTAATAATATCACATTCTGGCTATATCGTTAACGGGTCTAGATTTCAAAAGAAGTCAATTGATGAAAATAAAGCGTCACAACTTTCAGGAGTAATAGTGAAGGCTGATCTCAATGCTGAAATTGACGGATACTATGGTGAGATTATTGATATACTAGAAATCAGTTTTACACATGATGCAAGGTGTGTTCTATTTCATTGCATCTGGTTCGACGTGGGTCGAGTTGGAGTAGGTTACAAGAAGGATAGAAATGGGGTTCTTTCTTTAAAGCAAACAGGTCGGTTACAAACAAATGAACCGTATACGCTTGCCAGTCAGGTCGAACAAGTCTTTTATGTTCCAGATAACTCAGTTAGTGGATGGATAATACCAATTAGAACAACACCGAGAGATTTCTTCGACGTAAACGAAGAGGCAGATGCACTAGACAATGATGTTGCATATCAAAATAACTCCAATGATTTTTTCCATGAGGTATTAGACAACGACGTTGGAACTTGGAACTAGCAATTTCATGTAATGTTTTTTTATTTTCAATTTCTATTAATCGAAATTATTGTCATCTATCGAAATGTATATTTTTGAAATAACTCTTTAAATTGCAGACATGGCTCCTAGACCTAGACGTATTCGGGAGGTCCCTGAACCTCCCCAGCAGCCACAGGGCGGTTCTTCTGATGCAGGTAGTGGAGCTACACAGAGACGGCATGGACCGTCTCAGTGTAAATTCTTAGACCGTCTTGCACCAGGGTAGACGTTACCTGTACGCATTGTTGGCGGAGATACGGTAGGAGAGAACTCCACGGAGTTCTAGAGCTACCTTGGACAGGTTGCCCGTGCGCGCGTCCCTATCACCACCCACGACTTCCGACAGCTTCCTTATGCTGTCAAGGCTGCCATACTTGCTGATCTGGAGGTATTCTGAAATCTTAAAACATTTTTTTAATTTTATGAGCTAATCGTTATTATATTTGTTGTATCAGGATGTATTTACATGGGAACGAAATACCCATGTCGATTCTCAGATTTTATCCCATGTTGCTGAGTTGTTGCGTCGATACAAGGGACGCACAAAGGCTAAGGTAAGATTTTTATTATTATTTAATATCAAAAGATTTAGATATTGACGATATTTATTTCTCCATTTCTAGTACTTCAACCCCCAGATTCCATATGAGCAGCTTGTGCAGAATATCCCACCTGGTGTTACACCAGAGCAATGGAGGGAGCTGATTAATTTTTGGTCCAGTGAGGATTTTGCGGTATGTATATAGTTTTCTTAATTATTTGTTTTATTTTTATACTGACTTTGTGAAATTTCAGTCGATTTCTTCCAAGAATACGGCGAATCGTTCGAAAGGGTTTAGGTCGACGCATAAGATGGGAAGGAAGAACACCAACTAACTGAAGGACGACTTTGTAAGTATTTAAAAAATATTTACAACGATTAATTTTGAGTCTTAAAACAATTTTAAGAAGTTGTTTTACTTTTTATAGTTGAGGGAAAATGAAAGAGAAATGACCCGCATAGAGGTTTTTGCTGGGTCAAAGAGCCGAGACTTAGGAGGAGAGCTGCAGTGGGTTGATGACGCCTACGCACCAATTCATATAAGTATAAATGCAATTTTTACTTAAAGGATTACTTATGGTAATATATTGAAATTATTTTATATTTCTTATATGCAGGAAGAAATGATTAGGCTCTCTACCACCTCCTCGCTAGATAGCACGGGGACGAGCAATCCCCCGTTGACGGCCGATGATGCCTTCCGTCAAGCCACTGGTCCAGAACACAGTGGACGCATCCGTTGCGGAGGACGGGGCGAAACGATCCGTACATGGTACGGAATGGGTGGTGCAGGTGGGTCGCAGTCTTCCTCGCAGGGAAGCCAGAGAGAAAGAGAGATGGAGAGGGCGCTGTGCGAAGTAAAGGCAAAGATGACTGCACAAGATGCAGAGATGGCCCAGATACGTATGGACATGGCGAATGTCATGTCCTTAATAAGCCGTCTTCAAAGCCAAGCCACGCCCCATGTACAACCTCCACATCTCGGCGACGATGAGGAGAGTGAGGAGGAGACCGATGAGAGTTACGGGAGTGGCGCATCTGAGTAGGTAGCATGGATGTAGTACATCTTAGTTTAATTTTGATCTTTTTATTGTAATGTTTTTTTATTAATGCCTAACATTATGTAGACTTCTTACCGTTTCTTAATGTTGAGTTTATGACTGTAAGGATTCTTCATGTTGACTTTATGATTGTGTTTCTTCATAATGATATTCATGTTGTGTTGTTTGATTCTTAATGTTGTGTTGTTGAATGTTGAGTTTATGATATTCATAATGTTTAGATGTTGAATGTTGTGGTTAGTTGTTTTGCAGAGAAGAATGATGTCATGTTGTCATGTTGATATTCATAATGTTGTCATGTTGATGATATTCATAATGTTGTCATGTTGATGATATTCAGGATGTTGCAGAGTTTATGATATGGTTCGTGTTGTCATGTTGAATGTTGAATGATGTAGGAAAGAAATCAAGAATATATGATTTTTTTTCCTGTCATGGTTTATTGGGGACGGTTGTAACCGTCCCCTATAGAGCTATAGAAACGTCCCCCCAGCCAGAACAGTTCACGGAGACTTTTGGGGACGGTTATAACCGTCCCCATTACGGTAATGTTGGCGTCGCTAACGAAGCGCAGATGAGACGGTTGAAACCGTCCCTTATACCCTTATGTTGGCATCGCTATAGACGCTCCTATAAAAGGGGACGGTTACAACCGTCCCTAATAGTCTTCTGTTGGCGTCGCTATAGAATCTTCCAGGCTTCTGTTGGCGTCGCAAAAGACCTGCAGAGTAGAAGGGACGGTTACAACCGTCCCTACATACAAATGTATGCGACGGTGATAACCGTCCCCAAAGGTTCAGCGCAAATGGGACGGTTAAAACCGTCCCTTATACCCTTCTGTTGGCGTCGCTATAGACGCTACTGGAAAAGGGGACGGTTACAACCGTCCCTAATACTCTTCTGTTGGCGTCGTTATAGAATCTTCCAGACTTCTGTTGGCGTCGTAAAAGACCTGCAGAGTAGAAGGGACGGTTACAACCGTCCCTACATACAAACGTATGCGACGGGGATAACCGTCCCCAAAAGTTTTCTGGGGCCGTCTCAAAATATTGATGACCATTAGGGACGGTTGTTAACCGTCGCTAATACAAAAGGTTGTAGGGACGGTCGCACCCGTCCCTAATAGTAATCGTGTAAGGGACGGTTACAACCGTCCCCAATGGTTAATTAAATGAGACGGTTGTCAGAAGCGTCCCATTTAGTCAAATGAGACGGTGGCTGAAGGGACGGTTTAAAAACCGTCCCCTTTGATCAAAGGGGACGGTTTTACAGACAAAGAGGACGGTCTTTGACCGTCCCCTTAGACCCACCCTTCTGTAGTAAGGAGTCCCAGTGCCAACTTTTTGCAGAGCTTCGTCAGGGACAAATGACAGCCATAGATTACGTTATCTGATACACAGAGCTGTCATGAAATACACGAGCAACTGGCGTATTTCCAGAGGAGAATCTGGAAAAGTTCATTAGCGGCATGCGAGAGGAGGTACAGGAGAAGCTGACTGGACTACACAGCACTTCCATCTCCAAGGCTACTGATGCAGCAGAGAAGTTTGAGGACATCAGAGGGAGACATTTTGGGAGCTCGTCTGAAGCAGCGCCTAGGCTGCAACATCGATCTTTTGGACCGATACGTCGACCGTTTCAACAGCAGAGGTCAGACAGACGGTTCCGACCTATAGGTTCGTCCTTCTCAGGCAGTGCTCGCTCTTTTCCATCGACTACTTTAGGAGGAGCACTAGCTGGATGTGGCACAGATTCTGCTCGACCATCTAGGTCACAGCGAACAGACAGACCACCTGCAAGATTAGCCCGAAGTACAGACAAAACCACTCCACCTACCAGACTAGTCCGGTGTTACCGATGTCATGAGTGGGGACATTATCGATCACAATGAGCCTTACCCACAACCACAGTCGTCGCAGCCTCAAGTACCACGTTGAGGGAGTTTCCGTGGCAAGAATTCCAACTTTAGGCGACAACTGCAGGGACAGACACAGAGTGTGGCAGGTTCCAGTGTTGCACCAGTCAAGCAGGGGCAGTTACATGCAGTTACTGAGGAGCAGGCACGTTCAACAACTACTGTGGTTAAATGTATGGTCTCAGTCTTGGGCTGACCTTTCCATGTTCTATTGGAGTCTGGTGTGACGCATTCTTTTCTTGCTTCGAGGCTACTTTCTTCTTTAGGTAGAGTCACAGAGACTCTCTCTTCTCCATATCACATTCGAGGTCCAAGTGACCAGTTGTTCATTATTTCACTAATAGTCATGCACTTGCCTGTATTGATTGGCGGTTACGAGATGATCGCAGATTGTCTACTATTACAGCTTGACGAGTTTGACTTGATTTTGAGCATGGATTGGTTATCCGCTCATCATGCACTTTTTGATTGCTTTAGGAAGACGGTTTTCTTCAGAATTCCAGATCTACCCGAGTTCACTTTTGAGGGTATTGTACATGACTCCACCATGGAGTACATTTCAGTGTTGCGAGCTCAACGACTTGTTGATCAGGGTTGTGATTCATATCTTTCATTTGTTCGAGAGGTATCTTACTAGGAGCCTATGGCACAGGACATCCGAGTAGTATCAGACTAACTAGATGTGTTTCCTGATGAGCTACCAGGATTACCTCCTGAGAGAGAGATCGAGTTCGAGATCACATTGCTACCAGATACACAGCCGATCTCGATGGTTCCTTACCGCATGGCACCAGTTGAGTTGAGAGAGCTAAAGGTGTAGTTGCAGGAGTTACTTGATTTGGGATTCGTGAGGCCGAGCACTTCACCTTGGGGTGCTCCGGTTCTATTTGTCAGAAAGAAGGATAGATCCATGAGGTTATGCATTGATCACCGGTAGCTGAACAAGAGAAAGGTGAAGAACCGTTATCCTTTGCCGCGCATCGATGATTTGTTCGACTAGCTCCAGGGATCTTCGGTGTTCTCGAAGATCGATCTCCGTTCGGGTTATCATCAGTTGAGGATTCGAGAGGCAGATATTCCGAAGACTGCTTTCAGGATGCACTATGGACACTAGGAGTTTGTGGTAATGCCGTTTGGGCTCACCAATTCACTTGCAACATTCATAAATATGATGAACCGGATCTTCCATCCATACTTGGACAAATTTGTGGTGGTATTCATTGATGATATGCTCATATATTCTCGGAATGAATGGGATCATACGAATGATCTACGGATTGTTTTGGACACATTGCAGAAGCACAAGCTATCTGCGAAGCTAAGCAAGTGTGAGTTCTGGTTGTCCCAAGTCTCATTTCTAGGGCATGTTATTTCTGGAGCAGGCATCGTAGTTGATCCTGCGAAGATTGAGGCAGTTATGTCTTGGGAGCAACCCAAGACTGTTACGCATATTCAGAGTTTCCTTGGACTAGCGGGCTATTACAGACGCTTTGTCAGCGGATTTTCACGCATTGTTCACCCTCTGACATGATTGACGCAGAAGGGAATTCCATTCATTAGGGACGATTCATGCGAGCAGGCCTTCAGGACACTGAAGGAGAGATTGACTACATCGCCCATTCTTGCTCTTCCTTCAGGCACTCAGGACTATACAGTCTACACATATGCATCTGGAGAAGGTCTAGGATAAGTACTGATGCAGAGAGGACATGTGATTGCTTATGCATCACGACAGTTGAGGCCGCATGAGCGGAATTACCCCACCCATGACTTGGAGTTGGCGGCAGTTATCTTCGCCTTGAAGATCTGGCACCACTATTTATATGGAGTGAACTTCGAGATTTTCACTGATCACAAGAGCCTAAAGTATATCTTTGATCAGAAGGAGCTGAACATGAGGCAACGCATATGGCTCGAGCTACTGAAGGATTATGACTGCACGATCTTTTACCATCCTGGTAAGGGAAACGTGGTGGCATATGCACTTAGTAGGAGAGCTCATGCAGTTGGTACGACAAACTGACTATAGACGTGAGATATGCTTGCATCTTTGACTGATTGGCATCCTCGGGAGAGCGTATCCATTCCTACCGCTGTGCTTCCACGATTCGGTAGTTTGTGGGATCGCATTGTCGAAGTCCAGAAGACAGATCCTTGGATTCGAGATAGATAGATGCACGCCATCAAGGACGAGGTTGACGACTTTGTTGTGATGGAGTCTATTTTATGGAAGGCAGGACGGGTCGTTGTACCCAACGACGAGCAGTTGTGTAGAGACATACTTGATGAGGCACACAACTCACAGTTATCTATCCATCCAGGTAGCACAATGATGTATCGTGATCTACGTCGACATTTCTGGTGGGATGGGATGAAGTGTGATGTGGCATTACATGTTAGCAGAAGCATGACCTGTCAGATGGTCAAGGCCGAGCACAGGAGACCACCAGGATTACTGTAGTCTCTCCCCATTCTCAAGTGGAAAAGGGAGAGCATTTCTATGAATTTTGTCACAGGATTGCCAAAGACACCAGGTGGCGATGATTCCATTTGGGTCGTGTTGATAGGTTGACCAAGTCAGCTCATTTCATACTCATACCTATCAACATGACTTACACTCCATCCAGATTGGTCAAGCTATATGTACAGAACATCATCAGGATACATGGTATACCACGAGAGGTGGTGTCTGATAGGGGTTCGAGGTTTACTTCACATTATTGGAATCAGTTCATGTCAGCACTACAGACAGAGCTGAAGATGAGTCCTACATACGATCCGCAGACAGATGGGAGAGTGAGCACACTATACAGACACTCGAGGATTTACTTCGCGCATGCTCCTTGGAGTGGAAAGGGTTATGGAAGGACCATCTGTCGTTAGTGGAGTTCACGTACAACAACAGCTATCATTCCAGTATAGGCATGGCACCATTCGAAGCCCTATACGAGCGGAGAAGCCTCACACCTCTCAGTTGGCATGAGGTAGGTGATCATGCTCTCTACTCCGTAGATCTCCTGAAGGAGACTGCGAGGGCTGTTGATCTTGTGAGACAGAGGCTTCTGATGGTACAGAGCCGCCAGAAGAGATATGCAGACCGTCGGAGAAGAGACTTGGAGTTCCAGGTAATCCAATTCTTTCCCCATTATCCATTCAATTATGACTTATATATGTTCAACTTAATCTCATACTAATGACATTCCTATAAATTATAGGTTGGAGATTGGGTATTTCTCCGTGTATCTCCCATGAAGGGAGTGCCGAGATTCGGTGTTCGTGGCAAGTCTCATGGCGCACAAATCATCCTGAGCACCTTAATCACTCTCTTCAGCCACTGCTCAGCAATATCGGGTGTACCAGTGCCCTCGAACAAGGGTATGTTGGCTCGCTGGTAGGAAGTGAAGACTGACTGATGTTTGTGAGTAGTGGAGTACTCGTGTGCACCCTCATTAGCAAAGTCAACAGGGTCCTGCTCCTTGTCAAAGTCTCCATCCTCCTCAGCTCCATGCTATGGTATGTCCTCAAGTAGATCATCGAAATGAGGCTATTGTACCTCTACTGACTGTCCTTGGTCCTGGCGTGTGCCGTCGAGAGATGGACGGTAGGTGAATTCTTACCACTCCTCAAATCTCATTTCTATATCCGTCTGTATGTCAGCAATTTCTGTCTGCTGTGCCAGAATCTGATCATGCTGGCCTCTCATAGCAGCCTGCTGCTATTGAAGGTCAGTGAGAGCGGTCGGTATCCGTGCCAGCTGGTCAGCCGTATCATGTTCGTCGAGATGCCACGGCTCTGTATGAGAACCATAATTAGTCATAAAAGTACCATTTGGATATACTTATAATATATGTTTTTTCTCTTCTTGGGATATAATATGAAAATTTATGAAATCGGTGACATATGTGGTACTTGGATTTGAATGTCATATTTCCCTTCTCGAACTCATGACAAGTTAGAATATTGTCGCTATCCGAGAACTTAATGCGATCGGAATCGTAATACTACGAATGCGCGTATCGAGGTACCACTGCTCTGATATCAAAAATGTGAACCCTCAAGGATCTGGGTGCCCGTTTACGCTGCATTTGCAATATTACATTCGTTGGCATCGCATTAAATGTATGAATTTACGGGGAAATTTTCGCGCTGCTATATTTGCACATGACATTCCAAGCCACATTCATCAGATTCAAACAAGAAATGCCACCAAAATTTTATTCCATTCATTTTCATAATATCAATAAATGTACATCAGGAGTTGACAGTTCATTCATACATGTGTCCCAAAATATATACATACAGAAGAGAAAAGAAAACTGATACAAAAAGACACATACCGTATGTTATATACACGGTCACCTGATGTCATCAATAGCTACAGAGCAGCAGGCTTTTTGCCTGCCAAAACATGTTAGGAAAGAAGAGGCGTCAGCGGGTGCTGGTACCTCCCAAAAACTTATAAACATAAATAGACATTTAATTTGTTCAAAAGTAAATAAGTAGAAAGGCAGGAACAAGTAAAGTTTACATCTACTTGCGTAAGTAAAAAGGTTTTTCAAGTCTCTGATAAGCATCTCCCATAAGCACCCATTATTCCAACATTTTTCATATATAACATATTTATTTTGTAATCAAATGTTCATAATTGTATGAGTGTATGTGTATATATATATATATATATCTATATTATCATATTGATCGGATATCGTATCTGTGGATTTGACGATGTGGAAGATGGGATTGGAAATGTTTATGGATTTACTTGATTCTCAAGTTCAATGGTAGTCATTTCCTATCAGCACAACTTTTGATTGTATCTTCTCCAAATCTTAACTTCAACTGTCTCAAATGTAACTCTAGATGATGTAGATATATTAATATGGATGATCTGGATGTAGAATCGCCAAGTCTGTCGGCAAAATTAAAACTCAAGCAATGAGGTAGCCTACAAATGGCTCTTCCGTCACGCCCTCTAATTGGAAGTACGGTCCAATAGAGGGATAGGTCTACTCCAAAATTACGCCACTGAGATGGGTGAGAGAGACTCTCCGGAAAAGTCACTCTAGAAAAATGGCCCGACCGGTAATGGGCAAACGAGCTCGTACGAAAAACTAAAAACTGAGGATCCCCCGTATGGGTATCCTAAAACAGAGAGGTCAGCGGATTGGTCTAAAGTATGGTTCCCAACGAGGCGTAAAAACACTGCGAGCTCGCGTAAAAATTGTAAAAGGACTGTGATCCTTGACCCGAACTCGAACCGAATAGGGTCCTATTAACCCAATAAATTTATCTGACAACATAAGACAACCTAAAATGACCAATTGGTCGTGAATCAAAAGTCGTTCAGGCGAAATCAATCAAAAATCGATCGTGTTGTAATACGTACCTGAAAAAGCCGCAATGCAAATTCGGAAATCGAGAAGAGTACCGAGATCGTCATTAAATCTGATTCAACGAAACAATACCAACGGAATCAACCGTTCGTCAATCGGAGGTCGTTTGATATTTTTAATTCGTAAAATATAACCCTAATTCAAAACCGTATGTCAATAATTTCGGGCATTCAAAACCCGATCGGAAGTGTGTGAACATTACACTCATTTTTATCGTCATTCTAAGACGCTCAAATCGAGATGTTGTGCGTCAAAATCCGGCATTCGAGGCGCGCATACGGACATTTTTTTAAACATCTCAAATAAATGAATCAAAAAAATATAATAAAAATAAAAAAATATTTATTTTCTGCTACAGTATAGTACATATTGTGCCCTGTTGCAGTTTGTAAAAAAAGAGAGATTAAAGTTCAATAATGACATCAGCATGCTGACATCACCATGCTGACATCAACACGCTGATGTCACTAATGATGTCATAATTATTGTAAAAAAATAGAAAAGAATAAGGGAAGGTTCCAAGAAACTTCCCCCTCTCTATTCTCCCCTTTCTTTCCCTATCCGGATGTTACATTGTCTTCGCTTCTACTTTCTCATGCAACACACTAAGGATTAGTGCCAAAATCCCATTCAGCCCCTAAGTGTTTGTGCAACTTCTTGACTTCTCACCTAACTCTAAAACAAACAAGATAAAAAGACCGCATTTGCGATCTTCACCGAGTTGAGTAGGTGAATTGAAGGGTTTGTCTTGTTTTCATTTTTGTTTGTGATTGTTTTGTGTGCATTCCAGATCGCTTCTGTGCATTTGCACCTTTTTCTCACTTCTCCTGACTTGACCTTTGTGCTCTCCCGAATCATTTTCCCTTGTTTTCGAGATGGACCCCTGGAGCGTATTTTATCCAAACTTTGTGGATTCCTCGTTCACTCCAATCGGTCCACCTCCCTTTTATCAGGAGGATCCTCCTCCTACTTTTTCTAATTTTTGTACATATTCACCTCAGCCGCAGTATCAGGACTCAAACTTCTATCCACACCTATCTCCACCTCCATATTTTCCACCTTCACATCCACTCTAGATTGAGTTGTTGGAGTCACCTTTCATGGAGTCCACAATTGAGCACTTGACCCAGATGATGGATCAGATGAGATAGAGGATTGACAACCTCACTAAGAGCTACCATGGTATTCCACCATTTGATGATATGGGTACATTCGAGGATTTCCATGAGAGCTTGCAATCACCAAAAATACAAAAAATGAGAAAAAAATAAAAATCCAAAAAGAACTCAGGATACCTTTGGTTGATTCAGATTGTGAGGAGAGCGCCCACCTGCCAGATCATTTAACCACACCTACACTCACATCCTGTCCCACCATTGACCCCGAGGATGCCGCTGTACAGACTGTTCTTGGCATGCCTCATGTAGATGTTGATTCTGATCTCCTCCCTTGTATGGGAGAGGTCCAAAAATTCAAAAAATGTTGACTCAACCTGAAGTGGTGGCCGCTATTCATGAGATCATTGATGCCCCACTTCGTTAGGCCATGACCCAATTGTCTGCTCCTCATCATAAGAAGAGAAGCGGAGGAGCAGATTTGAGCATCGTATCTTGACCATGGCCACTGCCCACGCCATCGCCCATCATCCATTTTCTAGGAAAAAGAACACTGTCACACCTCTTGTGAGTTGCACCATCTCTGACCATTTATGTGATAACACTCTCCTCGACGGCGGTGCATCAATTAATATCATACCCTTCTCATTGGTACAGTCTATTCATCTTGGGCCTCTCAAGAAAATCAGGATGATAGTGCAATTTGCTGATGGATCAATAAAGTGGTCGAAGGGTATTCTTGAGAACGTCGTCATTCTGATTCAGGGCATGAGCTTCACGACTTGTCTTGCCCATGGAGACCTCTACCCATGTGAAGGGTCCTCCAATCATCCTGGAACGACCCTTTCTCGCCTCTGTGAGAGCCGTTGTTATTTACGGATCAGGAGAGATTCGCTTCCGTTCTGATGTCGGGAGAGATGTGTTGATCACCACACCTACCACGGACAAGAGACCCGTATCCCACAAGAGTGTGCCAGTGTTAGCCGACCCCGAGGCCTATGAGCTATATGCGGATATCAAAGAGACTTTCTTTATGATCAATGATGAGACCTGAGAATTCCTCTCCAAGGAGGAGGACTCCGAAAGCATAGACCTTGGCATTTCTTCTTCATGTGATTGGCGATGCGTTGATGACATCTGCGGGATTTACACGATTGACACCATTGAGCGGAGGGCAGATATTGATGAGACTAAGGCCAAATTTGATCTTGTTGCTTTTATTCAGGAATTCGAGCCTTTTGATGAGAAAGATGATCAGGTTGAGATTGTAGAGGACGGACATAGTTCGACTACTTCCACTGATAAGTTTGTTCCTTTTGGTTTTGAACTGGATGACACCTCGCAGGACGACACTGACTACACTTCTTCCGATGATGATGAGTTCGTCCCATTCCACTTTGATATCAGCAAGACTCCCAAGGCCAGAACTAGCCGTACTTCTTCCACTGATCCGTCTGCGCCTTCACACCATAGGACCACTGAGGATCTCCACCCTGTCGACCCTGATCGGTTTCTGTCCACTGTGGACCCCGATGTCGACCTGCACCATAACAGATCCATTCCTCAATGGTCCCGCAAGAAGGTTCACTTTCTACCTTCTTGATCCTTTGTACATCCATCTCTGTTGTATATTCGTCTCCCTTGAGGTCATCTACAATGACCTCCTCATTGCTACTCCTCAAACTCGCCCAAAGACATTGCCCCCAAGCCCAAATCCGCAACCCCAAGCCGTTGCTCCTCTCGAACCCTATTGTTGCTGCTCTCTCTCACTCGCCCGGCCTCTTGCTCTCGTGCGTGGAGGAAGGAGAGAGTTCCAAAAGAAACCTTCATTGTTGCGTACTGTTCGCTGTAATGGGGAGGAACCAATAGGACGTCATTCTTTTCTCATTCTATTTTGAAAATAGGGGACGTCTAATGGAGGGCCCCAACATTTTGAAAAAAAAGCAAAGATACCCCCTACAAAAGGAGCAAACGATTGCAGCACCAAGGAACCCAAGTTGGGATTTGACAAAGTACAAAAATACCCAATAGTTTCCGCATGACCCCCCTGACAAAGAATAAAAACTAAAACATCGATCACAAATTTTCGACGTGAGGAAGTATAACTGCAATTTAATTTTAGTGTGATGACCTGAGGATGATCAACATGGATTAGTTTTTGGGAACTCCACCTATAATAATAGTCGTTCTTTAGAACACATCTTTCCTTTTCAATTTTTTCTTAAGATTTTGAGGAGAGAATTATTGGAAGTGGAAAAATTTATCACATTGGAGAGAATGGTTTAGGGAAGTCCGATTTTTTGAGGGAGTTCATTTGGTTTTTTCATGTGCAGGCTGTTCAGAAGAAGATGAGCATGATCTCGATCTAGCTGTTGCAGATGTCAATGTTTATGGACAAGTCAAAGATGAACTCAAGGAGAACATGCACGTACCAAGGAGAAGGGGGTGAATGTGCAGGTGTTGCTCGGATTTAAGTGACTACGATCCATGCACATACAAGTATATTATTGCATATTCAAGCGTAGATGAACATATTTGCTATTGATGTCTCTATAATGTTATAGGTAACAAACTTTATAAACTTCATATTGAAGAATAAAACGTGGATTGTCAAGATCTTATGATTGTGAGGTTTTTGTGCAATGTACGTATTAAGGTGACAACATGCGATCTTCATATTTCAAGAAGTTTTGGTTGTGATCCACAATCCATTGTAAGGTAATTTTTTGTTTCATTTTCTCGTATTTGTTGGCAGTGATCCATGTTCCATCATAATTTAACTTTTTTACGTTTATAATTCAAAAAATCTTGCCAGTGATCCTCGACCCGTAATGAGGTAACTTCTTGCTTCATATTTTTCCAAGAGTTTTTAAATCATGTGGGCCCATGACCTCTTACTTGCGGGTTAGAGGGGTGATTATCAAGAATGAAATCGATGTGGTTATCAATATACTTATTCACAGTGATATTGTCCTCCCCACCCTCTTGCTCCTGTTGTTATTGCTCATATGATGATACTAATCATGCTACGAGATGAAAAATAGTGATAATATTCTTATCCAATTTATATACGATTTTTGGACAATGGTATTCGGTATTTGGATTTCTCTGGGTCCATTTTGCAGATATTTAATGTTTAAGAAAAAAACCGTGATCTTAGAAGAGAGCCTCTGTGATATTTATACAAATATTTTTTTCATTATGATGTATGCCTGTTATATAATTACTCTCATTGTATCATTATTTCATTCTTTTAAAAAGATTCTATAAAATACAATTACTTTATAGAAGCATTTTCGATAGCATACATATACAAATATATACTAATTTACTAATCTTATAACTAACATTTCATCAATTATGCATTATTCTCGTTAATTACCCAATTATCATTTAATCTTCATCGTGAAATACGCTAGTTAGGTACTATTGGTTTAGTAGATGGGAAAGATTTGGGCAATAGCTTTATATATAAAAATGGCATATAGATAAAATATATGAGCGACTCCTGTAGCAATAGAGTAGATCCTCACCTTAATTGGACCTCATACACGATCGTTCATTTATTTTACCCCTCTTTTGTTTTTTATTAATAAATAGAAGGGAACCGTAGATATCTATGGCTTTGGATCATTGAGGTCTGTTCGTGGCCATAACAATAACAATAGAGGATTCCCACTAATCATCCTATTGGTCAACCCACAAAGAGAACACTGCCAAACACCCGCAACCTTCTGTTGGTTAACTCAGACTCTTAAGATCTCTAAAAAATCGAGTATCCTCAACTCTTTAAGCCTTGAGTGATAGTGAATGTGTCAGAAATACACCAACTTTAGAGTTAGTGAATTTTTGTGATTTTTGAGTTTTGTAATTTTTATAAATTTTTTTAATCTCGAGAGAAATAATGTCTGGCCCAAGCTCATATGATAGTTGTGTCCATTTCCAGCACGTATGGGTGTAAGTAAGGACTGTTAGACGGCTACATGTGTTACTTCAAGACGGTGCCATTCACATTGTCTTTTAATCACCCACTTTGCTAAGGGAGACCATAGTTCCCTCACTGAGAAATGGCTACTCATTTCTAGCTCAGTAGTTAGAATCACTGATCAAGAAAATATTTTATTTTTTTCAGGTTTTTATGAGATTTTTGAAAAAGGTTAATTGTATTTACAAAACAAGAAGTTAGTTCCTCAATTTTTGAAAAGATTTTGAAAAGAATTTTCAAACAAAGTCACATAATATATAACTATTTTCAAAATAGTGTAACACAGTTAGAAATTTTTTTCAAAGCATTTACAAATAATTTTATAGGAATCAGTTCACGATATACTTATACCCTAGCATGGAAAAAGTTCCCAAAATTTCAAAATATGAGCTATAGCTAACGTATATATACAATATATACGGTATTCCCCCTATACTTAACTTCTGCTATGTCCTCATGGCACAAAGTGATACGAAGTCATAACTCATGTCAAATACAGTGTGATATAGCAGAACTGACTCAGATGACCTCCCTATACTTAGGTCAAAAGGACCTAATTATAAGAAGACAAGAAGAGGGAAGAATGAATGACTCAGGTTCCCCTTATACTTAAGCTGAAAATAGCCTAAGTATTGGATATGCAATAAGGATGGAGGGACCTGTGGTGAGAGATCAATGACTATACAAGGTTCCTCCAATACTTAGGCTGAAGAGTTGGTTGAAAATTTGGGTGTGGATTTCAGGCTGGGGAACCGGTGATTAGTTAGGGTTAGAAGGGGTGGATTTACAGAGGTGCATGGATGTGCAGAGATGGGGGAAGAGGGGGAGGGGTAGGTCATCTAGGGTTATAGGAGGGTTGGGGTAAGACACATGCATGGTCAAGCAAGCAAACAATACCCTCTGATTCATCAATACAAACATGAAGACCAACAAAGGTTGGTCATTTATCTTTTCATTTTTATTGGTGATCATTCAAAATTGAAGTTCATTACGCATGTTTCAAGGTTAGGCTCTAGACACTATCCTAGGGATATGTCCTCACATCTCAGAAATCAAACATCCTGCGTACAATGGCGGTGCGGGGGTTGCTCTCTCATAAACCAAGAATGAATTTTATTCCAATTTATTTCATCAACTTGCATTACAGTACTAATTTAATTTGAGGTTGCCACTGTATTAATGTGAGAGCATAAATCAAGCAATCGTCGTCTACTCGACCATTCTCAATTTTCTTCAATTTCCTATGTGATAAATAAGGGGAAGATTTGAAAAGAGCCAGTGCATTCGTCCAATATTTTTAATTGTTTATACTACTATGCAATCAATGGAAACGGGTCTGATATTCATTTGTACTATGAGTATAATTGTACTAAACATCAGTATACTTCCTGCATACTAATGTTTGATTTCTGAGAGGTCTAAACAATTATACTCATAGTTGATATAAGGGAAACAATTATACTCAACAATAAATCTCCGTGATTGCTCCCAATGGACTTCAGATACAAATCATATTGTGATTAACCGATTTGATTCGATCATAGTCATTATGAAATACCCCTATTATGATATTCATAATATGGGTGTGTTTTTATGACATACCCCTATTATGAAGAGAAATAACCTCTTCTCCCTCTTCAACCCTTTTCAGTTTTCCCTTATCCTCTACCAAACGGACCTTGAGGAAATGCGGGATAAAACATGTCATGACAACTTCTGTTACCATAAGGCAGAGTTTCTACGGTCATTTTTTCATGAGATTAGTAATATTTTGATTGCATAACGTCTACTTTCGATTGTTTGTATGACATGCTCAAGAATCATATCGGTTATTATAGTTTTTATGTAATAATTGGGGTATTTTTTCCATGGAAAAAATGGGGCTGCCCCCACCCCATTTTCCTCAATTTTATCTATTTTTTATTGAAAAATTTCACAATGTATATTCATCTGTATATACCTCCTATATGTCACTCAATTTTCATCAGAAACATAGACTCCTATGCCGTCTATCTAGAACAAGTAATTTTAACGGTCTTAGAATTGTTGTAATCGTACATGTTCTAGATGGAGAGCATATGAGTCTCTGATTCTGACGAAATTTCAGAGACATATAGGAGGGATATATAGATGAGTATACATAGTGATATTTTTCAAAAAAAATAAAATAAAATTTTTGAAATGGAGGTGGGGGCAGCCCCATATAACCATTTTTCCATACCTCTATTATCCTTGGGAGATCGTTACCTCTATTTCTCGTATTTTTATCTAGAATCTAATTTCATCAAAAAAATCAAAAAAAAACTATGCATGTGCACATTATAATATATTATTATTATTATAAAATGTAATATAGGCATCTTGTTAATTAACTGAAACTGGGTATTCAAATCAGGGCGACATTATGTTCGGTGCATGACATTACATCCTAACGATGCTTTCCATGATAAAAAAAACTTGGACGACTGCAAACTACCACATCAACAAAACACAATCCATCTCTCAAGCTTTCAATTGATGATCCAAACAAGATGCACAGATGCACGTCTACTCGATTGCTATAGCGCGACGACACTCCCTCCTCTAACGTCGATGAATTATGCAGTACTCGTAACGAAGCTCGACGTCCGTTTCCATCGATTCCGCGTCATCAGCTTCATTGATCAAAACGGAGACGATGTCTTCCATCCTTGATAGCAGCTCCTCGTCAGAGTCGATGGTGCCGAGACAGGAGAGCTGCTTGATGACGAGAAGTCGCGCCTCGTCGGGGACTTCTCTAAACATGTCAAGGCCCTCAGCGACGGGGAAAGCCCTGTGGGACACGACGACGGTTTCTCCGGATGGCAGGATCTTCAAGTGGACCTTGAAGTCGATGGTAAGCGCCGGTCTCGAACCCGATCGGCATCTCTTCTTGATTACGTTGAAGCTCCCCATCGTCGATACTGTAGCCATTGTTGGTTGGAATTGGTGTGCGTCTGTGGGTCATGGGTTTCATGCTATATATAATGATGACGCGGTGGGGTTTGGTCATTGCTCAAGTAGGACTGGATATGGGAGTCGCAGATTTTTTGAAATCTTTTATAAGATATGATCTGCAGAAAGATAATCCGATTGGTGTGTAGCAAGAAATCTTAACAGACTGCCCGTCTGCTGCTCGTTGTTTGGCTGTGAGATATGTTGACGGTAATGTCATCTTGGGAGCCGTCCGATGGAGATCGGAAGGTCCTAAATGGGGCCGATGCTGCACTACAGCAGAGGAACCGTCCGCTGGCGGCAGAGGTTGTTGTTTAATTTTGGATATATACATGCTAATATTAGTTGGGAAGTTCGAGATTTTGAAAAAATCGACTGAATGTTTGACTATTAAGATAAAATATCAAATAGGCTTTGATTTGAGTGAAATTTAGAAAATATGTAGAGCATTGATCTGAGATTCAATATATAAGGTTGGATTTTGAGATCAAAATTGTTAAAAAAAATATAAATAAAAGAGATCACAGAATCTCACTTGTAACTCTCGTTACGCCAGAGGACTTCTTGCACAGACTGCGACAAAACGACAATTAATCAAAAGTGGACATTGATAAGACCGAGTACAAGATATATAGTTTGTCCTAAACGCTTAAATATTTGTAGGAATTATGAGATTTGCTGAGCTAAGAACATTTTAGTAAAGCAAATTACTACTGGGATAAGCACATGTATGGGATTTGTATATGTATAGATTGGAAATGACAGTTCTGAGTATTACAATCAAAATGAAGTGTGATAATCACTAATTAACATTCATTGTATGATCTTTCCTTTTTAATTTTATAACAACGAATATTATTCATGGTAAAATTGTTCTTTTATTTTTCAAATTCACAATGAATACCATGATCGTTGTTATATTATTAGTAATGAATTATATAACAATAGTTATCTATTGACTTTTTTTATCATTACCAAATTTAAAACGATCATTGAAAGTCAACGGTAAACCATCATTATTTGAATATTTAACAACAAATATACTATTCATTACTAATGCAAGACTAGAAGATAAATTAGCATCAAATATATTCATTAATCTATATTTAAAATCTGATGTATTGTCATGAAATATTTCAAATTATTCATTGTCATATGTCGAATTCGTTGTAAATTGTAATGACATTATAATAACTCAATGAATTATTGTGTTCCAAACATATACTAGGTATATTAGTTCTATAAATAGAAGAGCAGTGCAGTGAACTTCTCAAGCAAATTTTGGAGTAACAATGCTATGAATCAACCGAGAGAATATAAATAGGAGTACATGTTCATCTTTACAATTTTTTTAACTATCGATTGTGAGAGATGACCGACAGCCATCAAATTATGATTTATCTTCTTGCACATTATTGCACATTATTTCCCGACAAGTATTAGAGAGAGGTCCTGTGAGTTGGATGGTTTTGATTTGGGGATGACAGTCCATTATTCTGTATCCTACAAATCAATGGAAATTTCACCAGCTTCTAAGAAATCCGCGCAATGATCCATTCCAAATCAATGGTAATGGAGATATCATTGGCGGGAGAAAAACAAATGATGCACAGATCTGATGGTAAGGTTCACGTAAAAGGTGCTGAAATCAAACCTGTTGCACCACATAGTAAAGTAACCAGAATGTATTTGCATACAAAAAACACTTAAATCTTGAGGGCATTCGGTGGCGTGTTTTGGGACACTAATCCCGCCACTTCTCTAGCCAGGGTGTTACTGTTAGGATTAGAGTCATATTAGGATTGGACCCCTAATCCTAATAATGGTTGAGTTGTATTCTATTTATAGACCAAAAAGGATTAGGACTATAGGGTTGTATTTGAGCTATATAAAGATGGACGGAGGCATTGTCGCTATGCCACAACAATAACAATGCAACCCTTAGAGAAAGGGGAGGGAGATAGAAGAAAGAGATGAGAGGATAAGGGAATGGAGAGAGTTTTTGGAGGCACTGCCTCTACACCACCACAACAATAATGTAACCTCTAGAGAAAGGGGAAGGAGAGTGATGAGAGAGGTGAGAGAACGATGGAACGGAGAGAGTTGTACTCGTTCTAATTTAAAATGATATTTCTTCTCCAGTGGTCGCGAGAGGTGACCGACCATCATTAAATCTAGTTGTTCTTTTCTTCACGTGCTTCCGAGGTGGTGGTAATTGTGTATCCGCTTCTGTATTCGAGGAGGTTCGTATCACCAACATCCGGTATCCGAGAGGAGACGATACCGGTGGGTCGTGTTCCCGCCAGTTACTCCTCTCGTCACCGATGCTAACCGCCTTCATCCTCGCACCACAGCAACCCACCACCTCAACAATGCTTCACCTTTCATGCTCATTCCCTAATCATTGTTGTTACCGGGACCAATACCACGGTATATAAAAAATAATATTTAGCAAGATTAATATGAATCAGTACATTACATATTAATAAAATTATTATCAAGCATGTCTGATTCATATAACAATTTTGATATGCATGCGGGAACCAATAAAACCATAGATTAAATTTTTTTCATTTTTCGGAATAAATGAATAGGGCGAGATCCAGGAAGGGTAAAGTAATAAACATAATGCAGCAAACAAAATGATAGAGAAATTAGATCAGAAATCACCGAAGTGTCCATACAATGGATTGTCCTTAGAGAGGATATCGCCCCCACAATATTGGTGCGTAGGGTACTGACGATCCGCTCCCAGGATATGACGGTATACTGTCTTCGTCCGCGCACACCGACGAGACCGTCCTCGAAAGTACCTCCGAGAACTTGCAGCCGAGAAGAATAGATCGCAGATGCGGTGCGAGAATAGAGAGCAAGAGCGGCGGCGGCGTGAGAGGTTTTGTTGCAAATGAATAACAGTGACATCGGGGGATGCGTATAAAAAAGTGTTTCATGCCATAGCGAGTGGTACTTTTCATTTTTCTGAAAATACCCCTCAACAGGCGTGACTTTTTGAATTCTGAAACCGCGGCTACATTGAGCCGTTTGGGTAGAGTTGAATTCTCATTTCAGTCGAATCCAAATTAATCCATGTGATTAATTTAATCAACCTGCCAAATGAAATCCGCAACAAAAGTATCGAGATCCAAGATCCAAATTGACTCTCCCGAGCCTGAGCCCGAGACAGAGCGGAGCGCGCGCGTGTGCGGTCCTCCATTTCCTCCTCTCTACCATTGCTACAAGAGCTTGGGGTGTGAACTCGTATATAAGCCCACCAAAAGTTTAGAGATACTAGGTATGGTACTAAAATTCTACTCCAGCTTTTCCATGTTTCAAATTTAAGAATTCCCAACTTTCCCTCTAAGTCATTTGGTTTTCCAATCGAGACCAAATTGACTCCTATTGTAATTGCATACGTTTTCCAAATAAAACCTAATTACATCCTTTTAAATACAACAATCCCCCACGAATTCACCAATTTGAAAAAGAGATTCAAAGACATCTTTCGGCTGCCACACTTTGCTTTCAGTAAAGTTACCTTCCGATTTGAAACTCTACCTGAGTTTACTGCTTTCATTTTAGCAGGAACGAAGTGAACTACATCTTGAACTTCAGACCTTAGTGTTAAAGTATACAGTAGAAATAATAAAGCGTTGTTCTTGGTACAATCTCCAAGGTTGGTGCTCTTAAAGGCCATGCACCCTTATCCTGTTTCATGAGTGTGTTTAGGAAAGACCCTCTTCCTTTAACTGTGGCTCACAGTAACACTCACATAGATGGCGTTCTCCAAGGATGCACTGCTAACATCCTGCTCATAAATCTCCGTTTCATCATCTTTATTCTATCATTTTGGCCTTAAAAACCCTAGTAAATGCGTGTAAATACTGGTAATAGGAATTTTATCATCCATGCATTATTATGTAAATATTGTATAAACATTGTTTTTAATGCCAAATTATAGAATAAATAAAAGAAAAGAAAAGAAAAAGAATAAAATATTTCAAATATTTTATGACCGAAACCCTGAGACCTAGGCATCTCGATGACTAGGTCAACAAGGAATAAAGTAGGGGGAGATAAGGGCCAGAATCCAATAAAATTTCCTTTTATTTAATTCATTCTTTATTCATTTTGGGACCTATTTTTAGTTCTACTTTTTATACCTCAAATAAAGAAATTTTGTACATAAAAGTTGTAGATAAATAATGTAGAAAAATATAAAAATTATTTCATATGAAAATAGTGTACAGATAAAAAGTTATGATATGAATAAGAATCCAAAAGACCAACTTCTCAGGCCTGTATCTGTCAAATAAAAACTTGAAATGTATCAAAATTATCTTTAATTGTATATAATTTTTAATAAGCTATTTAATGAAGGTAGTTTCATATTTTTCGAAGCTACGGTTTGAAACTCAACTGGCAAGCCCCAGATATATAGCGCCGAGGCCCCCTGTCGAGTGGTTTTGGACCCTTATTGTATATTTTACCCGATTAAAATATTCATTTTATTTATTATTCATTATTTTTATTATTTTATATTTTTATATTTTTGTAAATATTATTTATAATATTTGCGTGTATTAAAACTAGAATATAAACATCATTAAAATACAAAAAATAATATACTTGTATAAAATACATAGGTATAATACATATAAATATACCTATAGAGACTATACATCTATTTATTTAAAATACATAAGAAAAATAAAAAAATATATTTAATTTTAAAAAATTAAGTTATAAATATATAAATTAATAAATAGAATTAGTAAAATTAAAAAATACAAAATAAAAATAAAAGATTAAAATTCAGAGACAAATATACCTGTATATAACCCATAAAAGGTAACTTGTAATTTTATACCTCTAAAAAATAAATAAAAATTATAATGAAATACTTTAGAAAATAATAAACAGTTTTTATTTTATAATCTAAAAATAATAAAATCGTTTAATATTTTTAATTTAATTTACAAACCTTTTTTCTAGGGGATTTTCTGGTTGGTCCATGTGGACCAACCAGAGCCGTCCTTTGGTTGACCGTAGCCAACTCTCTGACCGAGGTCTAGCCCTTTGCCAGATCTGATTTTTTGGCCACTTTCAACCACTTTTCGAGGCTGTGCCTTTCACCATATCATGTCGCTGCCTTCTTGACTTTTTGTCCCCGATCATCGAGGATTCACGCCCTAGCGTTATATTGGGCCAAGCATCATCGAGGCGCCCATTTCTCATCAATCTTCGAGCCGCCAGAACCATCTTGTACAAAAGCCCCCTTTTCCTTCCCTTCGAGTTTAAACCCCACTTGACCCGTCCCCCCCCCCCTTTCTTGTGCTCCGGACCGGTGGTGGTGACAGCACCACCTCCAACCAATTGGGGCGACGTTTGATGAGTTGTTTGGGCGTATCCACCCACCTCCAATGAGCTTCGCCGTTGAGGTCCATCTCTGGCTCCTGGCCATCGAGGTATCCCTTTTTCCTTTTTTATGATTGCATTTTTTACTTTTCGTAGTCGTAGGATCAAATCCTCACCTTCCTTTCCATGTTTCCCCAATCGATTCATCCAGCTACCCCTTCGCTGGAGCTAGCTCCGGCGAGACTCCACTTCGTCGTCCCAACCACCGTTCACTCCGTCAACCATCGAGGCATTTTTCCCTCGATGGTTTAACCATTCCTGTGCAGGTCCTGGTGCCAAAGAATCACCTGGAGCTCGTTTTGCGCCTCACCAGAGGAACCTGGAGCCGTTGTGCTTCTTCATCCTCGCTGGTGATCCTCGGCCGTCGCCGAGGTATTTTGGAGCCTCCAGCCGCTAGAGGAGGGCTGCAGGAACACTTCTGGTCTGTTTTGGAGCCGCATAGAGCCTCGGAGGTTGACGATCTAACCAGGAGAACCTCGGCCTCGTCGGAGCTCATCTCAATTCATCGTCCGGCCTCCGCAACCGTCAGATTGGCCCCCGTTCTTGGCAAGCTTCCATTGTCGTTGGATCTTGGTCGCGCAGCGCTGTTCGATCTTCAGCCGAGATCTAATCACAACCGTCGATCGCGGAGCGGTATCAGTCGTGGGATCTTCGACACGTAGCAAGTGAAAGAGCATCCGCCGTCGGATCCCTAGCCGTGGGTATTTTACAACTTCCCCTCACCCATTTCTACATTTATTAATTAGTATACTAAATCTTTCATCTGCTTTTATAATGTCTGTAATATTTACAAAAACCCCTCGAACTTGGTATTATTGCGAAGAGGTCCTTCGCTACGTAACCTTACGTGACTCGCGCACGTGAGGTGTGTGGTCGTTTTGCAAAGGACCCCATGTGGGTTTGCGTATTTTGTTTTGGTCCCGAAATATTTTAATATAGTTATAAACTTTCTGGTATATTTGCATTTGTAGCCCCAAGTTTTTAATAATTACTATTAAGTCCCTGCCTAGCGCACGTGTCCACGCACATGGCCTTGGCATTTTTGCAGGATAGCCCCTAGGGGTTGGCTTATTTCTGATAAGTCTATAAACATTGTTAATTAGTTATAAAACTTCTGGAAAAATTGTATGTTGGCCCCTGGACTTTAAAATATTTCCAAAACTACCCCAGCGAGAGTGATTTTCTTTTTGTTTCTTTTATTTATTCTATCCATCTCTGAAATTCAAAAAAATCCCCAAAAATATAGTTAGGTTCCTGTTTCATTGCTCTGTAATGTCATATTTTTTATTTTTATTTTTGCATTATTTTAAAATTTATAAAAAAATAAAATAAAAAACGATCATTTTCATCCCTGTTTGCATTAAAAATCAATAAAAATTATAAAACATTTTTGAACAATTCCAAAAAAATATATTTTTGTGTATTTTAGTGTCTTTAACCTTCAAACCAAAAAGCACTAAAAAATATAAAAGAGAACTCCTAAAAATTACGAAACTCCAAAAACCTTCATAAAAATATAAAATTTTTTTAAAAAATCCTAAAAATATAATTTATGTTTCCAAATTTTATTTATTTTATTATCTTCAATTTAAAATTAATTTGTAGAATTTTTATCTCTATTTGGTATTTTATTTGTCGATTTTAATTTCAGATTCTTATTTTATTCATTGTTTTCAATTTTTTGTGACTTTAAAAATTCCAAAAAAATAACAAAAATATAGAAAAATCACAACAACATTAGAAAAATATAAAAAGCACAAACATATTTTATTTACTGAATTTTGCTTATTTTTACATATTTTTATAAATACATTATCTCTCTTTTCCTTATTGTATTTGTACTTTTTATTGAAAATAAAATATAAAAAATATAAAATATAAAAAGAAAATACAAAATCAGAAATTAAAAATCAAAATATAAAAAAATAAAATTAAAAAAATTAAAAAAATGAAAATTAAAAATCCAAAAATAGCATTTATAGGCAAATAGATCACAATCACATTTTTGAGCATTCATTTGCCCTGATCTACCTGCTTGCTCCCTGTGTTCGACCTCTACACTATTTGTACTATACACATCTTTTGTAGTTATAATAAATTTTAACTCCGTACAGCTTTTCATTGTTTGATCGTTGTTGTGGGTTAATTGTTGTTTGAATTTGGATTTCTTGTGGGTCGCCACATCGACTGCGTCTCCGCCTTGTGTGAGACGTACTTTAGACCCGTGAAAAATCATGTTCAACAAATGGCGTCGTTGCCGGGGAGCAACAACGCTTAGACTGGGATTGTCTGTTGATGGTGATATTTGCCTGTATTTTTGTCTTTTTTGTGTCTTATTTACTTTTATTATTTTTGATATATCTATTTGAGCTGTCTAACCTCTTCTCTTGTTGATTTCGTGCGAGGTACCGTGGATCGAGGAAGGCGCTCTGTTTTAGGCGCATGTGCACCCACGTGAAGTCAGCTTCTATTGGTCTAGCATCGAAGGAGACTTAGAGGATTTTTGAAGACCGAGCTCCCTTTGTATTTATTGTATATATTTGTGTAATTTAAATGAGAGAGAGAGACTCTATTATTGTAATAATACAGGTACTCAGACTCTAGACACTCGGGCCTAATTTCCAAGTGTTTGTACACTTGGGGGCTCACCGCGATTTTCTCGTGTTTTCTTCGCATTTTTTATTTTGTTCCCCAATTTTATTTTATTTCTTTTATGTGATTGAGCCATTAGTTGTAGGATCTGCTTGTCGATAGTATTAGGTCCAAACACATTAATTACCATTGCATGTACCTATAGTCTCATTTGGACTTATTCAAATTTTGAAAACCGTGCTTCCCGATAATAGCAATTTCTGAACTTAGGGCGATTTCGTCGGCTTGCATCTGCATATAGTTTAGGTCTCAATTCCGCTGAGCATTCGTGCATGTAGAGTGTTGGAGGCAAGGTGAGCGTTTCTCTTTAGCATTCATCATTGATTTATCGCTTGCATTGCTTTTACGCTCCTCTACCTCTGATTTTGCCAACTTAGGTGTTTAAAGGAATTGACTCCTCGATATACGCGTGCGTTCTCATTAAAAATCTAAAAAAAGTGATAATCAATAAAATTAGGACTGTTAACATTACTCGACCGTAAAATCAACCAAAAAGAAAGAAATATTGTCTTGATGCGAGCAATCCCCTCATTGTATGTGAACCCCAAGGATCCAGGTGCCCGTTTACGCCGCATTCGCAATATTACATTCTTTGGAATCGTATTAAATGTATGAATTTACGGGGAAATTTTTCACGCTGCTATATTTGCACAAGACATTCCAAACCACATTCATCATATTCAACCAAGAAATGGCACCAAAATTTTATTCCATTTATTTTCATAATATCAATACATGTACATCAGGAGTTAAAAGTTCATTCATACATGTGTCCCAAAATATATACATATAGAAGAGAAAAGAAAACTGATACAAAAAGCAACATACCGTCTGGTATATACACGGTTACCTGATGTCATCAATAGCTACTGAGCAGCAGGCTTTTTGCCTGCCAAAATATGTTAGGAAAGAAGAGGCGTCAGCGGACGCTGGTACCTCCCAAAAACTTATAAACATAAACAGATATTTAATATGTTCAAAAGTAAACAAGTAGAAAGGCAGGAACAAGTAAAGTTTACATCTACTTGCGTAAGTAAAAAGTTTTTCAAGTCTCTGGTAAGCATCTCCCATAAGCACCCACTATTCCAATATTTTTCATATATAACATATTTATTTTATAATCAAATGTTCATAATTATAGGAGTGTATGTATGTATGTATATATATATATATATTATAATGACCAGATATCGTATCTGTGGATTTGATGATGTGAAAGATGCGATTGGAAATGTTTATAGATTTACTTGATTCTCAAGTCCAATGGGTAGTCATTACCTATCAACACAAATTTTGATTGTAACTTCTCCAAATCTTAATTTCGACTGTCTCAGATGTAACTCTAGATGATGTACATATAGATATGGATGATCTGGATGTAGAATCACCAAGTCTGTTGGAGAAAGTAAAACTCAAGCGGTGAGGTAGCCTACAAATAGCTCTTCTGTCTCATTCTCTAATTGGAAGTGTGGTCCAATAGAGGGATAGGTCTACTCTAAAACTACGCCACTGAGACAGGTGAGAGAGACTCTCCAGAAAAGTCACTCTAGAAAAATAGCCCGACCGGTAACGGGCAAATAAGCTCGTACGAAAAACTAAAAATCGAGGATCCCCCACCTGGGTATCCTAAAACAGAGAGGTCAGCGGATTGGTCCGAAGTCAGGTTCCCAACGAGGCATAAAAATACTGCGAGCTCGTATAAAAATTGTAAAAGGACTGGGATCCTAGACCCTCACGCACTTGGCGGCCACTTCCCTTTCTGGGCTTCCTTTCTTCCGTCGATTGAGGGTCACCGCACCCTCACACAGTCAGGTGTAAAGTTCACTGTGACCGACATTCAAATTTTTTATCGTTACTGATACACGACTATCATTATTTGCTTGTCAGTTCATCTCTTTCCCACTTCTTTCTATGGTTATGAATAGATCCAGATCTCTCGATCATCTCGTATCGGTAGTGATCCATAGATAGCATGGTATTCCTAGAGGATAATTTTTTGAAGATGATCTAACTTTATTTACTTCAAATCCACTTTGAATACAACACTTGTCCATGCTTGGATTACGACAGGATATTATACAAGACTTTCACTATATGGAGTGTGTCGACATTTTGTGATTTACTTCTAACCTCAATAGTTACCCTTATTAATAGATATCTCTATTATTGGATATGTTAGTAAATCTAGCATAACATATGATACAATCATTATTTGAATTTATTCCTTCCCAAGGATGTGAGGAACTTAATGAAAATAGTGTTATAACACCCATTTTAAGTCAACCAAGTCACACTTCCATATTTGAAGGCTGTCAAAAGAGGGCAACTAATTCTTGTACTTCTCATGTTATACTTGCTGAAATCCAAAAAAAATATATGAAATAATCATATATCACCATTATTTGGTTTACATAATTTATTTCAGACTGAAACTTAACGTAAATTGCATCAAAATAGTATTCTTTGTATAGAAGTAATATTCAGCTTAGAATGCGGAAAAAGCATTTCGCATTACTCAAAACTATTCCACATTACTCAATACTTTATATGCAGATATTTTCAGCCTTACTTTAGTGATAGATTAATTCTTGCATCTAATAAAATAATAGACAAATTCTTCCTAGTGCATAATTTGTGAAATTTACTGGCTAAAAATTAGCCTTTACCAGATTCTATTCATCTAATGCAAGAGAACTTCAACTGCTCTCTCTTTTATAATATATCGATTTTTTTATATAATACATTTATAACACCTGATTTTCTAATTTTAAAAGTTTCATTATGTAACTACCTATTAACTGGAATTATAATTAATCGTAAACCCACCCTCTTTTAAATTATGAAAACTGTAGCTAGGTAAAAAAATTTTGTACTAATTCCATGCAATTGGTTTAGTTATTAATTTAGTAGGTGATAGAGAGTGATCACGTAAGATTCAACATTTGATTTGACTTCATCAATTGACATATACTGGTTTATCTAAACATGACAAACTACTGGTCCTTTTCTTTATTACTCTAGACACATATTTTTCCATATTAAGTATGCTAAATTTGTGTAATGATAGCATGTGGCATTCATATATTGTAGTAAAACAATTTTGATTATAAATGAATGCTTGTAAAAAAACATACTTTCCTGGATACTTGGAATATTCTATTGTAGGGCAAAATGGTATATATGATAAGCATTTAAACATATGATGTTATTTGAATCACACTCTTTAAGGGCTTGCATCCCATTTCAAGCAATTACAATTACTATAAATGATGTATTTGCATAGACACTAACTAGGCTTACAAATTTCAGAATTTTGTGACTAGTTTTTTAGATGCATGCACGTGAAATCAGAAAGAGAGAAAGCCAATTATATCACTTGATTCAATTATCATCATTTTAGTGTAAGATTGTATAAATAGCAGTAAAAAGGGGAATTTGGTACATGTATGGTAGCAAAGAAGATGTAGGATTGTACCTAAAAAAATCTTCAAGTCTTGAAGATTAATTTGCTGCAGATTTTGAGATAGGAAAGAGCAGCAGCCCAATGGCATTTGATGCAGGAGCAGGGACCTCTAGATGCTCCTGATGAGGTAGGAGAAACCGCATCTTTGGAAAGAGGGATTTGGGTCTCGTTGGAATTGGGGAAGGAAAAACAAGGGAGGGTTTTGGGGCGTTGGAAGGGGTTAAATAGGGAAAGAGAGGGGAGAATAGTGAGGGGAAAGGTTCTTGGAACCTTTCCTTTTTCTTTTCTATTTTTTACAACAATTATGACATCATTAGTGACATCAGCATGTTGATGCCATTATTGAACTTAAATCTCTCTCTTTTTTCCAAACTGCAACAGGACAAGGTCTGTACTATACTGTAGCAGAAAATAATTTTTTTTATTTTTATTATATTTTAGATTCATTTATTTGAGATGTTTATAAAATATCCGTATGCATGCCTCGAATGCCGGATTTTGACGCACAACATCTCGATTTGATCGTCTCAGAACGATGATTAAAATGAGTATAATGTTCGTACACTTCCGATCGAGTTTTGAATGCCCAAAATTTTTGAGATACGGTTTCAATTTAGGGTTAAATTTTATGAATTAAAAATACCAAACGACCTCCTATTGACAGATGGTCAATTCCATTGGTCTTGTTTCGTCGAATCGGATTTAATGGCGGTCTCGATTCGCTTTTCGGTTTCCGAATTTGCATCACGGCTTTTTCGGGCACGTATTACAGCGTGATCAATTTTTGATTGATTTCGCTCGAACGACTTTTGATTCACGATCAATTGATCGACTTGAGTCATCTAATGCCGACTGACAATTTATTGGGTTAAATGGACCTATATCGGATCGGTTTCAGGTTTATGTAGATTACGGATGTTACAAATATAAAAAATCTCAAAGGGAGTCTCGTCCTCTAGACTCGAGTTAAGGTCATTATGTATCTGTAATTTCATATGGCCATAAAAATCTCAAAGGGTTTTAAACCATAAAAACCTCAAAGAGAAAACAAGCCGCATATTTAAACATATATCTAATTACAAAAGCTTGTTTTGATTATTACCTCAGAAAAGCTGTGGATATCGTGCTCGTATATCAGCTTCTGTCTCCCACATCGCCTCTTCGATGTCGTATCGGTGCCACAACACCTTGACTAATGGAATCTCTTTACTGCGAAGCTTCTTCACAGCACTTTCAAGTATCTGCACTGGCTTCTCCTCATAAGTCGGATCTGGCTCCACGTCAAGATTCTCATAACTGATGACGTGTCGAGAGTCGTGCACATACTTCCTCAGGTTGGATACTTGAAAGACATCATGGATAGCTGAAAGATGTGGAGGAAGGACTACTCAGTACGAAACCTTTCCTACTCGAGCAAGAATCTCGAATGGTCCAACATATCTTGACGCCAACTTGCCATGAACACCAAATCTCTACACTCCCTTCATGGGAGATACACGGAGAAATACCCAATCTCCAACCTATAATTTATAGGAATGTCGTTAGTATGAGATTAAGTTGAACATATACAAGTCATAATTAAATGAATGAAGAGGAAAGAATTGGATTACCTGGAACTCCAAGTCTCTTCTCCGACGGTCTGCATAGCTCTTCTGGCAGCTCTGTACCGTCAGAAGCCTCCGTCTCACAAGATCAACAGCCCTCGCAGTCTCCTCCAGGAGATCTATAGAGTAGAGAGCATGATCACCTACCTCGCGCCAACTGAGAGGTGTGAGGCATCTCCGCCCGTATAGGGCTTCGAATGGTGCCATGCCTGTACTGGAATGATAGATGTCGTTGTACGTGAACTCCACTAACGGCAGATGGCCCTTCCAGAACCCTTTCACTCCAAGGAGAATGCACGAAGTAAATCCTCGAGTGTTTGTATAGTGCGCTCACTCTGCCCGTCTGTCTGCGGATTGTATGTAGAACTCATCTTCATCTCTGTCTGTAGTGCTGACATGAACTGATGCCAATAATGTGAAGTAAACCTCGAACCCCTATCATACACCACCTCTCGTGGTATACCATGTAGCCTGATGATGTTCTCTACATATAGCTTTACCAATCTGGATGGAGTGTAAGTCATGTTGATAGGTATGAGTATGAAATGGGCTGACTTGGTCAACCTATCAACAACGAACCAAAAGGAATCATTGCCACATTGTGTCTTTGGCAATCCTGTGACGAAATTCATAGAAATGCTCTCCCATTTCCACTTGAGAATGGGGGGAGATTACAGTAATCTTGGTGGTCTCCTGTGCTCGGCCTTGACCATCTGACAGGTCATGCATCTGCTAACACGTAGTGCCACATCACACTTTATCCCATCCCACCAGAAATGTCGACGTAGATCACGATACATCTTTGTGCTACCTGGATGGATAAATAACTGTGAGTTGTGTGCCTCATCAAGTATGTCTCTACGCAACTGCTCGTCGTTGGGTACAATGACCCGTTCTGCCTTCCATAAAATAGACTCCATCACAACAAAGTCGTCAACCTCGTCCTTGACGGCGCGCATGTATCTATCTCGAATCCAAGGATCTGTATTCTGGACTTCTACAGTGCGACCCACAAACTACCGAATCGTGGAGGCACCGCGGTAGGAATGGATGCGCTCTCCCGAGGATGCCAATCAGTCAAACATGCAAGCATATCCCACGCGTATATCCAGTTTGTTGTACCAACTGCATGAGCTCTCATACTAAGTGCATCAGCCACTACGTTTCCCTTACCAGGATGGTAAGAGATCGTGCAGTCGTAATCCTTCAGTAGCTCGAGCCATCTGTGCTGCCTCATGTTCAGCTCCTTCTGATCAAAGATATACTTTAGGCTCTTGTGATCCGGGAAAATCTCGAAGTTCACTCCATATAAATAGTGGCACCAGATCTTCAAGGCGAAGATAACTGCCACCAACTCCAAGTCATGGGTGGGGTAATTCTTCTCATGCGGCCTCAACTGTCGTGATGCATAAGCAATCACATGTCCTCTCTGCATCAGTACTTCTCCTAGACCTTCTCCAGATGCATCTATGTAGACTGCATAGTCCTGAGTGCCTGAAGGAAGAGCAAGAATGGGCGATGTAGTCAATCTCTCCTTCAGTGTCCTGAAGGCCTGCTCGCATGAATCGTTCTGAATGAATGAAATTTCCTTCTGCGTCAATCATATCAGAGGGTGAACAATGCGTGAAAATCCGCTGACAAAGCATCTGTAATAGCCCGCTAGTCCAAGGAAACTCTGAATATTCGTAACAGTCTTGGGTTGCTCCCAAGACATAACTGCCTCAATCTTCGCAGGATCAACTACGATGCCTGCCCCAGAAATAACATGCCCTAGAAATGAGACTTGGGACAACCAGAACTCACACTTGCTTAGCTTCCCAGATAGCTCGTGCTCCCGCAATGTGTCCAAAACAATCCGTAGATCATTCGCATGATCCCATTCATTCCGAGAATATATGAGCACATCATCAATGAATACCACCAAAAATTTTTCCAAGTATGGACGGATTATCCGGTTCATCATATTCATGAATGATGCAGGTGCATTGGTGATCCCAAATGGTATTACCACAAACTCGTAGTACCCATAGCGCGTCCTGAAAGCAGTCTTCGGAATATCTGCCTCTCGAATCCTCAGCTGATGATAACCCGAACGGAGATCGATCTTTAAGAACACCGAAGATCCCTGGAGCTGGTCGAACAAATCATCAATGCACGGTAAAGGATAATGGTTCTTCACCTTTCTCTTGTTCAGCTGCCGGTAATCAATGCATAACCTCATGGATCCATCCTTCTTCCTGACAAATAGAATCGGAGCACCCCAAGGTGAAGTGCTCGGCCTCACGAATCCCAAATCAAGTAACTCCTGCAACTACACCTTCAGCTCTCTCAACTCAGCTGGTGCCATGCGGTAAGGAACCATCGAGATTGGATGTGTATCTGGTAGCAATGTGATCTCGAACTCAATCTCTCTCTCAGGAGGTAATCTTGGTAGCTCATCAGGAAACACATCTAGGTAGTCTGATACTACTCGGATGTCATGTGCCATAGGCTCCTAGTCAGATACCTCTCGAACAAATGCAAGATATGAATCACAACCCTGATCAACAAGTCGTTGAGCTCGCAACACTGAAATGTACTCCATGGTGGAGTCATGTACAATACCCTCAAAAGTGAACTCGGGTAGATCTGGAATTCTGAAGACAACCTTCTTCCTAAAGTAATCAACAAGTTCATGATGAGAGGATAACCAATCCATGCCCAAAATCAAGTCAAACTCATCAATCTGTAAGAGTAGACAATCTGCGATCATCTCGTGACTGCCAATCAATACGGGCAAGTGCATGACTATTAGTGAAATAATGAACAACTGGTCACCTGGCCCTCGAATGTGATATGGAGAAGAGAGAGTCTCTACGACTCTACCTAAAGAAGCAAGTAGCCTCGAAGCAAGAAAAGAATGCGTCGCACCAAAATCCAATAGAACATGGAATGGTCAGCCCAAGACTGAGACCATACCTTTCACCACAGTAGCTGTTGAACGTGCATGCTCCTCAGTAACTGCATGTAACTGCCCCTGTCTGACTGGTGCAGCAATGGAACCTGCCACACTCTATGTCTGTTCCTGCTGTTGTCGCCTAAAGTTGGAATTCGTGCCACGGAAACTCCCTCAATGTGGTACCTGAGGCTGCGACGACTGTGGTTGTGGGTGAGGCTCACTGTGATCGATAATGTCCCCACTCGTGACATCGGTAACATCGGACTGGTCTGGTAGGTGGAGTGGTTGTGTCTGTACTTCGGGTTAATCTTGCAGGTGGTCTGTCTGTTCGCTGTGACCTAGATGGTAGAGCGGAATCTGTGCCACATCCAGCTAGTGCTCCTCCTAAAGTAGTCGATGGAGAAGAGCGAGCACTGTCTGAGAAGGACGAACCTATAGGTTGGAACCATTTGGCTGGCCTATACTGTTGAAATGGTCGACGTATCGGTCCAAAAGATCGCTGCTGCGGCCTAGGCGCTGCTCCAAACGAGCTCCCGAAACGTCTCCCTCTGATGTCCTCAAACTTCTCCGCTGCATCAGTAGCCTTGGAGATGGAAGTGATGTGTAGTCCAGACAGCTTCTCCTGTACCTCCTCTCGCATGCCGCTAATGAACTTTTCCAGATTCTCCTCTGGAAATGCGCCAGCTGCTCATGTATGACATGACATCTAAGTGTATCACATAACGTAATCTCTGGCTGTCATATGTCCCTGACGAAGCTCTGCAAAAAAGTCAGCACTGGGACTCCTTCCACTTCGCAGAAAAGAAGTGGGATCTAAACTCCATCTCGAAATCGTCTCATGTAGGCTCTCGGCCTAACTCAGATACTACGACATCCCTCCATCTCTCGACAAAGTCTGTCAATGAATACTCCATGAAAGATAGCCACGTGTCTCATTGCGCGCGAATCATCCTGGGCACCTTAATCACTCTCTTCAGCCACTTCTCAGCAATATCTGGTGTACCAGTGCCCTCGAACAAGGGTATGTTGGCACGCTGGTAGGAAGTGAAGACTGACTGATGTCTATGAATAGCGGAGTACTCGTGTGCACCCTCATCAGCAAAGTCAACAGGGTCCTACTCCTTGTTTAAAGTCTCCATCCTCCTCAGCTCCATGCTCTACTATGTCCTCAAGTAGATCATCGAAATGAGGCTAGTGTACCTCTACTAACTGTCGTTGGTCCTGGCGTGTGCCGTCGAGAGATAGACGGTAGGTGGAATCTGATAGCTCCTCAAATCTCATCTCTATATCCGTATATCTGTCAGTGATCTCTGTCTGTTGTGCCAGAATCTGATCCTGCTGGCCTCTCATAGCAGCATGCTGCTACTGAAGGTCAGTGAGAGCGGTCAGTATCCGTGCCAGCTGGTCAGCCATATCATGTTCATCGAGATGCCATGACTCTTCATGAGAACCATAATTAGTCATAAAAGTACCATTTGGAGATACTTATAATATATGCTTTTTCTCTTCTTGGGATATAATATGAAAATTTATGAAATAGGTGACATCTGTGGTACTTGAATTTGAATGTCATATTTCCCTTCTCGGACTCATGATAAGTTAGAAGAGTGTCGCTATCCGAGAACTTAATGCGATCGGAATTGTAATACTACGAATGTGCATATCGAGGTACCACTGCTCTGATACCAAAAATGTAAAGCCCTAAGGATCCGGGTGCCCGTTTACGCCGCATTTGCAATATTACATTTGTTGGCATCGCATTAAATGTATGAATTTACGGGAAAATTTTTTGCGCTGTTATATTTGCACATGACATTCCAAACCACATTCATCAGATTCAACCAAGAAATGCTACTAAAATTTTATTTCATTCATTTTCATAATATCAATAAATGTACATCAAGAGTTGACATATCATTCATACATTTGTCCCAAAATATATACATACAGAAGAGAAAAGAAAACTGATACAAAAAGCAACATACCGTCTAGTAAATACACGGTCAACTGATGTCATCAATAGCTACAGAGCAGTAGGCTTTTTGCCTGCCAAAACATGTTAGGAAAGAAGAGGCGTCAGCGGGTGTTGGTACCTCCCAAAAACTTATAAATATAAACATACATTTAATATGTTCAAAAGTAAATAAGTAGAAAGGCAGGAACAAGTAAAGTTTACATCTACTTGCGTAAGTAAAAAGGTTTTTCATGTCTCTGATAAGCATCTCCCATAAGCACCCATTATTCCAACATTTTTTCATATATAACATATTTATTTTGTAATCAAATGTCCATAGTTGTATGAGTGTATGTATGCATATATATATATATATATATTATCATATTGATCGGATATCGTATCTGTGGATTTGACGATGTGAAAGATGGGATTGGAAATGTTTATGGATTAGTTGATTCTCAAGTCCAATGGTAGTCATTTCCTATCTACACAACTTTTGATTGTATCTTCTCCAAATCTTAACTTCAACTGTCTCAAATATAACTCTAGATGATGTAGATATATTGATATGGATGATCTGGATGTAGAATCGCCAAGTCTGTTGGCGAAATTAAAACTCAAGCGGTGAGGTAGCCTACAAATGACTCTTCCGTCACACCCTCTAATTGGAAGCGTGGTCCAATAGAGAGATAGGTCTACTCCAAAACTACGCCACTGAGACGGGTGAGAGAGGCTCTCCGGAAAAGTCATTCTAGAAAAATGACCCGACTGGTAACGGGCAAACGAGCTCGTACGAAAAACTAAAAATCGAGGATCCCTCGCAAGGTATCCGAAAATATAGAGGTCAGCGGATTGGTCCGAAGTCAGGTTCCCAACGAGGCATAAAAAACACGACGAGCTCGCATAAAAATCGTAAAAGGACTGGGATCCTTAACCCGAACTCGAACCGAATAGGGTCTGATTAACCCAATAAATTTATCTGACAACATAAGACAACCTAAAATGATCAATTGATCATGAATCAAAGTCGTTCGAGCGAAATCAATCAAAAATCGATCTTGTCGTAATACATGCCTGAAAAAGCCACAATGCAAATTCGGAAACCGAGAAGCGAACCAAGATCGTCATTAAATCCGATTCGACGAAACAATACCAACGGAATCGACCGTTCGTCAATCGAAGGTCGTTTAATATTTTTAATTCGTAAATTTTAACCCTAAATCGAAACCGTATGTAAAAAATTTCGGGTATTCAAAACCTGATCGGAAGTGTATGAACATCACATTCATCGTCGTTCTGAGACGATCAAATCGAGATGTTGTGCATCAAAATCCGGCATTCGAGGCGCGCATACGAACATTTTATAAACATCTCAAATAAATGAATCAAAAAATCTAATAAAAATAAAAAAAATATTTAATTTCATCTACAGTATAGTACAGATTGTGTGCTGTTGCAGTTTGAAAAAAAAGAGAGATTAAAGTTCTATAATGACATGAGCATGCTGACATCAGCATGCTAATGTCACTAATGATGTCATAATTATTGTAAAAAATAGAAAAGAAAAAGGGAAGGTTCCAAGAACCTTCCCCCTCTCTATTCTCCCCTCTCTTTCCCTATCCGGATGTTACATTGTCTTCGCTTCTACTTTCTCGTGCAACACACTAAGGATTAGTGCCAAAATCCCATTCAGCCCCTAAGTGTTTGTGTAACTTCTTGACTTCTCACCTAACTCTAAAACAAACATGATAAAAAGACCACATTTGTGATCTTCACTGAGTTGAGTAGGTGAATTGAGGGGTTTGTCTTGTTTTCATTTTTGTTTGTGATTGTTTTGTGTGCATTCCAGATCGCTTCTCCGCATTTGCGCCTTTTCTCACTTCTCTTGACTTGACCTTCGTGCTCTCCCGAATCATTTTCCCTTGTTTTCGAGATGGACCCTTGGAGCGTATTTTATCTTGACTTTGTGGATTCCTTGTTCACTCCAGTCGGTCCACCTCCCTTTTATCAAGAGGATCCTCCTCCTACTTTTTCTGATTTTTGTACATATTCGCCTCAGCCGCAGTATCAGGACTCAGACTTCTATCCACATCTATCTCCACCTCCATATTTTCCACCTTCACATCCACTCGAGATTGAGCTGTTGGAGTCATCTTTCATGGAGTCCACCCTTGAGCACTTGACCCAGATGATGGATCAGATGAGATACAGGATTGACAACCTCACTAAGAGCTGCCATGGTATTCCACCATTTGATGATATGGGTACATTCGAGGATTTCCATGAGAGCTTGCAATCGCCAAAAATACAAAAAATGAGAAAAAAATTAAAAATCCAAAAAGAACTCGGGAGACCTCTGGTTGATTCAGATTGTGAGGAGAGCGCCCACCTGCCAGACCATTTAACCACACCTGCACTCACATCCTGTCCCACCATTGATCCCAAGGATGCCACTGTACAGACTGCTCTTGGCATGCCTCATGTAGATGCTGATTCCGATCTCCTCCTTTATATGGGGGAGGTCCAAAAATTCAAAAAAATGTTGACTCAACATGAAGTGGTGGCCGCTATTCATGAGATCATTGATGCCCCACTTCATTAGGCCACGACCCAATTGTCTGCTCCTCATCATAAGAAGAGAAAGCGGAGGAGAAGATCTGAGCATCGTATCTTGACCATGGCCACTGCCCACGCCATCACCCATCGTCCATTTTCTAGGAAAAAGAACACTGTCGCACCTCTTGTGAGTTGCACCATCTCTGACCATTTATGTGATAACACTCTCCTCGACGGCGGTGCATCAATTAATATCATACCCTTCTCGTTGGTACAGTTTATTCATCTTGGGCCTCTTAAGAAAATCAGGATGATAGTGCAATTTGCTGATGGATCAATAAAGAGGTTGAAGGGTATTCTTGAGAACGTCGTCATTCTGATTCAGGGCACGAGCTTCACGACAGATTTTATTGTCTTTCCCATGGAGACATCTACCCATGTGGAGGATCCTCCAATCATCCTGGGATGGCCCTTTCTCGCCTCTGTGAGAGCCGTTATTATTTACGGATCTTGAGAGATTCACTTCCGTTCTGATGTCAGGAGCGATTTGTTGATCACCACACCTACCACGGACAAGAGACCCGCATTCCACAAGAGTGTGCCAGTGTTAGCCGACCCCGAGGCCTATGAGCTATATGAGGATATCAAAGAGACTTTCTTAATGATCGATGATGAGACCTGAGAATTCCTCTCCAAGGAGAAGGATTCGGAAAGCATAGACCTTGGCATTTCTGCTTCCTGTGATTGGCGATGCGTTGATGACATCTGCAAGATTTACACGATTGACACCATTGAGCGGAGGGAAGATATTGATGAGACTAAGGTCGAATTTGATCTTGTTGCTTTTATTCAGGAATTCGGGCCTTTTGATGAGAAAGATGATCCGGTTGAGATTGTAGAGGACGAACATAGTTCGAATATTTCCACTGATAAGTTCGTTCCTTTTGGTTTTGAACTGGATGACACCTCGCAGGATGACACTGACTACTCTTCTTCCTATGATGATGAGGTCGTCCCCTTCCACTTTGATATCAGCGAGACTCCCAAGTCCGGACCTAGCCGTACTTCTTCCACTGATCCGTTTGCACCTTCACACCATAGGACCACTGAGGATCTCCACCCTGTCGACCCTGATCGGCTTCTGTCCACTGTGGACCCTGATGTCGACCTGCACCATACCAGATCCATTCCTCAACGGTCCCGCAAAAAGGTTCGCTTTCTACCTTCTTGATCCTTTGTACATCCATCTCTATTGTATATTCGTCTCCCTTGAGGTCATCCACAATGACCTCCTCATTTCTACTCCTCAAACTCTCCCAAAGACATTGCCCCCAATCCCAAATCCGCAACCCCTAGCCGTTGCTCCTCTCGAACCCGACTGTTGCTGCTCTCTCTCACCCGCTCGGCCTCTTGCTCTCGTGCGTGGAGGAAGGAGAGAGTTCCGAAAGAAACCTTCATTGTTGTGTACTATTCGCTGAAATGGGGAGGAACCAATAGGATGTCGTCCTTTTCTCATTCTATTTTGGAAATAGGGGACGTCCAATGGAGGGCCCCAACATTTTGAAAAAATAGCAAAGATGCCCCCTACAAAAGGAGAAAACGATTGCAGCACCAAGGAACCCAAGTTGGGATTGGACAAAGAGCAAAAATACCCAATAGTTTCCGCATGACCCCCCTGACAAAGAATAAAAACTAGAACGTCGATCACAAATTTTCGACGTGAGGAAGTATAACTGCAATTTAATTTTAGTGTGATGACCTGAGGATGATCAACATGGATCTAGTTTTTGGGAACTCCGCCTATAATAATAGTCATTCTTTAGAACACATCTTTCCTTTTCAATTTTTTCTTAAGATTTTGAGGAGAGAATTATTGGAAGTGGAAAAAATTATCACGTTGGAGAGAATGGTTTAGGGAAATCCGATTTTTTGAGGGAGTTCATTTGGTTTTTTCATGTGCAGGCTGCCCACAAGAAGATGAGCATGATCTCGATCTAGCTGTTGCAGATGTCAATGTGTATGGACAAGTCGAAGATGAACTCAAGGAGAACATGCACGTGACCAAGGAGAAGGGGGCGAATGTGCAAGTGTTGCTCCGATTTAAGTGACTACGATCCATGCACATACAAGTATATTATTGCATATTCAAGCGTAGATGAACATATTTGCTATTGATGTCTCTATAATGTTATAGGTAACAAACTTCATAAACTTCATATTGAAGAATAAAACGTGGATTGTCGAGATCTTATAATTGTGAGGTTTTTATGCAATGTACTTATTAAGGTGACAACATGCGATATTCATATTTTAAGAAGTTTTGGTTGTGATCCACAATCCATTGTAAGGTAACTTTTTGTTTCATTTTCTCGTAATTGTTGACAGTGATCCATGTTCCATAATAATTTAACTTTTTTACGTTTATAATTCAAAAAATCTTGCCAGTGATCCTCGACCCATAATGAGGTAACTTCTTGCTTCATATTTTTCCAAGAGTTTTCAGTCATGTGGGCCCATGACCTCTTACTTGTGGGTTAGAGGGGTAATTATCAAGAATGAAATCGATGTGGTTATCAATATACTTATTCACAGTGATATTGTCCTCCCCACCCTCTTGCTCCTGTTGTTATTGCTCATATGTTGATACTAATCATGCTACGAGATGAAAAATAGTGATAATATTCTTATCCAATTTATATACGATTTTTGGACCATGGTATTTGGTATTTGGATTTCTCTGGGTCCATTTTGCAGATATTTAATGTTTAAGAAAAAAAACCGTGATCTTAGAAGAGAGCCTCTGTGATATTTATACAAATATTTTTTTTCATTATGATGTATGCCTGTTATAGAATTACTCTCACTGTATCATTATTTCATTCTTTTAAAAAGATTCTATAAAATACAATTACTTTATAGAAGCATCTTCGATAGCATACATATACAAATATATACTAATTTACTAATCTTATAACTAAAATTTCATCAATTATACATTATTCTCGTTAATTACCCAATTATCATTTAATCTTCATCATGAAATACGCTAGTTAGGCACTATTGGTTTAATAGATGGGAAAGATTTGGGCAATAGCTTTATATATATAAATGGCATATAGATAAAATATATGAGCGACTCCTGTAGCAATAGAGTAGATCCTCACCTTAATTGGACCTCATACACGATCGTTCATTTACTTTACCCCTCTTTTGTTTTTTATTAATAAATAGAAGGGAACCGTAGATATCTATGGCTTTGGATCGTTGAGTTCCATTCGTGGACATAACAATAACAATAGAGGGTTCCCACTAATCATCCTAATGGTCAACCCTAAAGAGAACACTGCCAAACACCCGCAACCTTCTGTTGGTTAACTCAGACTCTCAAGATCTCAAAAATTGAGTATCCTCAACTCTTTAAGCCTTGAGTGATAGTGAATGTGTCAGAAATACACCAACTTTAGAGTTAGTGAATTTTTGTGATTTTTGAGTTTTGTAATTTTTATAATTTTTTTAATCTCGAGAGAAATAATGACTGGCCCAAGCTCATATGATAGTTGCATCCATTTCCAGCACGTTTGGGTGTAAGTAAGGATTGTTAGACGTCTACATGTGTTACTTCAAGACGGTGCCATTCACATTGTCTTTTAGTCACCTACTTTGCTAAGGGAGACCATAGTTCCCTCATTGAGAAATGGCTACTCCTTTCTAGCTTAGTAGTTAGAATCACTGATGAAGAAAATATTTTATTTTTTCAGGTTTTTATGAGATTTTTGAAAAAGGTTAATTGTATTTACAAAACAAGAAGTTAGTTCGTCAATTTTTGAAAAGATTTTTCAAACAAAGTCATATAATATATAAATATTTTCAAAATAGTGTAACACAGTTAGAATTTTTTTCAAAGCATTTACAAATAATTTTACAGAAATCATTTCACAAGATACTTATACCCTAGCATGGAAAAAGTTCCCAAAATTTCAAAATATGAGCTATAGCTAACGTGTATATACAATATATACGGTATACCCCCTATACTTGACTTCTGCTATGTCCTCATGGTACAAAGTGATACGAAGTCATAACTCATGTCAAATACAGTGTGATATAGCAGAGCTGGCTCAGATGACCTCCCTATACTTAGGTCAAAAGGACCTAATTATAAGAAGATGAGAAGAGGGAAGAATGAATGACTCAGGTTCCCCTTATACTTAAGCTGAAAATAGCCTAAGTATTGGATATGCAATAAGGATGGAGGGACCTGTGGTGAGAGATCAATGACTATACAAGGTTCCTCCTATACTTAGGCTGAAGAGTTGGCTGAGTATTTGGGTGTGGATTTCAGGCTGGGGAACCGGTGATTAGTTAGGGTTAGAAGGGGTGGATTTACAGAGGTGTATGGATGTGCGGAGATGGGGGAAGAGGGGGAGGGGTAGGTCATCTAGGGTTATAGGAGGGTTGGGGTAAGACACATGCATGGTCAAGCAAGTAAACAATACCCTCTGATTCATCAGCACACAAATGAAGACCAACAAACGTTGGTCATTTATCTTTTCATTTTTATTGGTGATCATTTAAAATTGAAGTTCATTACGCATGTTTAAGGTTAGGCTCTAGACACTATCCTAGGGATATGTCCTCACATCTCAGAAATCAAACATCTTGCGTTCAATGGCGGGGGTTGCTCTCTCATAAACCAAGAATGAATTTTATTCCAATTTATTTCATCAACTTGCATTGCAGTACTGAGTTAATTTGAGGTTGCCATTGTATTAATGTGAGAACATAAATCAAGCAATCATCGTCTACTAGACCATTCTCAATTTTCTTCAATTTCCTATGTGATAAAAAAGGGAAAGATTTGAAAAGAACCAGTGCATTCGTCCAATATTTTTAATTGCTTATAATACTATGCCATCAATGGAAACGGATCTGATATTCATTTGTACTATGAGTATAATTGTACTAAACATCAGTATACTTCCTGCATACTAATGTTTGATTTCTGAGAGGTCTAAACAATTATACTCATAGTTGATATAAGGGAAACAATTATACTCAACAATAAATCTCCGTGATTGCTCCAATTGGACTGCAGATACAAATCATATTGTGATTAACCGATATGATTCGATAATAGTCATTATGAAATACCCCTATTATGATATTCATAATATGGGTGTGTTTTTATGACATACCCCTATTATGAAGAGAAATAACCTCTTCTCCCTCTTTAACCCTTTTCTAGTATACATTATGGGGGGGCATGGCTCCCATGATTATTATATGTCACTTATATAATGTATTAAGTTTTTAATACGACCATTCCTTAATTATATTATAATAAATGTTGTTAGAGAAAAATTACAGAATTATTAAATAGTCAAGTGGTATCTTGACAAGGTTTTTACTTTGGAGACCAGGGTTCAAATCTTATCTCCATCTATTTTACTTTCTTTTATATGTTTTATCCAATCACTTCCAAAGTATTAAAATAATTTGATATGAAATAGTATTCCGAGTCATGGGCGGAACTAGTATACATTGTAACCCCCCATGATTATTATACGTCACTTATACAATTTATTAAGTTTTTAATATTGCCCCTTATTAATTGTATTATAATTAAATGTTGTAGAATAATTAAATGATCAAGTGGTAGATTGGTAAGGCTATTATTTTGGAGACCATGGTTCGAATTTTATCTGCATCAATTTTACTTTCTTTTATATGATTTATCCAATCACTTTCAAAATATTCAAATAATTTGATATAAAATTGTATTCAAGTTTATTTATCTCTCCCATTATTTTTATTACTTTTTATAAATAAAATAAAATTTATTATTTCCTTTTAACCATGAACTTTGTTTCAAAATTTCACTTGATAATTTAGCCTTTTTAGGATGGATTTAGAGAGATTTAACTTAGTATATTTATCCAATTTTAAAAATATCCACAGAAAATACCAATCTATTTGAAATTCTAATATTAATAATAGATTTAAATTCTCAGTTTATGAAGATTGAAAGAGGTTCATTTTAAAAATATTAATTCTATATAAAAATATCGTTCAATTATACATAGATTTTTCTATTTTTGAGCATGCATGATAGTTGTATACTCGACCCCTCCTTGATGAAATTTCTGGTTCTGCCCCTACTTTTCCCTTATCCTCTACCAAACGGACCTTGAGGAAATGCGGGATACAACATGTCATACAACTTCTGTTAGCATAAGGCAGAGTTTCTACCGTCATTTTTTCATGAGATTAGTGATATTTTAATTGCATAATGTCTACTTTCGATTGTTTGTATGACATGCTCAAGAATCATATCGTTTATTATAGTTTTTATGTAATAATAGGGGTATCTTTTCCATGGAAAAAATGGGGCTGCCTCCACCTCATTTTTCGCAATTTTTTCTATTTTTTTATTGAAAAATATCACTATGTATATTCATCTGTATATCCCTCCTATATGTCACTCGAATTTCATTAGAAACAGAGACTCATATGCCGTCTATCTAGAACAAGTAATTTTAACGGTCTTAGAATTGCTGTAATCGTACTTGTTCTAGATGGAGGGCATATGAGTATCTGATTCTGATGAAATTTGAGTGACATATAGGAGGGATATATAGATGAGTATATATGGTGATATTTTTCAAAAAAAAAATAAAAAAATTGTTGTAAAATGGAGGTAGGGGCAGCCCCATATAACCATTTTTCCATACCTCTATTATCCTTGGGAAGATCGTTACCTCTATTTCTCGTATTTTTATCTAGAATCTAATTTCATCAAAAAAATCAAAAAAATTATGCATGTGCACAATATAATATATTATTATTATTATAAAATGTAATATAGGCATCTTGTTAATTAACTGAAACTGGGTATTCAAATCAGGGCGACATTATGTTCGGTGCATGACATTACATCTTAACGACGCTTTCCGTGATCAAAAACTTGGATGACTGCAAACTACCACGTCAACAAAACACAATCCATCTCTCAAGCTTTCAAAGATAGTATTTGATGATCCAAACAAGATGCACAGATGCACCTCTACTCGATTGCTATAGCGCGACGACACTCCTCCTCTTACGTCGACGAATTATGCAGTACTCATAACGAAGCTCGACGTCCGTTTCCATCGATTCCGCATCATCAGCTTCATTGATCAAAACGGAGACGATGTCTTCCATCCTTGATAGCAGCTCCTCGTCAGAGTCGATGGTGCCGAGACAGAAGAGCTGCTTGATGACGAGAAGTCGCGCCTCGTCGGGGACTTCTCTAAACATGTCAAGGCCCTCAGCGACGGGGAAAGCCCTGTGGGACACGACGACGGTTTCTCCGGATGGCAGGATCTTCAAGTGGACCTTGAAGTCGATGGTAAGCGCCGGTCTCGAACCCGATCGGCATCTCTTCTTGATTACGTTGAAGCTCCCCATCGTCGACGTTGTAGCTGTCACGTCCCAGACTTCGAAACATGGGAAAAAATTGCGGAAGAATCCCAAAATAATGATTTTTTTCGAGTCCAGGAGCGAGACAAAAAACTCAATATTCCATAAATAACATTTAGAGTGCCAAACATGATGGAAGAATAAAGGAACATCACCAATAAATAAAAGATTTATCAAGCCTGAGCAACAATTTGAAAAAAAATAAGTCTATCAATAATTCCCGTACATTAATCATAATGAACTGGGATAAAGCAATGACTCCTTATTCTAGCTGAGCAACCCAATCTCGTCCTTCGTTAAGCTGCAAGGTTATAAATCAATATTAGTCAAACGAATTTGATTAAGTATGCACCAATAATTTATGAGACATGCCGTCATGATGTACCATGTGAAGCTTAGTGGGAGTACCATTGTGTTCATCGTGCTAAATGTAGATAATACCGTAATCATTTGGAATGATATAAGGATAATAATAAGTGTTTTATAGACTGGCTATTCTAAATAAGTGTTTTATAGACTAGCTATTCTATACCTTAAAATATGATCTCAAGGATACCTCTTAGATCTTAGTTCTAAAGATGTTCAGAAGCAAAGAGAAGAGGGTATTGGGACCGTCGCATTAGTGGTACACCTTGGACATATTTCATCTTCTGGAAAATTCCAAGAAAGGCTTCTTTATCCTTAAGATGTGGTACTGACCTATCTGAATGGATAGCACCTCAAAGAGTTGAGGAAGTGAATGCTAAAACGGCTTGCCCTTGTGCATCAGTTATGAGAAGCCAAGTGTATGCTAAATGTGTACAAAAGTTAGTTATCTGCCAGCAGTGGGAGTAGTAAATGTTACTAGTCCTACTAAAGAAATAAAACACTTGATTGCAGTAATAACAATATCTTCAAAGATGATAAGACTTTAGAGATAGTGATCTCAAGTCTTATGTTTAAGAAATTAAAACTTTATAGATGGTGATCTAAGAGGTCTTAACTGCATATACCTTAGGAGATAGAGATCTCCAGGAATAAGGGTATGCTGATAAGGATAATAAAAATTACTTACTGGTTATAATAATTATTATGCTATAGTGTCAAGGACACTATAACTGACAAGTTTGAGTATTGATTACATAAGATGCAACATTCGCATTGGATGCAAGCACTATTACTAGGGGATATGCAAGTGTCGTAAAAGGACTTGGCGTAGTCTCTCAGGAACAGAGTGACTAATCAGCTTACCTAGCTATTTTATTAAATAGCCTATGATTGTCACATGAGTGAGGATTTAAATGATTAGCCCATTAATGGCTCTTTGGACTATTGGGAGATTGTTGGACATGTGAGCCCACGGTGAGCCATTATGCAATAAATGTTATTGCAAATATCATTCCCTGATTTGAAATGAAGAATAACTAATTTGCATAATAGGTCCCTTAGTACAATTAGAGTTATGTACCATGGCCATCTTAATGATCATACAGCTGTTGATTCAACTATTGAACCATAGAGGCTGGTGTTTGGATGAATATCTAAAGAGTTAGATTGAGGACTCATCAAACACTGTCAAATGATTATTAAGAGATGATCTCCAGCCTGAGTAGGAAATGGAAATCCTTTCTCACTTGGTTAATATCTGACCGACCTCTTGATGTAGGTCCTCTGCATGGGAATAGAGATTTGAAGGTGTCAGATTAGTTAAGTTAAAGAGGTGACTTAATGTGATCGAGATAACCAAAGACCTATGTCGTATGCTGTCATGATATAGGCACGCATCCTTTGACTGGAGATAGATGTATTACTATATGTCTGAGTATGTACATTTGGCAGACCAATAGGTTGATGACCTAATCAAGGTCTATACACTGGCGCGCTGGTGTACATATAAGGGCATATGAGTAATACAATCTCTCAAAGGGATCATACAGGTTCATCACTGAATTGGAAGACATGAGCTCACTCATGAGATATTGGGAAGAATCAAATTCCGTGCATGGTTGTCTCGCTTTAGAAGCTTGACTGAATTTGTAGGTTTGATTATGTTTTTTGGAAAAGCATATGATCAACACATGGGCATGATATGTGCTTTTGGAAGGTATATAATCGATACCAACTCCCAATAGTCAAATGAGAAACTTGATGATAAAACTCTGAAGTAGATAGTGTAAAATTGATCTTATACTTCGGGTTTATTCTGGGTCTTCCAGTATGCAGGATGTACAAGTATTGGAAATACCTGAGGGTAATGTGATCATTAACGATTGTATAACCATAATGCTTCCATTCCGAGGGAGTGATGAAACAGGTCTGAATTTTAGTGACTCCTCTCATAGAGAAGTAATCTGATCTTAGTCCAAATATAGGACATTAATCTGAATGTGATTCAGATGTAATGAGAAGATTAGATTTTCGATCTTGATTTAATCAAGCATCTATGGGAGGTCCGGAAGATCTGGATTTGAGATGTGATGTCAATATCCAAGTCATTATACTTGGAACAATACAATCGCCATGTCCTTATCACCAAGTATCCGTGGAGAACACGCATTATCCTTGAAAGAGTTCATGGATAATTTCATTGTTGATAAGTGTATACGAGCATTGAGAAAATTGATTAAATGTGATTTAATTATCATGAATAATATGAATTTGATTCATATTGTAAGGAGACTTATCTGAGATAATTAAATGTGATTTAATTATCAAAGGTATAAATAATGTGAATGTGATTCATGTTATTTGGGCACATGAGAATTGAGATCCAAGATAATTAAATATGATTTAATTATCATGGATAAGAATAATGTGGATAAGCATTATCCATATTATTCATGTATATTATAAATGTGATTTATAATATATTAAAGAGAGCGTATTATTATTTATATTTGTTGATTAATTGATTAATGTGAATTGGATTCACATTGAATGATTAATTGAAAATATAATTTAGTTTTGGGTTGTGAATGAGATTCACGTAATTTCAATGGCTTGATTGAAGTTTTTCACAAGATAATTGTGAATTATTTTTGTGAAAAATATTTACAACAATTGTTGTTGTAAATCTTGGAGATATCATGAGATAATGAGATCTCATGAGATAATGGTAGCCGTCCCCCTATTTTTAAGGGATTGATTTAGTTTTCTCATTATCTCTTCTCTAGTCAAATGTGATTTAAATTGGGATTAATTATGTTGATTTATCAATATAAATTAATTCAAATTAAATCAATTGTTGTTATATTTTTACAACAACATCTTAGCCATTGAAAGAAACACAAATCAGTCTCAACCATTGATTGTGTGTTGTCCATGGATTGGGATCTATGGACTCCCAAAACCCTATATAAGACGAGGCATCCCTTGCTCTTCGATACACAAGTTTACAACATAAACTAATGCTCTCTTCCTATCTCTCTCTCTCTCTCTACATGTCAAGGCTCTCTCCCTCTCTCTCTTTTGGACGTCCACCATGGAGCCATTGAGAGACTCGCCTTCGCCGTAGCATCGTCGATATGCTACTGGAGTATTTGCTTGTGGATCTACGTCTCCTTCAGTGCACCTCGCTCGTGAAGAAGACGTCGGATCTCGTGTGATGAGATCAGGAGATTCGTTGCTTGGATCATCAACATGGATTCCGATAAGGACGCGTCTCATCAAGGCGCTCGCAAGCATCTCCTCTGTCGGATCGGACTTGGGACAAGAGGTCTCTTGGTTTAGAGACTCGATTGCAACCACGCTTCAAGAGGTAACCTTAATACCTATCATGGTTTAGATTCAATGATCCGAGAAAGGTTCTTGGATCATGCGGTTTCATCATGTTTAAATTTTTTAGATTCCGTTGCTCGGAGAAACTAGTGCGACTAGTTGCTCCCGATCGCATTCGATGTGATCCACACGCTTCCGTGATGCGCTTGAGGATCTTCCCATATCCTTCAGAGGAAAGGGTCAACATCCCCAACCAGTCGAGCAGGCAGATCAGGGGGATGGGCAGTATACTACCCAAAATGAAGTCAATAGTCAACTACTTGCTTCAATACATGCCATCCAATAGCAGTTGACTAATCAGGCTTTTGCCCAGACAACCTTTCAAGAGATGATGAATGATCTGAGGAGGAGAACCAACGAGAGAGATAGCATGAGGGAGTATGAACCGAACTTGGAACATGAGTTCAATTAGGGAGGTGTTGGAGATGCATTTTCAGTAGGAGGACCCTATTTCAGGAGAAGGGATGACGAACCACCGACGTCGAATCCCGCTTTGAAGTATACATACAATCCTGGAGCGGGCCATATCACAAAGCGGATTCAAATTCCATAAATCCATGCCCATTTCAAGCTGAAGCCGCAGTTTCTGTCCCAGCTCCCTACTTTTCATGGAATACAATAGAAGAATCAAACATCCACCTTAAGAAGTTCAGTTGCATCTGTTCCACCGCTCACTACCCCAGTATCCCGTAGCCAAGATGACTCTACCTTCCCCTTCAACCTCCAGGACAAGGTCTTGTATTGGGTCGACCACTTAGGGAAGGTAGTCATGACCTGGGAGAAGTTAAAGTTGAAGGATACGAGAAAAATCCTCAAGCGCATCACGGAAGTGTGATAATCACATCGATTTTTCTCAATGCAGCGGAAATTAAAATTTTTCATGTGACGAAACCACATGATACAGGAACACTTCTCGGATCGTTTCGTCTAAACCACAAACAAGTAATAGGATTGCCTCTTGAAGCGTGGTTGCGATCAAGTCTCTAAACAAAGAGACCTCCTGTCTCAAGTCCGATCCGACGGAGGAGACGCATGCGAGCACGTGGATGAGACGCGTGCTTCTCGCAATCCATGTTGATGATCCAAGTCACGGATCTCCTGATCTCGACAAACAAGATACGACGTCTTCTTCACGAGCAAGGCACGCTGAAGTAGATGGAGATCCACGAGCAGACGATTGGGCAGCATAACGACGACGCTGCGACGATGGAGGATCTCTCTAGAGCATCCATGGTAGACAACCACATGAGAGATAGAGAGAATGGGCGTGTAGAGAGAAAGAGAGAGAGAGCATTCATCTATGTCAATTGTCAAGAAGAGCAAGGGGTGCCTTTTCTTATATAAGGTTTTGGGAGTCCATGGATCCCAATCTATGGACAACACACAATCAACGGATGAGATTGATAGTGTCCCTTTCAATGGCTAGGATTGTTGTTGGTAAAACACAACAACAAGTGATTTAATTTGAATTAATTCATATTGATAAATCAACATAATTAATTCCAATTTAAATGACATTTGACTAGAGAAGAAATAATGAGAAGACTAAACCAATCCCCTAAAATAAGGGGACGGCTACCATCATCTCATGAGATCTCAATATCTCTTGAGATCTCATTATCTCATGAGATCTCATTATCTCATGATTATATCATGATCTCTTGTCGATAGTATTTTCACCAAAAAATAATTCCAAATTATCTTATGGAAAATATCAACCATGCCATTGAAATTATGTGAATCTCATTCACAACCCAAAACTAAATGTAATTATATTTTCAATTAATCATTCAATGTGAATCCCATTCACATTAAAAATTAATCAACAAATATAAAACACAATATGGCTCTCTCTTATATATTATAAATCACATTTATAATATATATGATTAATATGGATAGTGTTATCCATATTATTCATATCCATGATAATTAAATCACATTTAATCATCTTGAATCCCTTTTCTCATGTGCCCAAATAACATGAATCACATTCACATTATTCATATCTTTAATAATTAAATCACATTTAATTATCTAAGATAACTCTCCTTATAATATGAATCAAATTCATATTATCCATGATAATTAAATCACATTTAATTATCAATTTTCTCGATGCATGGATACATATATCAACAATAAAATTATCCATGAACTCTTTTAAGGATAATGCACTTTCCCCACGGATACTTGGAGATAAGGACAGGACGATTATATTATTCCATATATAGTGACTTGGATATTGAGATCACATCTCAAATCCAAATCTTGGGCCTCCCATAGATGCTTGATTAAATCAAGACCGTAAATCTAATATTCTCATTGCATCTAAATCACATTCAGATTAGTGTCCAATATTTGGACCAAGATCAGATTACTTCTCTACTGAGAGGAGTCACTAAATTCAGACCCGTTTCATCACTCCCTAGGAATGGAAGCGTCATGGTTATACAATCGTTTATGATCACATCACCCTCAGGTATTCCCAATACCTGTACATCCTGCATACTGGAAGACCTGGAATAAGCCTGAAGTATTAGATCAACTTTATACTGTCTACTTCAGGGTTTTATCAGTAAGTTTCTCATTTGATCATTGGGAGTTGGTATCGATCATATACTTTCCAAAAGCATATATCATACCTAGGTCCTGATCATATACTTTCCAAAAGTATATATCAAATGTACAAATTCAGTCAAGCTTCCAAAGCAAGACGACTGTGCGCACGGAATTTGACTCTTCCCAATATCTCATGAGTGAGCTCGTGTCTTCTGGTTCAGTAAATGAACTTGTATGATCCCTTTGAGAGATCGTATTACTCATATGCCCTTATATGCATACCAGTGCGCTAGTGTATAGACCTTGGTTAGGTCATCAACTTATTGGTCTGCCAAATGTACATACTCAGACATATGGTAACACATCTGTATCCGGTCAGAGGATGCGTGCCTGTATCATGACAGCATACGATATAGGACTTTTGTTATCTCGATCTCGTCAAGTCAACTCTTTGACGTAACTAATCTGACACCTCCGAATCTCTATTCCTATGCAGAGGACCTGCATCAAGAGGTCGGTCAGATATCAACCTATGTGAGAAAGGATTGCCATCTCCTACTCAGGCTGGAGATCATCTCTTAATAATCATTCGACGGTACTTGATGAGTCCTCAATCTAACTCTTTAGATATTCATCCAAGCACCAGCCTCTATGATTCAATAATTGAATCAACAGCTGTATGATCATTAAGATGACCATGCTACATAATCCTAATTGTACTAAGGGACCTATTATGCAAATTATTTATTCTTCATTTCAGATCAGGGAATGATATTCGCAATAACATTTATTGCATAATGGCTTGTCGTGGGCTCGCATGTCCAACAATCTCCCACTAGCCCAAAGAGCCATTAATGGGCTAATCATTTAAACCCACACTCATGTGACAATCATAGCTATTTATAAAATAGCTAGGTAAGATGATCAGTCACTCTGTTCCTGCGAGACTATGCCAAGTCCTTTTACGGCACTTGCATATCCCCAGTAACAATGCTCGCATCTAATGTGAATGTTGCATCTCATGCAACCAATACTCAATATTGTTAGTTATAGTGTCCTTGACACTACAACTTAATAATTATCATAACCAGTATATCCATAATCCTTATCAGAGTACCCTTATTCCTGGAGATCTCTATCTCCAAAGGTATCCAAAGTTAAGACATTTTAGATTACTATCTATAAAGTCTTAATTTCTTGAAGATAAGACTTGGAGATCACTATCTCTAATCTCTTGTCATCTATGAAGATTTTGTTATTACTGTAATCAAGTGGTTTCTCTCCATAGAAGGATTAGCAACACTTTACTACTCCCATTGCATGACAGATGTCTATCTTTTGTACACATCTAGCATACACTTAGCTTCTTGTAACTGATGCACAAGTGCAAGCAGTTCTAGCATTCACTTCCTCAACTCTTTGAGGTGTTATCCCTTTAGATAGGTCAGTACCTTATCTTAAGGGAAAGAAGCCTTTCTTGGAACATGTCCAAGGTGTACTACTAATGTGACGGTCCCAATATCCTCTTCTCTTTGCTTCTGAACAACTTCAGAACTAAGATCTAAGAGGTATCCTTGAAATCATATTTCAAGATATGGAATAGCCAGTCTATAAAATACTTATTATCATCCTTATATCATTCCAAATGATTAGGATATTAATCTACATTTAGCACGATGAACACATTGGTACTCCCACTAAGCTTCACATGGTTCATCAAGATTCTATTTGAAATCATAACATTTATAATTTCATCAAATCTTATGTTCCAACTTTAAGAAGCTTATTTGAGTCAATAGATGGATTTCTTTAGCTTGCACATCTTACTTTCCTCGACCATGAAGCCCTGGGGCTACTTCATGTGAATATCCCTAGAGAGATATTCGTGAAGGAATGCAATCTTGACTTCCATCTTGAAGATGTCAAAGTCAAGTTGTGTAGCTACAGTTAGCAATATTCTGATGGGTATAAGCATGGTTACTGAAGAGAAAGTCTCATCGCAAGCAATGTCTTCTCTTCATGTGTGTAGCTCATGGCTACGAGCCATGCTTTGAAGGTCTCTACCTTCTCATCAGGTTCCCTTTCTCTTGAAGATCCATTTACACCTTAACGGATCTTACCCATATAGGTGGATCCCCGAGGGTTCATATACAACAGTTGTATATGAAGTCTACCTTAGACTTTTATTGCTAACATCCATCTTTCCATGTCATGATCCTCAGGAGCTTCATCACATGAAGTCCGATCATTGTCAGACTTAAATGACACATGGAATACATCCTCAAACTCATTTGAAGAGGTATTAATATTTCATCTTTAATTATCCTTTTAGTTTCCTATTTCAGGAGCCTCATTATCATCTCAAGATTAAATGAGTTCCTTTAATTCATTTTCATCTTGATTCTCAAGAGAATCATCCTCTAAGAATCACATTCTCAGAGATGAGATCTTTTAAGAATCTCAGGGTTATAAAGTAGGTATCCAATACCATCCTTTATTTTCCTAATGAAGTAGCACTCTCTAGTGCTCGATTCCAGCTTACTTGCATGGAATCTTATTAAGGATATATAATGTAGTCTCTACTACATATATACCAGGAAACTAAAAGGAAATTATGCTAAAATTCATCATTGATCAAATCATGTCACACATGACCCAATTGTATCTCCCTACAACTCTATTGAGTTTAGGTGTGTTAGGAGGATTGAGATAGAAATGATATTCATATCTTCATAGGGTATTCTTTGAATTTATCTAACAGGTACAAGCTACCTAGGTTAGATCAAATTCATTTCATCTTTCTTCAGAATTCGATTCTAAACCAAAATTATGAAATCTTTGATCATTTCAAAGATTTCTTAGGTGAAGAGAAGAAATCTCATATCATACATACTCATCAATAGATATCAGATATCCATAATGTTTATTATGATATAGATGATCTACATACATCAATATGTATGAGATCTTGAATACATCGACATCTAACATCATTCCCAGAGAAGGGTGTATTGGACATTTTACTTTGAATACTATATTCACAAGTATGCAAGATTTGAAATTTTAGACATTCTAAAGTTTCATATCTTACTAGTCCATTGATCTCATCAACAAACATATGTCCCAAACTTGATGCCAGATCATTGTCAAATGATCTTCATCCTCCTATTGATCTTTTAAGGTTCAACTTTCAGTATTAGAAATCTTAATGAACCATTCATTAATTTTCTAATTTTGTGGAGTCTACTAGATGTTAGATTACTATCTGAAATATATCCATCATAACTCTTTATGATAGGTTTATTCCATAATTCATGTTTATTTCCAACATTTAGAAACAAACAATGAGTGTATTCTAATATCTATGTCATAGAGACATTCTATAAGACTAAGGCTCTCCTACTGAAATTCAGAAGTTTATCAATCCAACAGAGATTGTTGCAACAATTGCATCAATATCTATGTGGATAACTACAAACCTTAAGATCAAATTTTCCAGTCTTCTAAAACATATGCAACAATTGCAAGTGTCATTAGAAGAATGAGATACAATTATTAGACTTTAATCTTATCTTATAAGAAAGTCAATTTCAATGATTAAATGTAGATTATTCTGGTGCTCTATCCTGAGTCCTTATCTAAGGATTCTAGACAGACTTGATAGTCATACTATCAACACACCAACTTATTGCAGTATTGGCATTCATCCAACTCTTTGGATGTCATATGGAAGTCACAGAAGTAGGTCAACTCTTTGACTTTCCTTCTTACTAGGGTATGACCCATGCTTCCACTACGCTCCGTTCATCTATAAACAACCATTGCTTAAGACTAGGGATCTCTTATGTTAAATTCAAAAGAATTCAATGTAAGAGCATTTCAACGATATACATGCTTCATTAAATTCATACAATATGAATATTATGAAGCTTCATGAATGATTAGAGTATAGACAGTAGAATGATGACATTTATCATATCTACATCCATCTAAACTCTTAAAACATTGATTCAGGTAGGTATTCAAATATTTTGAATACATCATCTCTTATAGAGCTACCATTCTGCATGATGCAGTGAACCATGTCATCCATGATAAATGTCAAGAGCACATATGTATGCCAGAATATCTTCTTAGATTTTATAAGGATTATTCGACAATTACGATCACCATCGACATGTCACTTCCAAAGCACATTTGATGATAGATCAAGACTATAGAGACATACAAACCCTAAGATGATGTCTTATCATCTTATTTAATTATCATTCCTCATTATGTTGAGGAAATATACACACTGCAACCACATACATTATGTGTCCAACTGCAAATGCAATATCTGGATCATGAGTCCAATCCATGATATTTTACTTGTTATTATTGAGTATAACATTGAGTGGGTTTAATGAAGGATTATCTAAAATAAGAAATTTGCATAAGGGTATATATATTATATATACTTATTTTACTTTGATTTAGGAATTTTTATATCAAAGTTGTCTTGCCTTGTCAACACTGAAAGTTCATTCCCTTAATCATTTTCAATGTAAGAGATATACTTACCATTATATCTCAAGCAAGATCTAGGATCTCCTTCCTTATCTTTATTGCATCCCAATAATATGAGAACATGTAACTCGGATAAAAAGAAGTGGGAACACATTCCGTCTTGCAAGTCCAACTTGCATCTCCCAATTCGGTCCTTAACACCCAGACCCACCACCCCTAAGATGATGTTGACCCGTCATTAATTAAACCAATCGTCAACAGGCTTAATACTCACTATACGCAATCCAATATCGCCCCAATAATATGAGGACCCGATATTAGGGTCACTACGTATACGGCTTTACTCTTTCGAGAAGCGAAGAGCCCGATCCAAATGGATTGTATGCAGGAGCTGTCACTTCAGACAGGCGTCTCCTACATACAATATCTGGCGACGGAACCCTTCGCCTTGACGGGAGACCATGGATGTCACTTATGTGATCCTCCATATCATATTCAAATTCTATTAGTCATTATGAATCATATTCATTATGATTAATTCTTTCAAGGGAAATAAAAACTCTATTCATAATAGAGTGTTTTAATTTTAATTGTATTCCAATTAATCTAATCTTATTAAATTAATGATCCAATTAATATCCAACAAACAATTTTTAATTGTTACTTGAAATATGGTATTATTGATGAAACCCGATTTCATCATCTTAATTCCGCATTATTAACCCCCTAGCTTAAAGTTGTGTCAATAAAATCCTGTTAAAGTCCTGTAATTATCAGAGTCCTTAATAAAATAAAAACCACAAAAAAATCACAAAACTAAAATCTGTGGTATTTTTAGCCTTAAAAATACCCTTAAAAATATTTCGAGTCTTTGTTTATCTCATCTCCAGTTTTGGGCAACATAAAACTTGCAGATCTCATCGAGATCTACAACTTTCATGTTTTGAGTTTTCTCAAATTCGGCCAAACAGACCCTCGAAAATAAGCTTTTATTTTGGAATAATCTGATTGGGCCACGTGGCCCGTTCTGAGTGAGCCACCTCGCCCGCCCTCTTTATCTCATCCGCCCTCGCCCAGGGCCATTGGATCTCTTCTTGATCCAACGGCTAGATGACCTCCATGTACGCCATTCTCCCTCGACCGTCAGATCTCCCCCAGGGCTTCATCACCGCCACTCATTCCCGCCCTATTCTCCTTATGCCATGTGGCGCGTTGTCCACCGTTCAATCGCGTGCCCGATGATCCATCGCCGTTGTCCATTCCCGCTGCGTCCGCAACCCTACGACCACGCTTCAGAATCAATCACCACCGCCCGCCAGCGCTGTGTCTGCAGCTTGACACGTGGCGCATGCATCGCCCTTCGATCGCTTCGCCTCAGATCTAATCAAAACCATTCTTTCACGCCCAATCGTCAGCCATTGGATCTCACGAACCAACGACCAGGGATCCGTCTTCTTCCTCCCGTAACCTTCGGCCGAGCCCCACTCCTTGCAGACCTCCGTCCCCCTTCCATTTTTGGTCATAGCCCTAGTCATCCTCTCCACTCTCTAACCACCCTAAGACCGAGCCCATTCATCCATGATCCTCGCGCATGTCTCCATTAACCATGATCCTCTCTCATTGCTCCACGATCCCCAGTCAAACCTTGCCCATCACCACCTGGACCCGTCAACCCTCACCTTTAAAAACCCTGTCACCTCCCTCGTTCCTCCTCGTCTACCTTCACGAAGGGCAAAGCCCAGCCCTCCTCCTCCTCCCTGTGACAGGAGGAGGAGGATAGGATAGAGCGACGACGACCTGCGTCCTTGGTGAGACCCGCCGCCGATAACGGTGGCGATGCGGAGGCTCAAGCCTCGCTCGAGCTCCGAGGAGTAGCCGACCTCGACGTGCGACGACCCCGGGCATCTACACGATGCTCAGCCCAGGCTTCCGACCGCCATAGCTCAGGTAAGCTCCCTTCGATTACCTTTTGTATTTTTCCTTGACTTTCTCGTAATTTAATAGGTCACTATAGTCGTATTCACCACCTCCTGATCATCCTACGAGCTCCACCGCACACCCTACACCTTCGCCAAACTCTCCGATCACCTCCATCCCCCGTCAGAACCATCATCATCCCAGGCTTTCTCCTCTGCCGGAGGCGGAGGAGAACCCGCCAAGGGCTCCGCTTCCTCGCCTTCGTTCAGCCCTCCGTTCACCTCAGCTCGCACGTACACACGCTTCATCTTTCATCTAACCCTCCTTGCAGGTCCAAATCTCCATTGGTCGGACCTGGGGCGGAGCCAAGTTCTAGAGCTCCGCCTCCGGCGAGCACATGTTGACAGTGAAATCTAGGCACCTCCGCATCTTCTCCGACCTCGGATCTTCATCGTCGGACCTCCAGCGTCCTTCCTCGACCTTCAGCGAGCTCGGCCAGGCGCGGAGGAGCTCCAGGCCTTCCGCCGGAGCTCCAATCGTGCCGCCACCCAACAGGGGAGGAGAAGAAGCAGATGTTGTTGGATTTCGTCCCACGACGGAGATCCAATGGCCTTGGAGCATACACATTGCCTTCCTGGAGTACGGAGGCTCGGTGGGACCGAGCCTCGCCCGAGGCAACCTCGAGCCGCCACGTGGCCCGAGCCACCTGCTACGGCCGTCCGAAGCTACGCCGAGCCTCGCCCCCACCCGAGCCTGAACTCACGTGCGTGAGGCACGTGAGTTCTGGGCTTTTTGCATCGGTGCCCTCGCATCTTTCACATATTGCATCCAGGTCCAGCATCACGTGCAGCTCACGTGTACCTTGGGCATTTTGCAAGTAAACCCTCACGAGTTTTCAAAATTGCAAAAATGCCCCTGTGCGTATGAGTCATTTACAGGGAAGGTCTCGACCTTTGTCATTATTACACTTTAGTCCCTTCCAGGGACCTGTTTGTAATTTTATTTCATGTTTTCTTTCAGTTATGCCCCTTTTTTCTTTATTGTATATCTTTAGCATCGTACGTCAGTTTTAGTTGATTTCAGTCTCATTTCAAAGCTTGCTTGATGTACTTTTTAATGGCATTTTTAATTTCTTATTTTGGACACATGAAGTTTTAGGTATTATTTTGTTAGCCATGTATCATGTATGCCTTGTTCAACTTTTAAATCAAGTAGGACTTCTTAATTAAACTTGAAATTGATGCATGTTAAATTTGCTCAACATTCTGACCTAGGGCATTTTGTCTGCTTTACATTTTCATAATCTTTGCATGATAAAATAAAATAAAAAATGCATGTTGTGTTTTAATGCTTTGTCTTATCTTGTCCTTGTTGCATGATTTGACATATTGATTGTTTAATTCAGCACTTAATTAGATAGATGAAAATCTGGATATTACGAGAGAGGCTCGTGTCCCTGAGTTCGACCTTGGTTTCTTGCCAAGTAAAATAAATTGAACCATCTGATTCTTATTGAATTATCAATCAGATGGTCTTTTGATGACCCATTTCGGCCTGACTACGATGACAATTTCAAGTGCTAAAACAACATTATTAAAGGGTCGATTTAGCGGTTTATCAAATGGCGCCATTGCCGGGGACATGGCTCATTTCTTGTATTTTTGGATTTTTGTTTATTTAATTTAGTGTTTATTTTATAGGTCACTTTGTTCATCTACTTGCATTATAAAATTTTCTTTTCGATTAATCTCTAACCATTAATTCTGTGACAGGGCCTTTGATTATTCAAGGAGGCGAGGAGCACGAGCTACCCGCTGTGAGGAGCTGCAGAAGCACGCTTGGAGCACGTCGAGAAGAAAGAAAAAAATGCCATTTTTGCATGTCATGTAATAATTCATCTTTTACAGCGGTCTTCGATTGAAGACTCACGATTGTAATCGAACGATCGTGGTTGTGCGGGGATCGTCCCCACTTGAGTGTCGACCTAGGACCAGGCACGCGGCTCTTCGAGCTTAGTTTCAAATTCACATTTTTATGTGCTTGCTCGTAGGTAGGACACACCTTAGTTCAAGACGCACGTAGTTTCGCTTCACTTAGCCAATTTAAAAGATATTTTCTCATCGCTAATAGAAGCATAATAGGTGTAGCTTTTATCGACTTGCATACTTAGATTTTGATTTTCAAAGTCACTGCATGATTTCTCGCTTAGCCTAGATCGTGGTTTTATCGAATACGTGGCTTTTTCTTGATTTCTCTTTCCTAGCTTAATCACCTAGGATTAATGGAAAATGGGAATGAACGGTAGACGATGATTGCTTGATTTTGTGCTAACCTTAATTCAGTGACAACATTAAATAATTAAGACTATTAATTGCATGTCAACCAAAAATGGAGTAAAATTTGGTTTTGGGAGAGCAACACCCTCGCGTACGTATTGATTTTTCACTTAACATTTTTTCTCCGCGTAAACATCAAATGTTTTATCACCAATAAAACCGACAAGATAATAAACCAACCTCGGTTGGTTTCATGTGTGAGTTGGTGAAACTGAGGGTCTTGCTTGCTTGATTGAGCCATGCTTGCTTCGCTACACTCCCCAGAGCCTTAGTCACTCCATCCATCTCCGTAGATTCATCCGATCACTTATAAATCCATCCTTCTTCTTAGTTCACCTTGGGTCTCTCCAACATCAAATTCCATCTTTATACTTAGGCTAATCCCAGCCTAAGTATAGGGGGGACCCGAGTCCCCGTAATTTTCTCTACTCTCCTTTCCTTGCCTTTATACTTAGGTTATTTCAAACCTAAGTATAGGGGGAGCCCCTCTTAGCTCCCGTATATTCCTATATATTTAAATGGACCTATGGACTTGTAACATCTAGTGCTATGAGGACATAGCAAAGTTTAAGTATAGGGGGGTATACCGTATATACCGTATACTTACTTTAGCTATAATCTGAAAAAATTGAAAAAATTTAAAACTTTTTGGCTAAAGTAAAATTCTTTGGATTAGGAGGACTCAAATGTTTTTTCACGGCTTTTCTATACTATGTTAAGCTATTTTCATAAAAATATTTTCGAAAATGATTTTTCCTTATTTTGAAAAAAAATCTTTTGAAAATGTTTTTAAAACTTTTTATTTGTGTGACATGGTTTTGAAAATTTTCTATCTCTTTTCATGGAAAGTTGAGTCTAACCGGTGTTTTAACTTTTTATTAAAATCCATAAAAATGAGAAAAACCCAAAAATCCTTTAGGAGCCGTTAATGACTACTAAGCCCAATTAGTTAGTCGCGTTCAGTGAGGGTTCTCCCTTAGCAGATTGGATGGTTTAGAGAACATCGCGTAAGGCCCCGTGCTCAAGCAACGGGCTTCGGCCTGTACTTACATCCATACTGGCTGAATTGCAGATGTTTAATTGAGTTTAGGCAGTCCTAATATCTCTTGAAGTCCAAAAAAATTTTGTTTTGTTTTTTAATGAAGGAGTTGGATTAATCCTCTACTTTTACACTTCCACCCAGGATCTGAAATGATCAAGGAGACTTAGTTTTATGAGGTCTTTGAGATTTTAGGTTAACCAGCCTTAGCCATCAGGGTCATAGACTTAATCATCCACATTTCTTTAGATTTCTAGATTTGCATGCTATATTCCATGCTTAGTCTCAGACCAAAAAGAATATGATCAGCACATCACATGCACGACTGTGGTTTTTGATGAGATGAGTTGATTTTTCACTTGAGGAATTGGGATGAGGAAGTCGAGTTTGGATTTGATCTAATGATGCTCGAGGATGGGATAAAATCTTTGGAGACTTCATGAAACCTGAGTGTCAGCAAATATTAGCCAGTATGAGAACTTGGTTCTTATACTAATCTCTTGATATTGACCTAAGTGCTAGGGTGTGAATAAATAAAAAAAATATTGATCAGTGTGCGCCAACTCTTGGTAAAAATAGTGGAGCAAGCCAAAAATCATACAAGTCAATGAAATTCCAAAGAAAAACTCTCATTCCATAAAGTTACATATCAAAGAGCTTCCACCAAAGGCGAGCGCTCCCAAACTTTTCGAAGTGTCCACTTGGACCACCGCTATTAGGACCAGGAGTCGGGCTTGCACCAAAAAAGGGCTCTGCATCGTAAATGCTACAAGTCTAGGTGTCGAAGGCATGATAGGTACTCAAAAGAGACACACCCCGGTGTACTCCCAGGAAAACAAGTGCAGACAGCTCCAACTTCTCTTGACGGGCGCATTGATTAACACCAAAAAAATATGTTGTGTAATAAGGCACTAAGAGAGAATCCTTGTTCCAATGAGAGGGAGAGAAGAAATGACACAATCCCATACCCTCCATTACTGGCCTGCCATCTACATTTTCTAAGTCTGACAACTAAAGAGACGGTGGACTGGACGCAAGATTTGATTTATTCCCTATTGTTGAGGATTGGGTCCTTAGGAGAATTTCTTGGACCAAGACTTTGGGTGACGATTTGACTCTACTCTCAGAATTGCAGTCAACACTAAATTTCATATCCTTTAGACTATACGTACATAGAGAGAGTCTGGGAAATTAGAGGAATCGGGTGCCTCTTGATTAAGGCTGGGTTGAACTCTAGAATCTTGGACCTCTAAAGTTGAGTCGACTTGACTGGATTGGATCCTGTACTCACATGCACAAGGGGGTTAATCCAGCTTATTCATTTTTCTTTGATGCTCGAGGACGAGCATAGTTTAAGTATAGGGGGGTGATGAAACCCAATTTCATCATCTTAATTCCGCATTATTAACCCCCTTGCTTAAAGTTGTGTCAATAAAATCATGTTAAAGTCCTGTAATTATCAGAGTCCTTAATAAAATAAAAACCACAAAAAAATTCACAAAACTAAAATCTGTGGTATTTTTAGCCTTAAAAATACCGCTAAAAATATTTCGAGTCTTTGTTTGATCTCATCTCTAGTTTTGGTCAACATGAAACTTGTAGATCTCATCGAGATCTACAACTTTCATGTTTTGAGTTTTCTCAAATTCGGCCAAACAGACCCTCAAAAATAAGCTTTTCTTTTGGAATAATCTGATTGGGCCACATGGCCTGTTCTGAGTGAGCCACGTGGCCCGCCCTCTTTGTCTCATCCGTCCTCGCCCAGGGCCGTTAGATCTCTTCTTGATCCAACGGCTAGATGACCTCCACGTACGCCATTCTCCCTTGACCGTCAGATCTCCCCCAGGGCGTCATCACCGCCACTCATTCCTGCCTTATTCTCCTTACGCCACGCGGCGCGTTGTCCACCGTTCAATCGCGCGCCCGATGATCCATCGCTGCTGTCCATTCCCACTACGTTCGCAACCCTACGATCACGCTTCAGAATCAATCACCACTGCCCGCCAACGCTGTGTCTGTAGCTTGACACGTGGTGCATGCATCGCCCTTCGATCGCTTCGCCTCAGATCTAATCGGAACCGTTCTTTCGCGCCCAATCGTCAGCCATTGGATCTCACGATCCAACGGCCATGGCTCCGTCTTCTTCCTCCCGCAACCTCCGGCCGAGCCCCGCGCCTCGCAGACCTCCATCCCCCTTCCATTTTTAGCCATAGCCCTGGTCATCCTCTCCACTCTCTAACCACCCTAAGACCGAGCCCATTCATCCATGATCCTTGCGCATGTCTCCATTAACCACAATCCCCTCTCACTGCTCCACGATCCCCAGTCAAACCTTGCCAACACCACCTGGACCCGTCAACCCTCACCTTTAAAAACCCTGTCACCTCCCTCATTCCTCCTCGTCCACCTTCACAAAGGGCAAGGCCCAGCCCTCCTCCTCCTCCCTGTGACAGGGGGAGGGGCTAGGATAGAGCGACGACGACCTGCGTCCTTGGTGAGACCCGCCGTCGATAATGGTGGCGATGCGGAGGCTCAAGCCCCGCTCGAGCTCCGAGGAGTAGCCGACCTCGACGTGCGACAACCCCGGGCATCTACACGATGCACAGCCCAGGCTTCCGACCGCCATAGCTCAGGTAAGCTCCCATCGATTACCTTTTGTATTTTTCCTTGACTTTCTCATAATTTAATAGGTCACTATAGTCGTCTTCACCACCTCCTGATCATCCTACGAGCTCCACCGCACACCCTTCACCTTCGCCAAACTCTCCGATCACCTCCATCCCCTGTCAGAACCATCATCATCCCAGGCTTTCTCCTCCGCCGGAGGCGGAGGAGAACCCACCAAGGGCTCCGCTTCCTTGCCTTCGTTCAGCCCTCCGTTTACCTCAGCTCGCACGCACACACACTTCGGCTTTCATCTAACCCTCCTTGCATGTCCAAATCTCCATTGGCCGGACCTCGGGCGGAGCCAAGTTCTAGAGCTCCGCCTCCGGCGAGCACGCGTTGACAGTGAAATCCAGGCACCTCCGCATCTTCTCCGACCTCGGATCTTCATCGTCGGACCTCCAGCGTCCTTCCCCGACCTTCATTGAGCACGACGAGGCGCGGAGGAGCTCCAGGCCTTCCGCCGGAGCTCCAATCGCGCCGCTACCCAACAGGGGAGGAGAAGAAGCAGATGCCGTTGGATCTCGCCCCACGGCGGAGATCCAACGGCCTTGGAGCATCCACGTCGCCTTCCTGGAGCGCGGAGGCTCGGTGGGACCGAGCCTCGCCCGAGGCAACCTCGAGCCGCCACGTAGCCCGAGCCACCTGTTATGGTCGTCCGAAGCTGCGCCGAGCCTCGCCCCCACCCGAGCCTGAACTCATGTGCGTGAGGCACGTGAGTTCTGGGCTTTTTGCATCGGCGCCCTCGCATCTTTTGCATATTGCATCCAGGTCCAGCATCATGTGCAGCTCACGCGTACCTTGGGCATTTTGCAAGTGAACCCTCGCGGGTTTTCAAAATTGCAAAAATGCCCCTATGCGTATGAGTCATTTATAGGGAAGGTCCCGACCTTTGTCATTATTACACTTTAGTCCCTCCCAGGGACTTGTTTGCAATTTTATTTGGTGTTTTCTTTCAGTTATGCCCATGTCTTCTTTATTGTATATCTTGAGCATCGTACGTCGGTTTTAGTTGATTTCAGTCTCATTTCAAAGCTTGTTTGATGTACTTTTTAATGGCATCTTTAATTTCTTATTTTGGACACATGAAGTTTTAGGTATTATTTTGTTAGCCATGTGTCACATATGCCTTGTTCAACTTTTAAATCAAGTAGGACTTCTTAATTAAACCTGAAATTGATGCATGTTAAATTTGCTCAACATTCTGACCTAGGGCATTTTGCCTGCTTTACATTTTCATAATCTTTGCATGATAAAATAAAATAAAAAATGCATGTTGTGTTTTAATGCTTTGTCTTGTCTTGTCCTTGTTGCATGATTTGACATATTGATTGTTTAATTCAACACTTAATTAGATAGATGAAAATCTGGATATTACGAGAGAGGCTCGTGTCCCTGAGTTCGACCTTGGTTTCTTGCCAAGTAAAATAAATTAAACCATCTGATTCTTATTGAATTATCAATCAGATGGTCTTTTGATGACCCATTTCGGCCCGACTACGATGACAATTTCAAGTGCTAAAACAACATTATTAAAGGGACGATTTAGCGGTTTATCAATTATCTCAAATACATATTATTTCAAATTTTAATAATTAGAAAATACATCTTGATCTCTCAGGTATCATTCGTTCCCTACCCGCTGTCATGGCCAGTACCGGTGGGAGTGGGACGGACTGCAACCGGTGCGACCTGCTACCCCAGCGATCCCCGACTAGACACCATATCTGCCTCGGAAAAAAGCAATGTCGAGTCAATCACTTTGTACTTGAGATGATCATCAGTTTTTCAACCAAAATTATACCATATAATATTCATCAAAATCATTTTGATAATATTATAAGGAGATTTGCTAAACAAATCCCCAATCCTAATCAAGCAACAAGATTTTGCATGTAAAAGTTGTCCTACAACTATTGTAGGATAAACTAGAGTTTTCATGAAAACAATGTTTGTTGGAAATTTCATATTAACCAAATGTGATCATGATCAACTATCTTATCATTTTGGTTAATGCAATGTCATTCAAGGAAATAATTATCATCTTTAAATATTTCACAAATATTTATCAATAATCATTTCAGAAAATTAACAATTAATTTTCATTAATTTATTTGAATGACAATCACAAGGTTCATGACGATGATGCAATTTCCAGCAGTAACCCTCACTAACTAAAAATAGCATATCTCATTCATTTTAAATCCAAATTAAGCAAAATCAATTTCGAGATTGATAACTTGATTTAAAAACGAAACCATGTGATAAACACGCATTTTCAGGCGTTTTAAAAACCGTAATTAACATCTTAATCACGTCTATAATTGCCATCCCCAAAGCAGTGGATATATGGTCAATAAAACGATCATATCTTGAGCAAATAGAATCCAAATTACGCAAACTCAAATCCTACTATATCCTTAATTAATGGGGAACATTATCCAATTTAAAATTTCGTGTTTAAACATTTTAAACAGGGCCGAAATTTCATCATGACAGGGCTTCGAAAATTGAAATGCTAAAATTTTCATGAACCCAAATGAGCCCGAATCTTCGTAGGTTCATGGATCTAATCCAAAACCTTCGACAACCTGGATCAGATACCACTTGAAGGATACGGGAAAAAACCTCGAGCGCATCACAGAAGTGTGATGATCGCATCGAATGCGATCAGGAGCTACTACTTGCACTAGTTGCTCGATGCAACGGAAATTAAAATTTTCTATGTGACGAAACCGCATGATACAAGAACACTTCTCGGATCATTTCATATAAATCACAAATAACTAATAGGATTACCTCTTGAAGCGTGGTTGCGATCGAGTCTCTAAACAAAGAGACCTCTTGTCTCAAATCCGATCCGACGGAGGAGACGCTTGCGAGCGTGTGGATGAGATGCGTGCTTCTGGCAATCCATGTTGATGATCCATGCCACGGATCTCCTGATCTCGACAAATGAGATAGGACGTCTTCTTCACAAGCAAGGCACACTGAAGTAGACGGAGATCCACGAGCAGACGATCGGGCAGCATAACGACGACGCTGCGATGATGGAGATCTCTCTTTAGGGCATCCATGGTGGACGGCCACATGAGAGATAGAGAGAATGTGCATGTAGAGAGAAAGAGAGAGAGAGAGAGAGCATTCATCTATGTCGAGTGTCAAGAAGAGCAAGGGGTGCCTCTTCTTATATAGGGTTTTGGGAGTCCATGGATCCCAATCCATGGACAACACACAATCAACGGATGAGATTGATTGTGTCCCTTTCAACGGCTAGGATTGTTGTTGGTAGAACACAACAACAAGTGATTTAATTTGAATTAATTCATATTGATAAATCAACATAATTAATTCCAATTTAAATCATATTTGACTAGAGAAGAGATAATGAGAAGACTAAACCAATCTCCTAAAATAAGGGGACGGCTACCATCATCTCATGAGATCTTAATATCTCATGAGATCTCATTATCTCATGAGATCGCATTATCTCATGATTATATCATGATCTCTTGTCGATAGTATTTTCACTAAAAAATAATTCCAAATTATCTTATGGAAAATATCAACCATGCCATTGAAATTATGTGAATCTCATTCACAACCCAAAACTAAATGTAATTATATTTTCAATTAATCATTCAATGTGAATCCCATTCACATTAACAATTAATCAATAAATATAAAACACAATATAGCTCTCTCTTATATATTATAAATCACATTTATAATATATGTGATTAATATGGATAGTGTTATCCATATTAGTCATATCCATGATAATTAAATCACATTTAATCATCTTGAATCTCTTTTCTCATGTGCCCAAATAACATGAATCACATTCACATTATTCATATCTTTAATAATTAAATCACATTTAATTATCTCAGATAACTCTCCTTCTAATATGAATCAAATTCATATTATCCATGATAATTAAATCACATTTAATTATCAATTTTCTCAATGCATGGATACATATATCAACAATGAAATTATCCATGAACTCTTTCAAGGATAATGTGCTTTCTCCGCGGATACTTTGAGATAAGGACAGGGCGATTGTATTGTTCCATGTATAGTGACTTGGATATTGAGATCACATCTCAAATCCAGATCTCGGGCCTCCCATAGATGCTTGATTAAATCAATACCGCAAATCTAATATTCTCATTGCATCTGAATCACATTCAGATCAATGTCCAATATTTGGATCAAGATCAGATTACTTCTCTACTGAGAGGAGTCACTAAAATCCAGACCCGTTTCATCACTCCCTAGGAATGGAAGCGTCATGATTATACAATCGTTTATGATCACATCACCCTCAGGTATTCTGAATACATGTACATCCAGCATACTGGAAGACTCAGAATAAACCTGAAGTATTTGATCAACTTTATACTGTCTACTTCAGGGTTTTATCAGTAAGTTTCTCATTTGATCATTGGGAGTTTGTATCGATCATATACTTTCCAAAAGCATATATCATACCTAGGTCATGATCATACTTTCCAAAAGTATATATCAAACCTACAAATTCAGTCAAGCTTCCAAAGCGAGACGACCGTGCGCAGGGAATTTGATTCTTCCCAATATCTCATGAGTGAGCTCATGTATTCCGGTTCAGTAAATGAACCTGTATGATCCCTTTGAGAGATCGTATTACTCATATGCCCTTATATGCACACCAGCGCGCCGGTGTATAGACCTTGGTTAGGTCATCAACCTATTGGTCTGCCAAATGTACATACTCAGACATATAGTAACACATCTGTATCCGGTCAGAGGATGCGTGCCTGTATCGTGGCAGCATACGATATAGGACTTTGGTTATCTCGATCTCGTCAAGTCAACTCTTTGACCTAACTAATCTGACACCTCTGAATCTCTATTCCTATGCAAAGAACCTGCACCAAGAGGTCGGTCAGATATCAGCCTATGTGAGAAAGGATTGCCATCTCCTACTCAGGATGGAGATCATCTCTTAATAATCATTTGACGGTACTTGATGAGTCCTCAATCTAACTCTTTAGATATTCATCCAAGCACCAGCCTCTATGATTCAATAATTGAATCAACAGTTGTATGATCATTAAGATGGTCATGGTACATAACCCTAATTGTACTAAGGGACCCATTATACAAATTATTTATTCTTTGTTTCAGATCATGGAATGATATTCGCAATAACATTTATTGCATAATGGCTCACCGTGGGCTCGCATGTCCAACAAAAGTCTGCATTTCTCCACAAATTCTACCCTCACAGTTGCCTGAACCAGATGCGCACCCGCATCTCCAGCTTCTACCAACAACCCCATGAGACGATACATGAAGTGAAGGAAAGGTTCAATGAATTACAAGAAAAGTATCCCCACTACGAGATTCCCAAGACCGTCTCATGCAACATTTCTTTGGGGGTTGACACTGGAAAGCCTGAGACTCGTTGATGCCACTTGTGGAGGCTTGCATTTCAACAAGGATGAGGATGTAGTATGGAACATTTTCGAGGAGATGGCTGAAGGAGAAGCTGCTCAATCCTCATTACGCGCCTACATGAAAATGCATGCCACCATCAACAAGCTCGTCAATATGGCTACCCATACCAAAGATAAGGACGAGAGCTCCAACCTCAGCATTATTGGGAGCCACTTGTCTAAGGTAGATATCATTACAATAGGTCGCGGGACCTTGAAAACTGTTGGTTATTGAGAAGAGAACCCAGGGCTTAGAGAAGCTCGATTTGATCTCTCAACAGCTTGAGTAGCTAGCATGTGCTCTGAATGCCAACACTTGCAACTCAGTGTCTGCCGCTGCAGAGAACCCCGCTGAGCAGACAGCCACCACAGATACAATCTCCTCAGTCGAGTCTCTCATAGCCACAACCAATATAGCATGTGTACTACGTGCAGGTCCCGGAGCATCCCCAGCAATCCCGGAACCATATTGTTGTCTACCAACCAGAGCTGCATACAGCCTATCCGAAGTAGTTTCCTCCACCTCTGTCGCATATTCAAGATATTAATGGTGTGTGGGAACATGAAAAACAACTGACTCGCCCTCAGGTACCACCCCAGGGTAAGAACTCGGCCAACCGGCCACATCAGCAGTAGCAGTCGGGAGGGAGAAACTTCCAGCCCTACCAAACCCAAAGCCAGCAGCCTCAGCAATATGGGAACACATGGAGGCAGGGGTATCAGCATCAGTCCAGTTGTCATCATCAAGGTTTCCCTCCATAGCAGTCAGTTGCATCATACCAAAATTTTCATCCTTCCCATCAATATTCACAATACTCCTCTTGTCCTCCTCCTCACCAATTTTCACAGGGTTACCAGCAGCAGCCTCCTCCTCATTATTAGCACCAGAGGCCCCAAGTGGGCAACTCTTCTGTGATTGCATCGGTGAACCCAGCCCTCGCTTTTCTGAAGCAACTCGTCAAGAATATGGCTAAGATGACCCAGAAGATAGACGACCTGATGGCTACCAAAATCATCATACTAGCCAAGGTCGAGGCTAATCCAAATAATTTCTGATGCAAGGAGCAAGTAGTTTGCAGTGATCTACCCGATTCAGGTAAAAATGATTTGTTTATATCTAACTCTGTTACTCTCAAGAGCAGTAGAACACTGCAGCCATTTGCAGCTGTGAAGGGAAAGCGTACTGCATCTGATTGGGAATCATCGGTCCATCCATCACAAGGATGAAGCAGCATTTTTGGAGGAACACCATCTATAGAAAATTCACAAAAAATGAAGAAAATACAAAAAAATGAAAAGACAACAACATCCTCAGTGGAGACCAGCTAGCATTGGAAACACTTGCACGTGCCACAGAAGCAGTACCGGAGCAGAAAAGTCAAACACATGCAGGGGATCCAAAGCCTGCACCTGACGCTGAGCCTGCATTTTTTGTCCACATATTGTAGATGATTCTATACCTTTATGCCATCTACCTGTAAAATATTGATATGGACAAAATTTTAAATGATACTGTTTAGATTCTGTAAATATTCCCTTTCCAGAAGTAATGAAAAACATAAAAAAATAAAAATTTTGAAAACTACTTTGTCTGATCCTGCCATTGCAGAAATTATCCAAAATTTGGCCTTGAATATGCCCTTGATGAAAGCTCTTGAGTGCATGCCAACCGTGAAGAAAGGATTGAAAGATGCATGTACAACTAGAAGTAGGCCTCATCCTTATTATTCCAGAAGAAAAGGTGGCAAGTCTGAAAAGCATATCCTTAAAATGGACAAGGTCAATGCCATCAGGAATCTCCCATATAAGAAGCCAGATAACGGAGCACCACTCGTTCGCTATCAGATATTCATCCAAGAGTTTGAACACACCTTGCTCGATAGTGAGTCTTCTGTCAATCTAATGCATGCTTTACTTCTCACAGAATTCAGGTTAGGACTGCTCAAATTGATAAAAATGATTCTGCAACTCGTGGACAATCCGTCAAGTGGCCTAGGGGCATGTTGGAGGGTGTGATCGTCACGGTTCAGGTGATGTAGGTCCCTGTCGATTTAGTTATGCTAGATATGGATGTCTCCACACCTTCGATCTTCACCCTGATCATACTAGGACGGTCATTCCTGCGAACAACCAATGCAGTAGTGAATTATAGAACCGGAGAGATCACCTTCGGCTCCAACAATAGTAAAATCAAGATAGAGACTATGTCTGATGCAAGACCTATAGAGGGAACATCTGCAGCATGTATAAGGGAAATTAATTATCACGACCCCGATTCCAGGTCATCGGATCCTCCCATATCCGGATCTGGTTACTCAAAAATAATTTCTTCAACAATCAAAACTAACATTCGGAAACAGACTACAATTAAAAATACTCAGAAGGAGGTATTTCAACACTTTTCTATTCACAAAATAAAGTTAACATGATAAATTGTCCCACTATAACCATTTACATGTACATCATCTTGAAAGGAAATACACAAAAAGATTACTGACTACCTTACAGAGTAAATCTACAACAGTTGGTTGGATGACTATTTTAGTTGGTTGTATTACTAAAGTCCTTGCGATGGCTCACCGATACATGTTGGGTTTTCCATAAATCAAAGGATAACAATTAGCGAATGCTAAGTAACGAAGAAGAGAAAAGCAAACAAATGGTGTAATTTTTCAAAACTTGTTATCACAAAAAGTTTCATCCATTCTCATTAATGTAAGTCTTATTCCTTTCTATTCTATGTTAGGTATTAGTCCAGGGAATTACCTCACCACTATATGGACTCCAAAGCTTTGGACACTTCAGGATTGGAGATTGTGTTGATCTGGTAAGCTTATGCCGCCACATATCGCCTCAACCAATCCTCCAATACTATCCTGACAATTTCCTTTTCTTTTATTAATCAGGGTCTCAAACCCTCAGCTTGGCAAACAAAGGAGCACACTGTCCTCAAGGATCTGGTTGCTCAAAACCTCAGGCCAACCTTTAATTACATAACATAGCAGCTTTAAATACATGTTATCGTGATCCAGCCGCTATTGAACCACCCGTGCCTCCACATGGCATGTCCACATCTTCCGTCGTTCAACCTGAATATATTGGCTCCTGGTACCACATGTTGTAAATCATTCATTTCGTGCGCACTTATCATAACAGGACAACCGTGTACCACCTAGGTAGGGCAACGCCAATACGGGTTCCTTCCGACTAACCTACAGGTTGCATGTCTGACCTGTAGTTCTACTCCCAATCACTCTTAACGTAAGACACAATCCTTTTCAGTATCCAACTCAAAACACATCAATTCCCATCATGTAATTCCTCTATTAAGCCTTAGATTTGCATAAACATAAATACTGAGTATAGTCTTGCACATATATTAATTCATATATTTATATACTCATATATTTGCTTATTTTAACTTCCAAACCCTAACTTTCCAAATCATTGCATCTATTCGATGCTTAGACCTTATTTTAGTTGAAATCACAAAGCAACCGTTCATACTTTCTAAAAAATAATCAAATTAGGGTTCTTCATAGCAAGGAGCATAAATACAGAAATCTTAACGATCTCATATGAAAACCCAACAGCAAAAGGAAGGATTTTGTTACCTAATCGAGGTCTCTCTCGTATGCAGTGCTTTATCGTGATTCTTTTTCAAAAGAATGATTTATAGCTCTTAAAACGATCGAATTTCATTTTCGTGTCAAAAACGCTAAGAACGTGTCAAGATCATGAAGAACGAACGAAGAACACGAAGAACGTGAAGAACACACGAAGAACTCAAAGAATGTATTTTCTCTTGAAATTTCAGCAGAGCTTCCCCTTATACGGGGTGATATTTCTAGGAAAATTTCGGCAGAGTTTCCTCTTATATTGGGATATATCTATGAAAATTTCGGCAAAGTTTCCCCTTATATCGAGACATATTTTAAAAGAAAAAACAAAAAGAGTTTCCTCTATAAAATCAGCGAGAGGAAAATAACAATGAAACTGAAATAATATAACCAAACTACAAGCGATGGAGAATCGGTAGACACCACACATCTTAGGTGAATGAAGGTGTGACAAATTACAGGGTTCACTGGCGTGCATAGCCGCTCGCATCTAAGCAGGGTATTACACAGATTTCTTCATTAAAATAACTATAAAAGCGGAAAAAAAAGAATAGAACAATAAGAAATAGATAATCGGTAGACACCACGCGTCTTAGATGAGTGAAAGTGTGATGAATCACAGGGTTCGCTAATGTGCATAACCGCTCGTACCTAAGTAGGGTGTTACACAGATTTCTCCTCGAACAACAACAAAAACAAATCAGAACAAAGATGAATTGAAAACAAAGCTGGAAAAAGAACATGAATTGAAAACCTAGCTTACGAAGCAAACTAAGAGAGGTTCGTACCTTCCTCCTCCTCGTTCTCCCGGCAGCGCTTCGTTGGTGCTCCTTCCTCACCTCCCACTCCTCCTCTCAGCCTATCGACCCTAGACCTTGGGTGGTGGTGGTGGTGGTGGTAGTGGAAATCGTAGAGAATGAATGGGTAGTGGTGGGCTATTTATAGGGTCCAGAAAACTAGTATCCATGGTTAAAAAAACCATGGTTTAGATCTTAACCGCGGTTAGCGGCCCATGGTTTTGGCCCCATGGTTTTGGTCAAAACTTATCCAAAACTTAGGGCTTAAAGTAGTACTATCCAGAAGACTCTAGATTCGCTAATGATGTTTAATTAGCGCTAATCGTGATTAACTTTAACTAATTGTGATTTAACCTCCGTAGCTTGCGCTTAACTTTTGCTAACCATTGATTAGTGTTCGCTAATGATCATTAACTATCATCAATCCATCATTAGTTTCTTTAATCATATTTAATTAGTCTTATTGATGGTCATTAAGAGTTAATGACGTCTTAAACCTCCTTACTTCTCTTTCTTTCGAAAATCATAACAAATCGAAACAAAGTCCTATTCACATGAAACAAATTCCCTTGGTTTCCTCTTAACAAGTCAGATCTTATGATATAGGATCCGAGAGATGTTCAAGTTCAAGGCTTTACAATTGTAACAACCTTAAAGGAAGTCTCATCCTCGAGACTAGAAATACAGGCATGACAACCAAAGAGGATTGAAACCATAACAACCTTAAAGAGAATGAACGTCATTTCATTTATAATAAATATATACACAGTACATAGTGTTATCATTCAAACAAGTACGGGTATTTTTCTCTCATTTCTACCTCAGGTTCCCATGCGGCTTCTTCAAACTCTTGGTTGTGCCACAATAATTTAACTAGAGGTACCTCTTTATTCCTCAACTTCTTGATATCCCTGTCCAATATTTGCACAGGTATTTCTATGTATGTCAATTCTGACTCAACATGCAGATCATCATTATCTTATACTCAGGATCCTTAATATACTTTCTCAGATTTGATACATGAAAAATATCATGCATTACTGAAAGATGTGGAGGAAGTACAAGTCTATATGCGACTTTCCCGATCCATTGAATAATTTCAAAGGGACCCATGAACCTAGGTGCCAACTTCCCACGCGAGCCAAACCTCTGAACTCCCTTCATAGGTGATACTTTGAATAATACAAAGTTACCTACCTGATAAGCGACCCGAGCGAACGAGGTAAAGGTACTAAACAGGTCGTTGCGACCTCTAACACTCGGGGTCACTCAATCAAGAAAAATATCGAACCGCGAAACGAATCGAAAATCAAACAAAGCAAATCAAGCGGTCCTAGCTATGTGATTAACCTGGTATAGCTCCCAGGGTCGAACACAAGGAGCACGGATTGGCCTAGGGCCTACGAAGTAGTAAAAATAAAGTAAAATAAAATAAAAATGATTTTTAGTGGTTTCTGTTAATTTTTATATTTTTTTGGATTTTTAAAAGATAAAGAAAATATAAGAAAACAACTATCAACACACTTGGGCAAATTATTTAACACACCAAAAATACAACAAAAATTCAAGAAAAATTGTTTTTATGTTTTTTAAGTTTTTAAGTGTTTTTGGTGAATTTTTGATAATTTTCTAATAGGTAGATTATTTTCTAAAAATCAAACAGTGCGAAAAGTGAAAGGTACTGTCCAGCAAGGCTTAAGACCCAAAAATAAAATATTTAAGGATCTCAAAAAGCCTTGGAGGATAATTTTCCTGTAATCTAGAAAGAATAAGGAAAATTTAGGCACCCTAATTATTGTTTTTGGATTTTTAAATTATTTATTATAATTTTTATGAGTTTTTAGGGGTTTTTCAATTTTTAGGGTTTTTACTTAATGAAAAATAGCCAAAGTTGGCTGGAAAATCAAACAACACACACGAAACAGTAACTAAAATTTTTAGAATTTTTGGAGGTGTTTTTATATTTTTTTGGTATTTTTAAACCTAGACAGTAGCTAAAAGGAAGGTTTTTGAATTTTTAAAAAATACTAAATCAAATCAAAAATGTCCTCAAAAATTCTCAAAAATCTAACAACATGGCAGGAGCCATGTGTCAAATTTTCATCGAATTTGGAGGTGGTTTGATATTTATTCAAAAATCAAAGAGGGGGCACTGTGCATAGGGACGTAAGTGCAAATACCCAAAGTTCTGAGGGCCTAGGTGCAAAAATCCCAGCAAGTCACGCGCGTGGCGCGTGGCTGGGGCACTCAGGGGCCTTTTGGTAAGAAAAACCAAGTTCCAGGGGCTTTTGATAACTCGTACCTAAAACCCAGGGACTCGGTTGCAATTTACCCACTAATACACGCACATGTAGAAATAAAAACGCTCACAGGGGCACAACTGCAAATACCAAAAAGTTTCTTGTCATTCAATAACCCAACAGAACTACAGGGAAATAAATGCAAATAACCCTAAACTACACGTGACGACGCACGTGGTCTCATACACACAGGGGCATACATGCAAATACAAATAAGCACCAGGTCCGGAATGCAAATTACCCTACGTAAATAAAGTTACTAAAATATTTACAGGACTAAAAATAAAAGACACAAACTACGAGGGGGCCTAAGTAATTTACCCCTTTATTCGTCGACGGCCGGATTCGCGCCACGTGGAGGATCTGACGGCTCTGGATGGTGGCGCTCTCCTTCTTCAGCTCTCGGGCCGGATCGACGGTGGAGGCGAGGACACGTGGAAGATCGGACGGGGTGGGGCTCAGGTGCCTCTCTCCTCTGCTGCTAACGGTCCAGATGAGCTCCTCAACGAGATCGACGGTAGCTGCTCCTCGGAAGATGGATGGCTGGGATCAAGTCTGGAGCGGAGGAGACATCGGACGGCACTGGAGGATGGTGGAAGAACACGACGCCGGCAAACTTCGCCAGCCTCGTGCGTGAGCTGCAGTCCTCCTCAGCTGCTGCTAAGTATCGGAACAGGTCCGCGGAGTCGTCCCGCAGCTGGTGAAGGTGTCCGATGGCCCGGCCGAGCCCTGGAGGGGCTCCGGCGAGCTCGGCGTCGGTGAGCTCCTGGTATGAACGTACGGGGGTCTCAGATGACTCCCTATGAACCTGCAAGATGGACCAAAAGCTTCACGGGTCGAGGGCAAAGTGCCTCGACCCAAAGAAGCGGGGTGAAAGTGGCTTGTGGGTCGGCGCGAAGGAGCTCCGGTGAGCTAGGGATGGAGGAGCTCGACTCCCAGCTCCGGGGCGAGCTGGGTTGGATGAAAGTGCGAAGAACATGCGTCGGAGGATGGCGAAGGTGTGTGCGGGTTCCGATGATCGAGATAATACGCGAAGTGGCCGGAATCAGGGGAACTCGTCGGAGAATCGATTTGGGGGTAACTCAAAATTAGACTAAACAAGAAGGTTCGAAGGTTACCTGGGCGATGCGGGAGACTATGCTGGAGCTTAGCTAGCTCCTGGTCTTCGCCTCGAAGGGCGTCAAGGCCTGAGGCTCGAGCTCCGGTCGGACGTCGGAGCACGGCGGCAAGAAGCAGCCGGATCGATGGTCGGGCACCCTTTCCTCTCTGCAACAAGGGCCAACGCGAGCTGTCACCTCGGTGGGTACAATGGAGGTCACTGGAATGAAGGTGGCGAGCCAAAGATGACAGTGGAGTGCGGCGGAGCTCGGGATATATAGTGCTAGGGGTCCGGCTAAATCGGAGTCGGGCGAGAAGCTTGGAGCGCGGATCCCAAGAACCCACCCCGGGCGTGGATCAGGGAAGATCAGGCTCGGATTAGAGCCCGGGGTTAGCGGATTCGGAGGTCGGATCTGGTGGGGATAAAATCAAGAAATCGGGTCCAAAAGCAGATCCGCGGCTCTGGTGGTCCTGGGGGAGGTGTTGACCGGGGGTCAACAATCCCCCGTGGACCAATCAGAGCCCGCCAAGGCTGAAATTTTTATTTTATTTTTTTGGGCCTTTAAATGGCCGAATTTTCAAAAACTTAAAACACAAAATATTTTTGTTTTAATTTTTTCTATTTTTTTGTGATTTTTAATTAATTTTTTGGAAATAAAAATAAAGTATATACAATATAGCTATACATAGGTATATGTACCATCTAGGGTTTTTGGTTTTTGATTTTTAATTATTTATTTTTATACATTTTTATTCCTATTTTATATTTTATTTATTTATAGGATAAAATGAGGAATAAAAAGCGATTTTTATTTTATTTTTATTATTTATATATATAGAGGAAATAATTATTTATGTACAATTATATACATGGTATATATACAAGATATTTTTGTGATTTAATTTTGTAATTTTTTATTTGATTTTTGTTTTGTTTCTTTTTTTTATTTATTTTATTCACAAAACATAAAAGGGATATTTACAAAAAGGTTTGAAAATAAATTAGGGTATTTACAAGGTGAAATAAATAAAGGAGGTGGTCTATGTATATGGTGAAGAGATGTTTTTGGATTTTTGATTTTTATCTTTTTGTTTTGTTTTTAATAACTTATGTACAAGATATATACACATATTTACAACATATTTTTGGATGAGGAAAATATTATTTATTTATTTACAAATATGTACATATGTGAGCCCCTATCTCCCTCTACTTGGCTTTTATGCGGTCAGGCCCATGCTGAGCCCTCCCTTGGGTTAGGTTGCTCAATATTTATTCTAAATATTTCCCTCTTTTTCTTTTTCTTCTTTATTCTTTTATTTTTGCACAAAAACATGCTAATTATCTATAGTTACAAACATGCATGCTTTTGCTAACTTTTCCTATTTACACATATCTACATGCATTTGCATAGGTTTTTGTAGCTAAAATATAAGAATAAAGAGTGATGAATGGGTATTCATCACTACCTCAAACTCAAGATCTCTTCTCCTGGTATCACTATAGCTTTTCTGGCGACTCTGAGCAGTTATTAGTCTTTTTCAAGCAAGCTCTACAGATTCCCGTATCTCCTGGAGTCTATCTGAATTGTAAAGGTTCTTTATCCCGACCTCTTACCAACACAAAGGAGTAGTACACCTACGTCCATATAGTGCTTCAAATGGTGCCATGTCAATACTTGTAATAACTATTGTTGTAGGTGAATTCTGCAAGAGGCAAATGTTTCACCCATGATCCTTTCCATTCTAAGGCACATGCTCACAGCATATCCTCTAGCGTCTGAACCGTACGTTCTGATTGACCATCTGTTTGCGGATGATATGTTGTGCTCAAGCATAACTGTGTGCCTAAGGCTTTCATGAAGTTCTCCTAATAGTCTGAGGTGAATCGTGAATCTCGATCGAAAACTACCTCCTTTGGGATACCATGGAGACGGATCACATGTGTAATATATAACTCAGCAAGCTGATCTGGAGTGGAAGATAAGCTTATCGGAATAAAGTGTGCTATCTTGGTTAAGCGATCTATTATAACCCATATACTATCTTTACCACCAGTCGTCTGAGGTAAGCTAGTAACGAAGTCCATGGAAATGCTTTCCCGTTTCCACTCAGGTATAGAGAGGGGTTATAATAATCCTGGTGGCTTTTGGTGTGAAGCTTTTACCTGTTGGCAAGTGAAACATGAATTAACAAACTCAGCAACATCCTTCTTCATTTCTGGCCACTAAAAGTTTGAATGAAGATCCTTATACATCTTCGTAATTCTTAGATGAATAGATAATCTAGAGCAATGCGCTTCATGTAAGATGTCTTTCCTCAGTTCAGGTGTGTTTGGTACCCAAACTCTATGATGGTTATATAGTAACTCATCGTGTATCTGGAATCCCTCTATCTCATTCTTCTCAAGTTGTTGTCTCAAGTCTTTAAGGACCGGATCATCCTCCTATCCTTTCTTTATCCTATTGATGAATCTGTAATTCATCACTCTAAAAGTTAAAAATAGAGCCTTGTTCCTGAGTAAATAGAGTCATATTTTCCTTTATAATGCATAAATAGCATTCATACATGCATTCATAATACATACATTTTAGCACTCCATTTGCATTAAATAAGAAGGCAAAATCACTTGTAAAATATCCACTCATCAAAATAATCTCTCCCTTATACTATGTACACCTTAGTTAATAATATAAGGAAGAAAGCCAGGAATCTCCTTTGTAAAAATACCCAATAAAACCCTAAAACCCCTGGACCACAAAATGCCCATACTTCCCTCATGCAACCTCCAAAATAGGTCTACTCACTTTCAGATTAATACACATTAAAAGACCTTTAAAATGAGACTAATTTCATCCAATTTGGAGTTCATATGAAAAAGTTGGTTTTTTGGGCCTCTTTGTATACTGCATATATGTATATTTGTATCTTTGTATTTTTTGTATTATAGTTGACCTCATCTCCGTCTTTGGTCAACATGAAACTTGTACAACTTTCATGTTTTTGAGTTTTTCCAAATTCGGCCTCCTCTTCTTTCTACACATATTTTTCCTCTCAGCCAATCACAGCTGGACACGTGGCGCCCTCTGGTTGCGCCACGCGGCCCGCTCCCCTTTCCCTAGCCGCCGCGCCTCTCAACCGTTGGATATACTTCTTGATCCAACGACCACTTGATCTCCACGTGCACCTTCCTTCTAGACCGTCAGATCAATTCCCCCTCCTCATCTCAATCGGTCGTTCGCGCCTCGCCTACAGCACACCACGCATCACGTCTCTGCGCCACTCGATCAGCGCCTCCAGCATCTCAGTCGCCCGCTCACGCTTCTCCCCCATCGCGCCACGTGTTGGACTCCTGATGCTTAATCGCCTCGCCTCCTATCAGATCTTGCCCGCTCCTTTGCGATTTGATTTGGGTCGTTGGATCACAAGATCCAACGGCCACGACTTCGTCTTCCACCTCCGGAGCCCCTCTCTCCCACGATCTCTACCTTGCGCCACACTCTCGCCCTTTCTATTCTTAGCCGCACTCCAGCCACCGTCGATGACCACCAACGCCTCCACGATCACCCCCACTCATCCCTCATCTTCGCCAGCCACCTCACTACCCACATCGACCACCGGAGATGCTCCACGAACCCCACTAACCTCACCTCATCACCATCCCGGCCGTCTACTTCAACCTATAAATACTCGAGCACTGATGAAACACAATTTCATCATGTTATTATTCCATTATTAACCCCCTTACTTAAAGTTTTGTCAATAAAACTCGGTTAATGTCTTGTAATTATCAGAGTCCTCAATAAATTAAAAATCACAAAAACATGATAAAACTAAAATTCGTGGTATTTTTAGCCTTAAAAATACCCTTAAAAAATTTTCGAGTCTTCATTTGACTTCATTTCCAGTTTTGGTCAACATGAAACTTGTAGATCTCATCAAGATCTACAACTTTCATGTTTTGTGTTTTCTCAAATTCGGCCAATATCGCCCTCAAAAATAAGTTTTTTGCTCAGAATAATGTGATTGGGCCACGTGGCCCGTTCTGGGCGAGCCACGTGGCCCACCGCCCTTGCTTCATCCGCCCTTGACCAGGGCCGTTGGATCTTCTCTTGATCCAATGGCTAAACAATCTCCACGACCACCTTAAATCACAACCGTCTGATCATACCACTGATCGCATCTCCGCCACTCAATCCCGCCTCGCTCTGCGGGCGACACGTGTCACCTTTTTCACCATCATATCAACTTTGGGGGCTTTTATCCCCACCTCAAATTCCCGCTGCGTCCCCGTCCATTCGATCAATGCCCCCTTCGCATCACGACCGTTCACCCGCGCTTTGATCTCATTATGACACGCAGCAGCTCCGAAGCCCTTAGATCGCTCCACCCAGATCTCATCTTATCCGCTCGTGAGCGCCCATATGTCCGCTGTTGGATCTCCAGATCCAACGGCAGACCATCATCGTCAACCTCCTGCAACCCTTCTTCCCCACGATCTCCACCGCGCGAAGACCTCCCCCCTTTCCATTTTTTCGACCTCACCAGCCACCACCTCCACTCGCCAACTGCCCCATGACCGAGCCCATTCATTCCTTGACCTCGCGAGCTACCTCACTCTCCATGATCTCCATCAAGTCATCCCATAATCTCCTCGCAAACCACGCCTTCCACCAAAGTAACCCCCGACTCGCCCTTCAAATATGCCGCCCCCTCCTCTGATACCTTTGTCCACCTGTACGCGGGGCACGGCCCAGCCCTCCGCCATCTCCCTGTGACAGGGGGAGATGGCCGGATTGAGCGAAGACGACCGGAGCCCCCGGTGTCGACCCTCCACCGATCACGGCGGAGCTGCGGTGCCTCGCGACCGCTCAAGCTGCATCGACCGGCTGACGGTGTTCAGTGAAGACCCGGGGCTCGAATCGAGCCCCAGCCCAAGCCTCCGTCCACCTATTTCTTCAGGTAAGCTCCTTCCGATCACACTTGAAATTTCTTTGTTTCTTTGCTTAATTAATTAGATCGCCATTGCTATTTTCTCCCTTCACAATTAATATCCCGAGCTCCGCCACGCTTCCATCTTTCACGTGCCTACATCCGACCACCTTCTTCCTCATTCGTAGCCCCAGATCACCTCAACCCATCTCCTCCGCCACCCACGGCGGAGGAGCTCAGAGCTCCCATCCTCTTCGCCCACCGAGCTCCCACTCCACCCACGCACGCACATCTTCTGCTTCGGATACATGCTTAACCATGCAGGTAGACAAAACCATCAATGACCGGAGCTCTCGCTGGAGCATTCTTCATCAACTCCGGCATGGACATCAGAGCATCGACAACCTTCTTCCGAAGCCTTGGCGGATTCCCCGAGCCCCCGGCTACCTGGACGACCTTGCTAGAAGCTCTGGGGAGCATCACCGTCATCAGATGAGAGCAGCGGAGGAGGAGCGCATTCGTCGGAGCCATGAACTCGCCGCCAGCTGAAGATGGAGGAGAAGGAGCAGCGGCCGTTGGATGATCCTTTCTCGGCGATCATCTAACAGTCCAAATGAAGACACGTCACGTCAGCGGATGTCTACAGCAGCCATCCGATCACCACGATCGGATGGTCTATCTTCATCCACGTGGCGTCACCAGAGCTCTGCTGAGCCTCCGCATCCCGAGCCGTATCCGAGCCTATACGAGCCAGAGCCCGAAGCAGTCCGAGCCACCTCCACGCCCGAGCCTTCGTCTGGACCTGGATGGCGTGTGCGTAGCGCGTGCCATCTGGGTAAATTGCGTAGAGGACCAACCTTCTTCTCCAATTTGCGAACTGGTCCCGGTCACGTGCAGCCCACGTGCATTATGGGTAATTTGAAGTTTCACCCTCGCGGGTTTTTGAAATTGCAAAAATACCCCTGTGCGTGTGGGCAATTTACAGGGAAGGCCCCGCAACTTATTTTCATTGCATTTTAGCCCCTTTCAGGGACCTGTTTGTAGTTATCATTTCATGTTTTCTTGCATTTATGCCCTTATCTTCATTGTTGCATAACTTGAGCATCATGTTTCCGTTTCAGTTGATTTCAGTCTCATTTGAAAGCTTGTTTGATGTACTTTTTAATGGCATAGTTAATCTCTCATCTTAGAGACTTGAATTTTAATGTAATATCATGTTAGCTAAGTGTCTCTTATTATTCATTTATGCCTTGTTCACCTCGTCGATCAAGTTGACACTTTAAGTAAATCTGAAATTGACTCATATTTAATTTTCTCATTATATCTATTCTGTTCTAGGGCATATTTCCATTGCATTTCATGGCATTTATCTGCATGATTAAAATATAAAAAAATGCATGTTTGTTTTAATGTTGTGTCTCTTTGCATGATCTGACCTATATGTGCTTTAACTCATTGCTTAATTAGATAGATAAAAAATCCGACTAATACAAGAGAGGCTCGTGTCCCTGAGTTCGACCTTGGTATCTTACCAAGTAAAAATAATACGACCATCTCATTCTTATTTGACATATCAATCAGATGGTCTTTTGATGATCCGAATTGGCCTGACTGCGATGACTATTTTAAGTGCTAATCCAGCACTATTAAAGAGCCGATTTTGCGGTTTATCAAATGGCGTTGTTGCCGGGAACACGGCTCATTTCTTATATTTTTTGGATTTTTTGTTTATTTAATTGAGTGTATCTTTTAGATAAGTCAACTTGTTCATTTATGTTGCATTACAAATTTTTCTTCTCTATCGATCTCTAACCATTGTTTTTGTGGCAGGGCCCTTGATGGTTCAAGGAGGCGAGGAGCAGGACGCTTCCCGCTGCGAGGAGCCGCAAAACATACGTGGAGCAAATATGGAAGAAAGAAAAAAATGTGTCTCGCATTTTATTTTTGCATGTCATGTAATAATTCATCTTTTACAGCGGTCTTCGATCGAAGACTCACGATTGTAATCGAACGATTATATGTGGTTGTGTGGGGATCGTCCCCACTTGAGTGTCGACCTAGGATCAGGCACGCGGCTCTTTGAGCATATTTCATTTTTTATCTTTTACGTGCTTGCTCGTAGGTAGGACACACTAATATCAAAGACGCACCTAGTCTCGCATCACTTAGCTAAATTTAAAAGATATTTTCTACTCGCTAATAGAAGCATAATAGGTGCGGCTTTTATCGACTTGCATACATATTGATTTCGGATTTCAAAACGGCCCAAGTTCTTCACGGATTTTTCACCAAGTCACTGCATGATTTCTCGCTTAGCTTAGATCATGGTTTTATCGAATACGCAGTTTTTTCTCGATTTCTCTTTCCTAGCTTGATCACCTAGGTTAATGGAAAATGGGAATGAACGGTAGACGATGTTTTCTTGATTGATGAGCTAACCTTAATTCAGTGATAACATTAAATAATAACTTGGACTGTTAATTGCAAGTCAAACCAGAAATGGAGTAAAACTTTGGTTTTGGGAGAGCAACACCCTCGTTTACGCATTGTTTTCACTTAATATTTTTCTCTGCGTAAAATTTCTAATGTTTTATCACCAATAAAATTGACAAGATAATAAACCAACCTCGGTTGGTTTCATGTGTGAGTTGGTGAACCTGAGGGTCTTGCTTGCTTGATTGAGCCTTGTTTGATTCGATACACTCCTTAAAACCTTAGTCACTCCATTCATCTCCGCAGATTCAACCGCTCACTTGTACATCCATCCATCTCCTTCGTTCCTCTTGGGTCCCTCCCAGCATCAATTCACATCTTTATACTTAGGCTAATCTTAGCCTAAGTATAGGGGGGACCGAATCCCCGTGATTTTTCTCCACTCTTCTTTCCTTTATACTTAGGTTATTTCTAACCTAAGTATAGGGGGAGCCCCTCTTAGCTCCCGTATATTCCTATATATTTAAATGGACCTATGTACTTGTATCATCTAGTGCTATGAGGACATAGCAAAGTTTAAGTATAGGGGGGTATACCCTATATACCGTATACTTACTTTAGCTATAATCTGAAAAATTTGAAAAATTTAAAACTTTTTGGCTAAGGTAAAATTCTTTGGACTAAGAGAACTCAAATGATTTTACGATTTTTCGATATTATGTTACGCTACTTTTATAAAAAAAAAATATTTTCAAAAATGATTTTTCCTTGTTTTGAAAAAATCTTTTGAAAATGTTTTGAAAAACTTTTTATTTGTGTGACATGGTTTTGAAAAATCTCCATCTCTTTTCAAGGAAAGTTGAGTTTAACTTGTGTTTTAACCTTTATTAAAATCCATAAAAATGAGAAAAACCCAAAACCCTTTAAGAGTCATTGATGACTACTAAACCCAATTAGGTAAGCCACATTCAGTGAGGGTTCGCCCTTAGCAGATTGGATGGTTTAGAGGACATCGCGTAAGGCCCCGTCCTCAAGCAACGGGCTTCGGCCTGTACTTACATCCATACTGGCTGAATTGCAGATGCTCAATTGAGTTTAGGCAATTCTAATATCTCTTGAAGTTCAAAAAAAATCTCTTGTTTTTGAATGAAGGAGTTGGATTAATCCTCTACACTTACACTTCCACCCAGAATCTGAAATGATCAAGGAGACTTAGCTTTTTGAGGTCTTTAAGATTTTAGGTTAACCAGCCTTAGCCATCAGGGTCTTAGACTTAATCATCCACATTCCCCTAGGTTTCTAGATTTGCATGCTATATTCCATGCTTAGTCTCAGACAAAAGAATATGATCAGCACATCACATGCACGACTGCGGTTTTTGATGAGATGAGTTGATTTTTCACCTGAGGGATTGGGATGAGGAAGTCGAGTTTGGATTTGATCTAATGATGCTCGAAGATGGGATAAAATCTTTGGAGGCTTCATGAAACCTGAGTGTCAGCAATATTAGCCAGTATGAGAACTTGGTTCTTACACTAATCTATTGATATTGACCTAAGTGGCAGGGTGTGAAATAAATAAAAAATGTTGATCAGTGTACGCCAACTCTTGCTAAAAGCAGTGGAGCTAGCCAAAAATTATACAAGTCAATAAAATTTCAAAGAAAAAGCTCTCATTCCACAAAGTTACATATCAAAGAGCTTCCACCAAAGGCAAGCGCTCCCAAACTTTTCAAAGTGTCCACTTGGACCACCGCTATTAGGACCAGGAGTCGGGCTTGCACTAAAAAAGGGCTCTGCATCGTAAATGCTACAAGTCTGGGTGTCGAAGGTACGATAGGTACTCAAAAGAGACACACCCCGGTGTACTCCCAGGAAAACAAGTGCAGACAGCTCCAACTTCTCTTGACGGACGCACTGATCAACACCAAAAAAATGTTTTGCGTAAAAGGTACTAGAGAGAATCCTTGTTCCAATGAGACGGAGAGAAGAAATGACACAAACCCATACCCTCCATTACTGGCCTGCCATTTACATTTTCTAAGTCTGACAACTAAAGAGACGGTGGATTGGATGCAAGATTTGATTTACTCCCTAGTGTTGAGTATTGGGTCCTTAGGAGATTTTCTCAGACCAAGACTTTGGGTGACGATTTGACTTTACTTTCAGAATCGCAGTCAACACTAAAATGTCATATCCTTTAGATTATATGTACATCAGAGAGAGTCTGGCGAAGTAGAGGAATTGGATGCCTCTTGATTAAGGATGGGTTGAACTCTAGAATTTCGGACCTCTAAAGTTGAGTCAACTTGATCGGATTGGATCCTGTATTCACATGCACAAGGGGGTTAATCCAACTTAGTCATTCTCTTTGATGCTCGAGGACGAGCATAGTTTAAGTATAGGGGGGTGATGAAACCCAATTTCATCATCTTATTATTCTATTATTAACCCCCTTGCTTAAAGTTTTGTCAATACCGGTTAATGTCCTGTAATTATCAGAGTCCTCAATAAATTAAAAATCATAAAAAATGATAAAACTAAAATTCGTGGTATTTTTAGCCTTAAAAATACACTTAAAAATTTTTCGAGTCTTCTTTTGACTTCATTTCCAATTTTGATCAACATGAAACTTGTAGATCTCATCAAGATCTACAACTTTCATGTTTTGAGTTTTCTCAAATTCAGCCAATATCGCCCTCAAAAATAAGCTTTTTGCTCGGAATAATGTGATTGGGCCACGTGGCCCGTTCTGGGCGAGCCACGTGGCCCGCCACCGTTGCTTCATCCGCCCTTGACCAGGGTCATTGGATCTTCTCTAGATCCAACGGCTAAATAATCTCCACAACCACTTTAAATCACAACCGTCTGATCATACCACTGATCGCATCTCCGCCACTCAATCCCGCCTCGCTCTGCAGGCGACACGTGTCACCTTTTTCACGATCAGATCAGCTTTGGGGGCTTTTATCCCCACCTCACATTCCCGCTGTGTCCCCGTCCATTTGATCAATGCCCCCTTCACATCACGATCGTTCACCCGCGCTTTGATCTCATTATGACACGTGGCAGTTCCGAAGCCCTTAGATCGCTCCACCCCGATCTCATCTTATCCGCTCGTGAGCGCCCATATGTCCGTCGTTGGATCTCCAGATCCAACAGCTGACCATCGTCGTCAACTTCCCGCAACCCTTCTTCCCCACGATCTCCACCGCGTGAAGACCTCTCCCCCTTTCCATTTTTTTGACCTCACCAGCCACCACCTCCACTCGCCAATTGCCCCATGACCGAGCCCATTCATTCCTTGACCTCGCGAGCTACCTCACTCTCCATGATCTCCATCAAGTCATCCCATAATCTCCTCGCAAACCACGCCTTCCACCATAGTAACCGCCGACTCGCCCTTCAAATACGTCGCCCCCCTCCTCCGATACCTTTGTCCACATGTACGCGGGGCACGGCCCAGCCCTCCGCCATCTCCCTGTGACAGGGGGAGATGGCCGGATTGAGCGAAGACGACCGGAGCCCTCGGTGTCGACCCTCCGCCGATCACGGCGGAGCTGCGGTGCCTCGCGACCGCTCGAGCTGCATCGACCGGCTGACGGTGTTCAGCGAAGACCCGGGGCTCGAATCGAGCCCCAGCCCAAGCCTCCGTCCACCTATTTCTTCAGGTAAGCTCCTTCCGATCACACTTGCAATTTCTTCGTTTCTTTGCTTAATTAATTAGGTCGCTATTGCTATTTTCTCCCTTCACAATCCATATCCCGAGCTTCGCCACGCTTCCATCTTTCACGCGCCAACATTCGACCACCTTCTTCCTCATTCGTAGCCCCAGATCACCTCAACCCATCTCCTCCGCCACCCCACGGCGGAGGAGCTCAGAGCTCCCATCCTCTTCACCCACCGAGGTCCCACTCCACCCACGCACGCACATCTTCTGCTTCGGATACATGCTTAACCATGCAGGTTGACAAAACCATCAATGACCGGAGCTCTCACCGGAGCATTCTTCATCAACTCCGGTATGGACATCAGAGCGTCGACAACCTTCTTCCGAAGCCTTGGTGGATTCCCCGAGCCCCCGGCTACCTGGACGACCTTGCTAGAAGCTCTGGGGAGCATCACCGTCATCAGATGAGAGCGGCGGAGGAGGAGCGCATTCGTTGGAGCCCTGAACTCGCCGCCAGCTGAAGATGGAGGAGAAGGAGCAGCGGTCGTTGGATGATCCTTTCTCGGCGATCATCTGACGGCCCAAATGAAGACACGTCACGTCAGCGGATGTCTACAGCAGCAATCCGATCACCACGATCGGATGGTCTATCTTCATCCACGTGGCGTCACCAGAGCTCTGCCGAGCCTCCGCATCCTGAGCCGTATCCAAGCCTATACAAGCCAGAGCCCGAAGCAGTCCGAGCCACCTCCGCGCCCGAGCCTTCGTCTGAACCTGGATGGCGCGTGCGTAGCGCGTGCCATCTGGGTAAATTACGTAGAGGACCAGCCTTCTTCTCTAATTTACGAACTGGTCCCGGTCACGTGCAGCCCACGCGGGTTTTTGAAATTGCAAAAATACCCCTGTGCGTGTGGGCAATTAACAAGGAAGGTCCCGCAACTTATTTTCATTGCATTTTATCCCCTTTCAGGGACATGTTTGTAGTTATCATTTCATGTTTTCTTGCATTTATGCCCTTATATTCATTGTTGCATAACTTGAGCATCATGTTTCCGTTTCAGTTGATTTCAGTCTCATTTGAAAGCTTGTTTGATGTACTTTTTAATGGCATAGTTAATCTCTCATCTTAAAGACTTGAATTTTAATGTATTATCATGTTAGCTAAGTGTCTCTTATTATTCATTTATGCCTTGTTCACCTCGTCGACCAAGTTGACACTTTAAGTAAATCTGAAATTGACTCATATTTAATTTGCTCATTATATCTATTCTGTTCTAGGGCATATTTCCATTGCATTTCATGGCATTTATCTGCATGATTAAAATATAAAAAAATGCATGTTTGTTTTAATGTTGTGTCTCTTTGCATGATCTGACCTATATGTGCTTTAACTCATTGCTTAATTAGATAGATAAAAAATCCGACTAATACGAGAGAGGCTCGTGTCCCTGAGTTCGACCTTGGTATCTTACCAAGTAAAAATAATACGACCATCTCATTCTTATTTGACATATCAATCAGATGGTCTTTTGATGATCCGAATTGGCCTGACTGCGATGACTATTTTAAGTGCTAATCCAGCACTATTAAAGGGCCGATTTTGCGGTTTATCAAGCACCGGCCAACTTCAGCCCTATCAGCCACCCTAGAGAGGAACCTCGAGCTCGGAGTGTCCGATTGGTGACAGAAATCGAGCGAATCCTTGAGCGAAGACCGGTATCTTCTCCGGCGAGATCCGCGGCGCCTCCGCCGTGTCACAGCCACTCCTCCGCATAGCTGCTTGAGCTCAGGGCCTTACCGCCCCTTCGAGCGACGACCTGGAACTCGACTTCGAGCTCCAAACCCCAGGTAACTCCCTCCATCTCCCTTTGATTTTTGTTTTGATTTTTCCTTCGATTTCTCACATTTTATTAGACGTCCACCGTGATCGTCTCGCCTCGCTTTCACCTCGCTGAGCTCCGCGACGGAGCTCTCATCCTCTCGTTGTACTTCACATCCTCCGACGACGCAAACCATCCTCCATCGAATCCAGCTCCGCCACCTGGACGGAGCACCATCGCCGAGCATCCCTTCACTTCGATTAGGCCTCGTCGGCCACCCTTCATATCTCCACGATCGCACCTCGTGCTTTGGCTACCCCTAACACCTGCAGGTACCTATTTCATTCACTGGTCGGAGGTTCACCGGAATCCCCCTCGAGCTTCATCGACAGCGACCTCCGACACGACTCTCTCCTTCCTGGGACCACCGGACGCCTCGCCGCACCACCGCGCATCTTCTGGGACATCTTTGAACCTCCGGAGAGCTTCACTGACACCAGGAGGATCGGGCGGAGCTAAGCTCCCTTCGTCGGAGACCCGCCAACTCCTCCGCAGGTGGTGGAGGACCGTTGAAGACGATGCTCCAGCCACCGTTCGATCATCTGATCGAACGGTCCCTAGCTGTCCACGTCGCCACTCAACCGGAGCAGCACATCGTTGTTGGATCTTTCTTTGATCCTATGGTCAACTTTCAGCCACGTCGCCCCCTTCCTCGGTTCTCAGGAGCCGTTGGATCCTCTCGCGATCTGACGGTCTCTGATCACGCCACGCGTCATCCCCGACAGCCTTTGGATTGATCTTGATATAAAGGTACGCAGCCAGCCACGTCGACGAAGTCCAAGCCTCTTCCCCGACCCTAGGCTCAGACCACCCGAGGCTAGCCGAGCCTCCCTCCAGACCTCCAGGAGCTCCCAAGCCAAGACCCGAGCCTCTGATGCCGCTCGAGCCTAGGACCCCACGTGAGGAGCACGTGCGGCTTGGGTAATTTGCACAGAGGCCCTGGGAACTTTCCAAAATTGCAAATAGGTCCCTATGAAGCGCCTCCACGTGAGGAGCACGTGCCCAGTGGAGAAATTACATTTCACCCCCCAGCATTCTAGGTAATTGCATTTAAGTCCCTGTCAGCATGTTTATTTTAATGTAATTTTCATTTCCTGTATTGCAAATACACCCCTTTCTTTGCACGCATCCCTAGGTGTCATTTTGCATCATTTTTGAATTCTAAAAATTGCATGTTGTTGAGTAACTTGTCCTCTATATATTGTGATACTTGTCATATTTTTGTGGTAGCAGTAGATTTTTAAATTAATTAATTGGTTGATTTCTGTGTTATTTTTCCCAGTTGGACCTTTTAATTGATAATTAATTCTCTGTAACTCCAAAAATTCCCAAAAAATCACAATAGATTTATGATAGTTAACTTCACATGGCATAAAAATTTCATCTAATTTGCATACATATCGAGGCCTAAATAAATTCTTTAGTGATTTCCTTAGTTTAATTTTAATAGGTTCATTTCACATTAGAATTAAGGTTTGTCAATTTTCCTAGATTCCTCATCATCAAATCTACCTAGGATAATTTTATTTCCTGAAAATATAGTGATTTGATATTTATTAAAATTAACTTAGTGAAAATCACCCTGCATTAATTTTAAATTAATAGTAAATTCATTTATTGTCAAAAAATTCCAAAAAAATTAAGGTAGTTCAATTTCATCATATTTAATCATCTGGCCAATTTCCATAATTTTTGGACTTCATTTGATACCTTAACTGATTTAACTTTAAATTAGCTTGATTTTTGCATGTGTCTGCATAGAAAATAGAAAAGGATAAAAAAATATTCCTCGAAAATCACATACTTGGATTTTGCTAAGATTCATCTAAGGAGACAGATGCCTCCCTGAGTTCGACCTTGGACTTCACCAAGTAAAAAATCTGCCGCTTGAAATTAACTCGAATCTAATTAAAAGTGGTTTTTGATATTCCCTCTCGTATCCGATTGCAACGAACACTTTAAATTAATTTGGACATTAATCTAACCGAGTTAACCAAGGGAGCGGGAAGGTTTATCAAAATGGCGTCGTTGCCGGAGAGGCACGGCTTAGGTTAATTTTTAGTGAAATCCTGATTGTTTGATTTTCTCTCCCCGGGTAGTCTGACCCCCGGTTTTCTTGTAATTATTTTCTCTCTTTTATTTCTTTTCATTATTTTTCTGTGTCACTCTCTGACCTCAATCTTTTTCTGTGCGAGGAACGCAAGGAGTCGAAGATGCTTCGAGGATCTAGCATTTAAATTTATTGAGTGAATAGAGAGGCTTTGTAATTTTCATTTTATTTCTTTATTTCTTTTTCACATTATTTCCAGCGGTTCCCGTTTGGGCTCTCACGCATGTAAATATAGTGAAACTGTGTCCCCGTGTACAGTATGGGTGAATGTAATTTAGCTTGCACTAGCGGCTCCCCGAGCCAATCTAGGAATTGCTTGTGCTCATAACTTTTAGGACCACACAAATCACTTAAAAGACGCACTTAGACCGCAAGACTTAGCCAAATCAAGTTATTCTTCCATCGCTAATAGAACTGCTTGTCTAGGAGTGGCTTTTATCGCTTGCATTTGCATTTAGATTAAAAAGATTTCAATTATGTTTTGCATCCTGCATAAAAAAAGCGAAGGGATCACTGTAAGTCTCCTGAACTCAGCATACGCATCATTGTTTTTATTTTGCATCGGCTTTTCTCGATTTCCCCCTCTGATTTTTCACATTTAAATTAAAAAGGAAATTGGGACTGGACGATAGGCGTGCTGTGTGGTTGGATTAATTCAGTGAGAACCTAACTTAAAACCGGGACTGCTAAACACTATTGACCAAAAAAATCAATAAAATTGGAAAAATTGTTTGCGAGAGATTAATCCCCGACCTTGTTTTCAGGATGAGTGAGGGTACTTGAGTGTGTGTGAACACCTTAAGGCAGAGCGCAAATCCCCGCCTTCCATATCACGTTCCGACCAATCCTAGCAAATATCACAAGTCGTAATCTTTAAGGTTCACTGACTAGTACCAAGTAGCCTCCACCTGTCTCAGGTAGATAGGGGCGAAATTGCGGTACTTTGCGACAAGCTGCCAGTAACCCCCCGGAGTGAAGTTCCGGCCTTGTCAGCCTCCGCCTGCTTGCAGGTAGATAGGGGTGTGGTCTTTGAATTCATCGACTTGGGATAGGAGCGAAGAAAGGAAGGACCGGTGGTATCTTAGGCGACAGGTTAAACAGGGAAGACGCATCCGGCTCTGAGCCGACTTCCCTATAGGTTGTGTAATCCTTGCTATCTTGCTTGAAGATCACACTTAAAATCTACAAGATTAATTGGACTCAATTTCGAGTCCTTCACTGTGTTGAGTGTGAAACCATGGTTTTGGATTGATTTGTTTGCTTCAGGTAGGAGTAAAATCCTATCTTCTTCTCGCCAAATCAAGATGAGTGACTGGGGGGATTTCGATTCTTTATTCACCGATCTCTCTATGAGCCCCCCACGAAACTCCTCTTCATCGGCCCAAGCGCACCTTGGACCACCCAGGACTCATGACCCTCTTGAGTCCTGGTTCCCTCATACTCAGGGTGGTTACTCTCAGACCAACCCTTTCCTCTCCTCCAAGCTTACCGAGGAAGACCATCGTCTCAGTAATCCCTTCCTTGATTTGTCCTCTGACACCGATCTTAATTCATACCCAGGACTAGAGGACAAGATGCCGCCGAAGCAGCCACCACCGGATGAGGAGAAATTACGACAGATCCTTAATCGTCTTGCTGAAGCCGAACAAAGAAATGCAGATCTCACAGCCAGGATGGGACAAATCATAGTAGCAGGAGGTATCGACCGACCAATGGTCGATGCCTACAACCGAGTGGAGAATGAGATACAGAATTGGTTGGCACCAGTGGTTCCTGCCGAAGCATTTGAGCTGAAGCCCCACTTCCTTAGCTTGCTACCGAAGTTCAACGGAAATACCAATAAGAGTCGTATACCTTCCTCCGTGACTTCGAGCTGGTTTACAAAAATCTTAGCCATCCCAATGTTGGCCAAGATTATATTAGACTGAAGGCCACCCCATTTGCCTTAGAAGATAAGGCAGCACATTGGCTGAAGAACCTAGGGGTGATTTGTACAACCTGGATGCAGTTCAAGGACCTCTTTCTGAAAAAGTTCTACCCTCTCAGTAGAACTAACCAAATGAGAACGAAGATCGCCAGCTTCTCCCAAGGACCCAGTAAACCTTTCCATGATGCATGGGATAGGTTCAATGACTTAGTACAGAAATGCCCCTGCTACGGCATTTCTAAGGCAACCCTAGTCCAGACCTTGTTCTGTGGTCTAACCCCGAAGATGCAGGGGTTAGTCAGTGCCGCCTGTGGAGGAAGCTATCTGAACAAGAACGAGCACGCCGTATGGAAGATCCTGGAGCAGATGGCGGAAACCGGCAGGTTGCAGGCCACCAGGGCCTATCAGTTGTCTCCTTCAATCCTATCCAACGAGATAACCCAAAGGACTGTAGCGGATATGACCGAGGACCTCATCCCCAGCATGGGGATGATTGCCGACAAGCTAACCATGGTCAAGCAGATCCACAAGAGGGTCACTGACCTTGATTCTCTCTCACGTCTACCGAAACAAGTGGAGGAACTTACTGAGATGGTAGCCAAGATAAAGCTACATGCCCCTTCTACACCACCTGCACCTGTACATCGAGTCCATCTTGTACAGGAACAGGCACCGGGGCCTCACAGTGGCTGGGTGGAGGATCAGACTTACACCCAGCAGGACCAACATGCACCCCCACAAGTGGAGAATGGATACGAGGAGCCTCCGCAGGTGTTCGAGATCAACGGGCTGTGGTGTAGCCGTGACCCCGTCAGTAGACAGTCGGGGATGGGGAACGGTCAGCCTCACCAACCTTTCCTAGCTTACCAAGGAACCATCTCCGTCCCCGCACCGCACTTTCAGTCCAGGCCAGAACAAGGGTACCAGCCTCAGCAGCACAAGCAGCAGCGCACATATCAGCAGGGCCCAGCACCATCCCACCACCAGCAGCAGCATCGGCATGGCCAGCAGGGCCAGTATAGAACCTCGTCCGCGAATCAGCCAGCCCAGCCCACCGAATTGGAGTCCCTCACCTTGGCGATCCAGACCCTGTCTGATAGGGTCCAACATATGCAGAACGATTATCTGGATATGAGAACCGATATTAATCGTGTCTCTCGTACCCAGGACCAACAGATGGTGCCAAAGACCCCAATTCCCACATAGGTTCAGGCCAACCCAAACAGCATAATCCATGGTCAGAACCGACCTCGTGATCAGGTATATTATTCAGATAATTATTTATCTGAACATGAGATTCTTTCATACGATAATGTAAATCATATGTCCCTCAGGAGCGGAAGGACCGTGACCATACCTCATCGGGCACGGGCAACGAAGGAAGGAGCCGCCAAGTCTCTACCTGAGGAGAACTTGGAGGAAGAGGAGGAGCAACACCACCACCATCACTGGCAGAGGAAGAGTACATCTGAGTCCTCGAAGCAGCATTCTTGCAGTAGCATAGAGTCCGACGGAACCGATGAGGAGCCCGCACCTCCATCTGAGGAGGATCGTCCAGCAGTCGCGGAAGAAGCATCACCGGTTTCACCACAGCATTTTCTTTTTAGTTAGAGTCTGTCAAAGAGTCTGAGTCATGTAAAGAACTCAGTTCCTGATCTTAATGAGAATCTTTCAGTTTCCGAACATGAGTTGGAGTCAATAATCCCTTTCCCTCGAGCTCTCAAGGGTGGAAAGAAGAAAACTAAAAAAATCCAAAAAGATGACCCTGAGATGGCAGAGTTCTGCAACAAAAACATCAAGGTCACAATCCCCTTTGACAAGTACGTGGAAATGACCCCTGCATTCCAAAAATACCTTAAGGTGAGATGCACACCTACTAGGGTTAACAGGAAGACCAAAAGCCGAGTTGAGAAACACGTCCTATCAGTAGCCACGACTTGTGCAATAAAGAACTCGTTTCCAAGGAAACGAAGAGACATGAGTGCACACTATGAAGTGAGTCATGTTGATGACATTGCGTTTGCACGCACTCTCCTGGACAATGGTTCCTCAATCAATATGATGCCTACAACCCTCTATGAACGGCTTAATCTCGAACCTCTTAGGAAATCTAGAGCCCTTCTACAGTTTGCTGATAAATCAACCAAGAGGTCCCAAGGAGAATTGAGGAACATTGTGATTAAAGTCGAGGGGCAGGAATACATGGTGGACTTCACTATCTTGGATATGTAAACCCCTCGTAATTGGAGAGACTCCCAGATCATCTTAGGCAGGCCCTTCCTCAGAACAGTAGGGGCCTTGTTTGATTATAAGATCGGGAAGATCCAGTTCCAAACTCCAGGCGGAGATGAGGAACTCGAGATGAAGCAGACAAGATGGCAGAGACCGGATTCAGAATCCAGCATCAAGTACTCTTCTACCGAAGCAGACTACGATCATGTAGACACAGTTGGGCCATGGAGACAGAACCCAACCAGCACCGACGAGTCCATCCCCTCCAGAGATGATCCAGTGCATGAGTCAGTTTGCGAGATCCTCAGGAACGAGTACAGCTCTGAACCCGCATCGCCCTACATCTTCGATGACTTAGAGGCCCAGTTGGGCCTGTCAGTCCTTACATCTTTAGGACAATCGGAAGATGAGGATGACGAGTCGGACGAGGCTTTTGCCGATTACATAGAAACATTTGACGATATGACTCCAGAGCCGAACAACTTGGTGGCAGCTATCATAGAGAAAGATCCAGCCACTTCCAACACCGAGCCAGATCAGATTGAGCCAGACTTCTTAGACGATCACACTATTCCTGAGCTCAAACCTTTACCCACAACTTTAAAATACGCCTTCCTTGCGGGTCAGGACAAGAAATTTCCGGTCATCATCAGTTTGCGATTGACCGAGGGGCAGGAATCTCGCTTGCTAGAGATCCTGGAGAAAAACCATAAGGCGATAGGCTGGAGCATTTCCGATCTCCACGGAATAAATCCCGCTCTGTGTTCGCACCATATCTACTTGGAGAACGAAGCCAAACCCTCTCGTGAATTCCAACGTCATTTGAATCCAAATTTACGAGAGGTCGCGAAGAAGGAGATAGAAAAATGGTGCAACACGGGTTTCATTTACCCAATCTCCGACTCTAAGTGGGTGGCCCCAATCCATGTTGTCCTGAAAAAGTCGGGAATTCATACGACCACCAATGAGGACGGAGAGGAGATCGTGACGCGAGTACCCACGTCGTGGCGCGTCTGTGTGGATTACAGACGCCTGAATGCCGCGACGAAGAAGGATCATTTCCCCCTGTCGTTCATCGATCAGATTCTAGATAGACTAGCGGGGAAAGAATTCTTCTGCTTCTTAGATGGGTTCTCAGGCTACAATCAAGTAGCCATAGCTCCAGAGGACCAGGAAAAGACCACATTCGCATGCCCCTTTGGTACCTATGCTTTCAGGCGCATGCCTTTTGGGTTATGCAATGCTCCAGGTACTTTCCAAAGGTGCATGATTGCGGTATTCGCCGAAATGGTCGGCGAATTCCTGGAAGTCTTCATGGATGACTTCTCGGTCCATGGCGATTCCTTCGATTCCTGTCTTAGGAATCTGGACCGAGTCCTCAAAAGATGTTGTGAGGTTGATCTGGTGCTCTCTTGGGAGAAAAGTCACTTCATGGTGACGGAGGACATTGTGTTGGGGCATGTCATCTCCAAGAGAGGAATGGAGGTTGACCCTGCCAAGGTGGATGTGATCAGACGACTCCAGCCACTAACCAACGTCAAACAGTTGCGGTCATTCCTCGGGCATGTCGGATTTTATCGGAGATTTATTAAGGATTTTTCTAAGATTGCCCGACCGTTAACTGAGCTTCTAGGTAAAGACATGGAGTTTATTGTTGGTCACAAATGTCTTGAGGCCTTTAAGCTATTGCAAGGAATGATAATGGACGTACATATACTACAAGCCCCAAATTGGTCTCTACCTTTTGAGATCATGACGGACGCCTCAAACTTTGCTGTGGGGGCTGTGTTAGGACAGAGAAGGGATGGCGTCCTGTTCGCAATTCACTACGCAAGCAAAGTGCTTGACACCGCGCAGCGTAACTATACAGTTACGGAAAAGGAAATGCTTGCGGTAGTGTTTGCCTTGGACAAGTTCAGATCTCATTTAATTGGATCCAAGGTAATCGTGTTCACTAACCACACGGTACTACGATATTTGATGGAGAAGAATGACGTGAAGGCGCGTCTTCTTCGGTGGATTTTACTTATCCAGGAGTTTGATTTGGACATCCGTGATAAACCTGGAAAGAAGAACATAGTGGCCGATCATCTCTCTCGTCTCGAAGATCTTAATACTTCCGAGGATTCACCAATTCGAGACTCCTTCCCTGACGAGTCGATTTTTTTTGTCGACTCACTCCCATGGTACGCCAATATCGTGAATTATCTTGTCTCCAAGAAAGTTCCCGAAGATTGGCCCAAGAGCCAAATTGACCGACTGAAGTCGGACGCTAGACACTACCATTGGGAGGATCCGATCCTTTTCTTTGAAGGATCGGACTGTGTCTAGAGACGGTGTATTCCTCAGGAGGAATACCAGAGTGTCCTTTCTTTATGCCACAGCTTGGAGGCAGGAGGACACCACTCCGGAAGAGGACCGCATGGAAGGTACTTCAGTGTGGCTTTTACTGGCCGACTCTGTTTCGCGACACCACCGCCTTCGCGAAGTCATGCCCGGTATGCCAGAGAATGGGAGGAACCGTTGGTTCCAAGGATGAGATGTCGATGCAGCCTGTCATCATTTGTGACGTCTTTGACGCCTGGGGCATCGATTTCATGGGCCATTCCCTGTTAGCCATGGATTTGAGTACATCCTTCTTGCGGTAGATTATCTATCCAGATGGGTGGAGGCTATCCCGACCCGAGCCACAGACAGTAGGACTGTCTGTAAATTCATCAGAGAACACATAATCTCTAGGTTTTGGATCCCCAAAATGATGATATCAGACGGGGGTAGCCACTTTGTAAATCGGGAGGTGAAGAAACTCCTGAAGGACTACGGCATCGAACACCATGTCGCTAGCCCTTACCACCCACAAACCAATGGTATGGCTGAGGTGTCAAATAGGGAGGTGAAGACTATATTGCAAAAGCTTGTCCGCCCGGACAGGAAGGACTGGTCTCAGATCTTGGATCAAGTCCTCTGGGCGTATCGGACAGCTTACAAGACACCGTTAGGCACCTCCCCATTCCGAATGGTATTCGGAAAGCCGTGCCATTTGCCCGCAAAGTTAGTGCACAAATCAGAATGGGCAATTAAGAAGGTCAACTAGAACACACACCTTGGGCAGAAGCAGAGAGAATTGGATCTGAATGAGCTTGTGGAAGTCAGAAACCGTGCATATGACAATAGTTTGGTGTACAAGGACAAGGTGAAGCGTTGGCATGATAGATATATCAGACGAAAGACCTTTGTTCCTGGACAGAAGGTATGGTTGTTCAATGCTAGGCTGAAGATCTTCCAAGGCAAGTTGAAGTCCAAGTGGACGGGCCCATTTGTCGTTCGTACGGTGCATGATAGTGGATGTGTCGAGATCTCAGATCTTGCAGATAACGCACCGGCATTCCTAGTGAATGGACAACTGTTGAAGCACTTCGTCGAATCCAATGAGCAGTTAGTCCATGTTGAGAAGATTGTATTCATGTGTGAGATAGATTCAACAGATACACCTCGAGCCGCGTATGAGACCTTGCAGCAGTAAGCTCCAACCATCCGCAGCATCTCGAAAGATTCAGACCGACTCATTTGTATATATCATCGTTCTTGTACATCCTATCCTTTCTCCCCGCGACTCTAGTAACCCATCCCCACCTCATCATCTTGGACTATACTTAGGATGACCAAATCCTAAGTATAGGGGGGATGAGTCACCTGAGTCGGTTCACTGTACATTCTCCAGATCACATTGGTCCTCATACTCACTTCCGTCCTATACTTAGGCTGACCTGAGCCTAAGTATAGGGGGGACCGATGCCCGCATTGTATATTCATCCACTTCTCTTCTTTACCTCGTCCGCCCCACTTTTTGACTTTCTTCTACACTTAAGCTGCCAGAGCCTAAGTATAGGGGTGGCCGGTCGATTTCTATTCTTTTTTATTCTCTTTAGATCTCCTACGCTTAGCACGAGCTATGTCTTTTTCCTCGCTTTCCATGCTCTGAGGACATAGCACACGCTAAGTATAGGGGGTGTGTAATACTTTACCCGTAGCTCATACTTTCGCGTACTTGTGTATATATTTTGCAATAATTACGGGTGGATAAAAATTGAAAAAAAATGTGTATACTTGTATATTTTATAACATTTATAAACTCTTGTAAATTGTTGTAAAATAGGAGGTATACCAAAAAAATGAAAATAAAAAATAGGCTTCTTATTTACTCTTGCATATCATCTCTGCATCTGAAAAGAAAAGAAAAAGAGTCTTGCATTTACATTCATCTACATAGCATGACATCTGCATCTCATCTGCATATCTTGCATATGCAAGGTGGAAATCTAGTGGGTTCTGAACCAAGTTATGAGTAGATATTGAGGATGGACTTGATTAGACCTTAATCCACCTAATTTCAGAGGAACCTTATAGGAACTGGAGTTAAGATTTCTCAGGTCAACTGGCTTAATTCTTTGAGTCTGCAAGTCTATGTTCACATGTCATCTTGATTAGTCTAAGTAGAATATCTCGTGCATACGCATGATTCTCATAGACAGTGACCTAACTTGGACAAGCACAATGCACGTAGATCTTCATTGATGAGGTGATGAGGAGGTAGAATCCTTTAGCTTGGAGTAGCACACGGGTGGAAACATCCGTCCTCCTCTAGGGAGGGTAGTGCGTCTCAACCTAGTCTGGTAGTATTGACGTCTAAGGACGGGATGCTGTGGGTTGCAATAATGCTTCAAAAGAGGGATAGTCTACTGGCTCAAGAGGAAAAACTCTTGATGTACATGTTGTACCTTGTATGAGTTTGAAAAAATGCAAAAACTCCAAAAAAATCAGACATGTCCAAGAGAAAATAAAATACATGTCGGAGTCTGTATATTAGCAAAGAAATGCAGCTGGATGAGTTGGCTACACTGGTCAGGCATCCCGAAATAGGTAGCTACACTGGTACCGTCCATTCTTTTCTCTACCCCCTCCTCTTGAGTTGGTCGCACTTGAACTTAGAAGGGAATACCCCGCTCCTCGAGGAAAGAGTTACTGGACCGGGTTATTGAGTTACCTTGTTAGAGGAGGCTGGTTCCGAGTCATTTCTGATGTGGAGAGCTATATCTCACTTACACAGTACAAGTAAGAATCATAGTCATCAGAAATTTGCGTTTGAGTATTTGTTCTGACCTGACTGTTGAGGCGTCTTGAATAGAAGACTTGTGGAACTTGAAGTCTATTAGGTCTTAAGTTCAGGTCCCAATAAGGTTCCACCATACAATTAATCCAGAGGTTGAGTCAAGCTCCATTTTCAACTTTTGTTCATGACCTTGGTATGGAACCCAAAATCATTTCACTCTTGCATTTCATTTAGTTGCTCGGGGACGAGCAAGGTTTAAGTATAGGGGGTTGATGAATCTATAATTCATCACTCTAAAAGTTAAAAATAGAGCCTTGTTCCTGAGTAAATAGAGGCATATTTTCCTTTATAATGCATAAATAGCATTCATGCATGCATTCATAATACATGCATTTTAGCACTTCATTTGCATTAAATAAGAAGCCAAAATCACTTGTAAAATATCCACTCATCAAAATAAGTTCTCCCTTATACTATGTACACCTTAGTTAATAATATAAGGAAGAAAGCCAGGAATCTCCTGTGTAAAAATACCCAATAAAACCCTAAAACCCCTGGACCACAAAATGCACATACTTCCCTCATGCAACCTCCAAAATAGGTCTACTCACTTTCAGATTAATACACATTAAAAGATCTTTAAAATGAGACTAATTTCATCCAATTTGGAGTTCATATGAAAAAGTTGGGTTTTGGGGCCTCTTTGTATACTACATATATGTATATTTGTATCTTTGTATTTTTTGTATCATAGTTGACCTCATCTCCATCTTTGGTCAACATGAAACTTGTAGATCTCATCGAGATCTACAACTTTCATGTTTTGATTTTTTCCAAATTCGGTCTCCTCTTCTTTCTACACATATTTTTCCTCTCAGCCAATCACAGATGGCCACGTGGCGCCTTCTGGTTGCGCCACGCGGCCCGCTCCCCTTGCCCTAGCCGCCGTGCCTCTCAGCCGTTGGATATACTTCTTGATCCTACGACCACTTTATCTCCACGTGCACCTTTCTTCTACACCGTCAGATCAATTCCCCCTCCTCATCTCAACCGGTCATTCGCGCCTCGCCTACAGCACGCCACGCGACACGTCTCTGCGCCACTCGATCAGCGCCCCCAGCATCTCAGCCGCCCGCTCACGATTCGCCCCCATCGCACCACGTGTTGGCCTCCTGATGCTTAATCGCCTCGCCTCCGATAAGATCTTGCCCACTCCTTTGCGATTTGATCTGGGTTGTTGGATCACAAGATCCAACGGCCACGACTTCGTCTTCCACCTCCTGAGCCCCTCTCTCCCACGATCTCTACCTTGCGCCACACTCTCGCCTTTTCTATTCTTGGCCGCGCTCCAGCCACCGTCGATGACCACCAACGCCTCCACGATCACCCCCACTCGTCCCTCATCTTCGCCAGCCACCTCACTACCCACGTCGACCACCGGAGACGCTCCACGAACCCCACTAACCTCACCTCATCACCAGCCCGGTCGTCTACTTCAACCTATAAATACTCGAACACCGGCCAACTTCAGCCCTATCCGCCTCCCTAGAGAGGAACCTCGAGCTCGGAGCGTCCGATTGGTGACAGAAATCGAGCGAATCCTTGAGTGAAGACCGATATCTTCTCCGGCGAGATCCGCGGCGCCTCCGTCGTGTCGCAGTCACTCCTCCGCGTAGCTGCTTGAGCTCAGGGCCTTACCGCCCCTTCGAGCGACGACCTGGAACTCGACTTTGAGCTCCAAACCCCAGGTAACTCCCTCCATCTCCCTTTGATTTTGTTTTGATTTTTTCCTTCGATTTCTCCCATTTTATTAGCCGTCCACCGTGATCGTCTCGCCTCGCTTTCACCTCGCCGAGCTCCGCGATGGAGCTCTCATCCTCGCGTTGTACTTCACATCCTCCGACGACGCAAACCATCCTCCATCGAATCCAGCTCTACCACCTGGGCGGAGCACCATCGTCGAGCATCCCTTCACTTCGATTAGGCCTCGCCGACCACCCTTCATATCTCCACGATCGCACCTCGTGCTTCAGCTATCCCTAACACCTGCAGGTACCTATTTCATTCACTAGTCGGAGGTTCATCGGAATCCCCCTCGAGCTTCATCGACAGTGACCTCTGATGCGCCTCTCTCCTTCCTGGGACCACCGGACGCCTCGCTGCACCACCGCGCATCTTCTGGGACATCTCCGAACCTTTGGAGAGCTTCACCGACACCAGGAGGATCGGGCGGAGCTAAGCTCCCTTCGTCGGAGACCCGCCAACTCCTCTGCAGGTGGCGGAGGACCGTTGAAGACGACGCTCCAGCTACCATTCGATCATCTGATCGAACGGTCCCTAGCCGTCCACGTCGCCACTCGACCGGAGCAGCACATCGCCGCTGGATCTTTCTTTGATCCTACGGTCAGCTTTCAGCCACGTCGCCCCCTTCCTCGATTCTCAGGTGCCGTTGGATCTTCTCACGATATGACGGTCTCTGATCACGCCACACGTCAGCCCCGACAGCCTTTGGATTGATCTTGATCTAAAGGTCCGCAGCCAGCCACGTCGACGAAGTCCGAGCCTCTTCCCCGACCCTAGGCTCGGACCACCCGAGGCTAGCCGAGCCTCCCTCCAGACCTCCAGGAGCTCCCGAGCCAAGACCCGAGCCTCCGACGCCGCCCGAGCCTAGGACCCCACGTGAGGAGCACGTGCAGCCTGGGTATTTGCACAGAGGCCCTGGGAACTTTCCAAAATTGCAAATAGGTCCCTGGAAGCACCCCCACGTGAGGAGCACGTACCCAGTGGAGAAATTGCATTTCACCCCCCATCATTCTAGGTAATTGCATTTAAGTCCCTATCAGCATGTTTATTTTAATGTAATTTTCATTTCCTGTATTGCAAATACACCCCTGTCTTTGCACGCATCCCCAGGTGTCATTTTGCATCATTTTTGAATTCTAAAAATTGCATGTTGTTGAGTAACTTGTCCTCTATCTGTTGTGATACTTGTCATAATTTTTGTGGTAGCAGTACATTTTTAAATTAATTAATTGGTTGATTTCTGTGTTATTTTTCCCAGTTGGACCTTTTAATTGATAATTAATTCTCTGTAACTCCAAAAATTCCCAAAAAATCACAGTAGCTTTAGGATAGTTAACTTCACATGGCATAAAAATTTCATCTAATTTGCATACTTATCGAGGCCTAAATAAATTCTTTAGTGATTTTCTTAGTTTAATTTTAATAGGTTCATTTCACATAAAATTAAGGTTTGTCTATTTTCCTAGATTCCTCATCATCAAATCTATCTAGGGATAATTTTATTTCCTGAAAATATTATGATTTGATATTTATTAAAATTAACTTAGTGAAAAATCACCCTGCATTTATTTTAAAGTAACAGTAAATTCATTTATTGTCGAAAAATTCCCAAAAAAAATTTAGGGTGGTTCAATTTCATCATATTTAATCATCTGGCCAATTTCCATAACTTTTGGACTTCATTTGATACCTTAACTGATTTAACTTTAAATTGGCTTGATTTTTGCATGTCTGCTTAGAAAATAGAAAAAGATTAAAAAAATATTCCTCAAAAATCACATACTTGATTTTTGCTAAGATTCATCTAAGGAGACAGATGCCTCCCTGGAGTTCGACCTTGGAGTTCACCAAGTAAAAAAATCTGCCGCTTGAAATTAACTCGAATCTAATTAAAAGTGGTTTTGATATTCCCTCTCGTATCCGACTGCAACGAACACTTTAATTAATTTGGACATTAATCTGACCGAGTTAACCAAGGGAGCGGGAAGGTTTATCACCTATCTCAGATCTCTGGTTTGTATCGATGAGGAATAGTTATAGTATCTGACACTACTATCAAATGGTTTTCTATTCACTTAACGTTGTTAGTACACCCCATAAGTGGATAGGCACTCACCAACCCATGTGAAATGAGTTCTTCTACTAAGAGCATATGCTACAACGTTCCCCTTAGCAAGGTGGTAGGAGATGGTGCAATCATAGTCTTTTAACAGCTCTAGCCACTGTCTCTGTCTCATATTAAGCTCCTTATGATCAAACAGATAGTTCAAGCTTTTATTATCAGTGAATATTTCAAAAGTAATACCATAGAGGTAGTGTCTCCATATCTTTAAAGCAAAAACTATGACAGCTAATTTTAAGATCATGTATCGAATAGTTCTTCCTCATGTGTCATGAGCTGTCATGATGCATACACACTACCTTACCATGTTGCATAAGAACTGCTCCAAGGTCCCCCTTTAGATGCATCATTGTACAGTGTAAACCCTTCAGTCCCAGAGGGGTAGAGTAAGGATAGGTGCAGATGTTAGGCAATTCTTTCAGTGTTTGGAAACTAGTTTCGCACGCATCAGATCATATGAATGGGACCTCCTTCTGAGTCAGTCTAGTCATGGCAATGCTAATCGTGAAAAGTCATTCACAAATCTTCTATAATATCCAGCTAAATCCAGAAAAGATCATATTTCTGTGATAGTCTTCGGACATTCCCAACTCATCACCGCACTAACCTTTGAAGATCAACTGATATGCCTTTTCCAGAAATAACATGGCCTAAGAAGGATACTTCAGACAACCAGAAGTCACATTTGATATATTTAGCATACATTTTGTTCTTCCTTAGTATTTCAAGTGCCTGTCTGAGATGGTGTTCGTGCTGATACTTATCCTTGGAGTAAATAAGCACATCATCAATAAAGACTACGACAAAGTGATCTAGGTACTTCTTGAATACTCTATTCATGAGAATCGTGAAGGCTGCTGGTGCATTTGTTAATCCGAAAGGCATAACTAAACATTCATAATGTCTATATCTAGTTGGAAAGGTTGTCTTGGGAATATCCGCATCTTTAATCTTCAACTGATGGTATCCAGATCTTAAGTCAATATTGGAATACATAGTTGAACCCTGTAACTGGTGAAAGAATCATATATATGGTAGAGGATACTTGTTCTTTACTGTCTTCTTATTTTATTGTCTATAGTCAATGCACAGCCGCATTGACCCATCCTTTTTCCTCACAAACAAGACACGTGCACCCTATGATGAAGTACTAGGACAAATGAGTCCTTTATGCAACAATTCTTGTAACTGTACTTTTAGCTCTCGCAACTCAACTGGGGCCATCCTGTATGGAGGAATAGAGATAGGCTGAGTATCAAGCGTAAAAGAGATTTCAAACTCAATCTCCGCTCAGGTGGTAATCTAGGTAGCTCCTGTGAAAATACATCAGGAACTTGCACACTATAGGTACATCTTCTATCATTCTGTCTGACCCTAGTGTAGTGGTTACGTAAGCTAAATAGACTTGGTACCCTTGCTCTAACAATTGTTGTGCATTAAAAGTAGAGATGTATTTAGTTATATCATTGGATGTCTTTCTAATGAACTAGAACTCTATCGAGTTAGGAAGGTGAAAAGTTACTGTCTTTTGAAAATAGTCAAGACATGCATGATACTATTCTCGCCATTCCATCCCAGGATGAGATCAAAGTCATACATTTCAATTACTAATGAAACAGAAACTGATGTCCTACTATCAGTACTACACAATTATCCCAGTATTCCCGGATTATATATACTTGTCCTCCCGGTCCCTTAATCAGATAGGAGTGTTGTACTTATACTGATACCTTACCCAAAGTGGGTACTAACCGTCAAGCAATAAAATGAATGTGAAGCACCAGAATCAAACAAGGCATGTACTGAAAATCCAGGCATAATAGCGTTACCTCGTATGATCATGCCTGAATTGTAGGCTTGTTCTTCAGTGATTGCATTGAGCTGGCCATTAGGAATAGGCAAGCCTAGACCCGCAACACTTTGTGATGGTTGTTGTGTAGGAGACGATCCTTGTGAGCCACGACCTCTACCATGTTTCCTCCGCGTGTCGCTCCATTTCTCGGGGTGGATGTTATACTGTTAATTGGTGCTAATTTACCCCGACCTCTCAACTTTGGACAATTTTTCTTGATGTGTCCTTCCTAATGACAGTAATGAGACACATGCGTTCATGTTGTGTTGAAGACCCAGCCAAAGAGATACTAGCTCCTATTGTTGAGTCGTGAGGATATAGTGAAGGCTAGAGAAACCCCCTCTTCCTGATAATTCCTGGCCCAAAGTCTGTGGTGAACTTATACTAGAACCAACTGGATGATAGCGACGGTATCTGCGGTTATAATTTGTCTTACGTTTGTATGGTCCACCAGAAAAGTGGAAGCTTCTTCTTTGGCGGTTTTCATCTCTTTCTATCTCAATACGAGAGGCGATGTTCATGGCTTCATATATAGTGGTGGCTCTAAAACCTGCAAGCTTCTCTCTAAGATCTCCCTGAAGCCCGCTAACAAATTTGATAAGACATCTTGTGTAAAGCTTCTAGAGCTGGGGATTAACTTAACAGCTCAATAAAGTGAATATGATAATCTCGTACATTCTTGGAACCTGGGGTCAAAGAAGCCAACTCCCTCCTCTTCAATTCTTCCCAATAGGAGGGACAGAAGTGAGCTTGAAACCTTTCTTAAAAGATATCCCATGGAACGGGATCTTACTAATTTCTTGGAAATTTCTCTCCACCATCGTCTTGCGTAGTCTGCTACGGAGTAATCAGCGAAGTGCGCCCAAGTTTCTGCTAGTACGTGTATTATTCTCAACATCCTGCTAACATATCAAGCTATAATTCTGCCTCAACAGGTGTCTCTATGCCTTTGAATCAAGGAATCTTTCCCTTTCGGTAATCGTCTAGTAATTTTTAGTGTCTAAGAAGGCCTTCTCCATCGCGCCTTCAGCTGGAGTAGGAGCAGACTCGATCGAAGGATGGTAACTAGATTCTTCCTTAGAAAGATGGACAGAACCTTCAATCCTAGCATCCACATGTCTAGATTCCTCAGGTCTCTCAATTTGTGCATTGAGCCTCTCCTTTAATGCTTGTTGCTTTTGCCCCATTTCTTTTCAGCATTGTCATCATAGCAGCTAATTACCTAGACACGTCTTGATCTATGATCCAGGGATGAGTTAAGGGCCAAAGGTTGGATCATGTACGTTTTAGCATGATGTACATAAGGGACAATGACTTGTGAATGGTACGACAGTCTTATTACATCAAAGGATCTTAAGACAACCTTAATTTCTGAATACCGCTCATATTTATCAATTACTGAGTAAATTACTGGAGTAATCGGCTCTGCTACCAATCTGTAACGACCTCGATTCCAGGTCGTCGGATTCTCCCATATTCGAATCTGATTACTCAACAATAATTTATTCAATAATCACAACTAACCATTTAGAAACATACTGCAATTAAAAATACTCAGAAGGAAGTATTTCAAAACTTTTCCATTCACAAAATAAAGTTCACATGATACATTGTCCCACTATAACCATTTACATGTACATCAGCTCAAAAGGAAATACACAAAAAATATTACTGAATATCTTACAGAGTAAAGCTTCTACGGATGGTTGGATGACTATTTTAGCTGGCTGGATTACTAAAGTCCATGCGATGGCTCACCGACACCTGTGGGTTTTCCATAAATCATAGGATAATAATTAGCGAATCCTAAGTAACAAAGAAGAGAAAAGCAAACAAATGGTGTAATTTTTCAAAACTTATTATCACAAAAAGTTTCATCCATTCTCATTAATTTAAGTCGTATTCCTTTCTATTCCATGTCAGGGATTAGTCCAGGTAATCACCTCACCACTATATGGACTCCGAAGCTGTGGACACTTCGGGATTGGAGATTGCGTTGAGATGGTAAGCTTATGCTGCCGCATGTCGCCTCAACAATCCTCCAATACTATCCTGACAATTTCCTTTTCTTTTATTAATCAGGGTCTCAAACACTCAGCCTAGCAAACAAAGAAGCACACCGTCCTCGAGGATCTGGTTGCTTAAAACCTCAGGTTAACCTTTAATCACATAACATAGCACTTAAAATACATGTTATCATGACCCAGTTGCTATTGAACCACATGTGCCTCCACATGGCACGACCACATCTTTCGTCGTTCAACCCGAATATATTAGCTCTCGATACCACGTGTTGCAAATCATTCATTTCGTGCGCATTTATCATACACGGCAACCGTGTACCACCTAGGTAGGGCAACGTCAATACAGGTTCCTTCTGACAAACCTATAGGTTGCATGCCTGACCTGTAGTTCTACTCACAGTCATTCTTAACATAAGACACAATCCTTTTCAGGATCAACTCAAAACACATCAATTCCCATGATGTAATTCCTCCGTTAAGCCTTAGATTTGCATAAACATAAATACTAAGTATAGTATTACACATATATTAATGCATATATTTACATACTCATATTTTTTGCTTATTTTAACTTCCAAATCTAACTTTCCAAATCACTATATCCATTCGATGCTTAGACCTTATTTTAGTTGAAATCACAAAGAAACCTTTCATACTTTCTCAAAAATGATCAAATTAGGGTTCACCTAAGAGTTAATGACGTCTTAAACCTCCTTGCTCCTCTTTATTCTAAAATCATAACAAATCGAAACGAAGTCTAATTCACATGAAACAAATTCTATTGGTTTCCTCTTGACGAGCCGGATATTATGATATAGATCCGAGAGGCAGCCAAGTTCAAGGCTTTACATTAATCATTCTGAAAATATTGACTTCTGGCAGAATTTCATTACACCAACCTTTTTATGGATGATAATGAGGTCCATGAATTCCTCTGTCCGAGGAAGAAATGGAGAATGCAGTCGAATTTCCCCTTGTCGGTCATGATGAGATTCTTGTTGATTTACTTGATGAGGTTCAGTTGGAGATGATGTGCCCTTAAGACCAAGAGTAGATCATTGAAGACTTCTACAATGTAGAGGAAATTATTGAAGATTTCTATGAATTGTTGAATTAAGAGGCAGAACAGAGCATGGTGGACATAGAACAAATGAAAGAGCCACCACCTACTATGATCTAGCCGAAGTCACCATTGAAGCAGCTCCCACTCCGCCTGAGCTGAAACAACTGCCCTCCAATATGAAGTATGCCTTCCTTGCAGACGAACCTAATATGTATTCAGTCATTATCAATGCTCATCTGATAGAAACCGGGAATCTCATCTGATGGAGGTTCTTGAACGAAACCGCAATGCAATTGATTGAAAACTTCAGATCTCAATGGGATCAACCCATACTTGTGCTCGCATCGCATCTTCCTTGAAGAGGACATAAAACCTTCCCAGGAATTTAAGAGAAGCTGAATCAAAAACCTTCGGGAGGTTGTTATGAAAGAAATTTAGAAATGGTGCGATGCGGGATTCATATATCCCATCTCTGATGGCAAATGGGTGAGCCCTTTGCATGTAGTGTCGAAGAAATCAGGGATCACATCGTGAAGAATGACAAGGGAGAGAAAATCGCGACCAGAGTACCAACTTCTTGATGAGTGTGTGTAGATTACATATGAATCAATCTCGCCACCAAGAAGGACCATTTTCCATTGCCTTTCATTGACCAGATTCTCGAGAGACTCGTAGCGAAAGAATACTTCTGCTTCTTGGATGGATACTCTGGATATAATCAAGTTTCTATAGCTCCTAAGGACCAAGAGAATACCATGTTCATCTGCCCCTTTGGTACGTACGCCTTCAGACGGATGTCGTTTGGGCTATGCAATGCCCCAGCCACATTTCAGATGTGTATGATTGCAGTTTTCGCTGATATGATGGGCAATTTTCTCGAGGTCTTTATGTACGATTTCTCGGTCTACGGGGACTCCTTTGATCAATGCCTTGATTATTTAGACAGAGTCTTACAGAGGTGATGCGAAGTAAATCTGGTGCTCTCGTGGGAGAAGAGTAACTTCATGGTGACTGAGGAACTGTAATTGGGTCACATTATATCTAAACGTGGCATGGAAGTTGACATAAGCCAAGGTGGAGGTGATTTTCAAGCTAAAGCCACCTACAACCATCAAGCATGTCAGGCCATTCTTGGGTCATGTTGGTTTTTACCATTGATTTATCAAAGATTTCAGTAAGTTGGCCAAAACATTGACTGAATTTCTAGGCAAGGAAAATGATTTCATTATTGATGACCGTGTGCCCCTTGCTTTTAATCAGTTGAAAGACCTTATCACTCAGGCACATGTCTTGCAGCTACCGATTTGGACACAGCCTTTGAGATAATGACTGATGCATCAGACTATGCCATCTATGTTGTGCTTGGATAGAGGAAAGATAACGTCCCATTTGCTATTCACTATGCTAGTCTAATACTCGATGAAGCTCAAAGAAATTACACAGTCACTGAGAAGGAGTTTCTAGCAGTAGTATTTGCCTTGGAAAAGTTCAGATCCCATCTCCTCGGGTCCAAGGTTATCATCTACATAGATCATTCAGCCATACGATACTTACAGTAGAAGACGGGCATCAAACCACATCTCATTCAGTGGATCCTTCTCCTTCAGGAATTTGACATTGAAATTCGAGACAAATCTGAAGTTAAGAATATGGTGGCCGACCACTTATCTAGACTTCTAGAGCCTGAATCTCTTGAGCTAAACTTGCAACCGATCACAGAAACCTTTCCAGATGAGGGCAAGTTTGTCAGTCACCTCGCTCTCCTGTACGTTCATATTGTGAATTATCTTGTGTCCAAGAGAACTCCATAAGATTGGCCCAAGCTGAAGGTAGATAAATTCTTGTCTAAAATCCATTTCTACCAGTAGGAGATCCATATCATTTCGTGAGGGAGCAGATTGCATCTGGAGAGGGTGTATTCCTCAGGAGGAAGTTCCGAGTGTCCTTGCACTTTGGCACGATCAAGAATCGGAAGGACACCATTCAGGTAGACAAACGGCAATAAAGGTTCTTTGAAGTGGCCTTTGGTGGCCTACATTATTCAAGGATGCAGAAGATACATCTAGGTGTTGCATTAACTGTCAGAAGATGGGCAATACCATAGGAATGAGAAACATGATGCCTCTGAAGTTCATTTAGATATCAGACGTCTTTGACGCATGGGGCATCGACTTTATGGCCCCATTTTTGAACAGTCAGGGCTACAAATACATTCTTCTTGTTGTCGACTATGTGAGTTGCTGGGTGGAGGCTATTCTCTCGCTGAATCACCGATAGTCGGATTGTCTATCAATTCTTAAGAGATCACATCATTGCACAATTTAGGATTCCCAAAATCTAATATCCTGATGGGGGTAGTCATTTCATCAACAGAGATGTGAAGAAGCTAACTCAAGAATTCTGCATAGAACATCACGTTGCTTCACCGTACCACCCACAGTCCAATGGCTTAGCCGAGTATTCAAACAGGGAGATTAAGACAATTCTATAAAAGCTTGTGCATCCGGATCGTAAGAACTGGTCTCAGCTGGCTTGATTCAGTTCTTTGGCTTAAAGAACCGCGTACAAGTCACCATTAGAATGTCTCCCTGCCTCCTTGTGTATGGCAAGTCATGTCATCTGCACATTGAGTTGATACATAAATCTTTATGGGCAATCAACATCTACAACTTGGACTCAGAGAAAAGCAGGGGAAAACAGAAAAGTAGATCTGAACAGATTACTGGAATTTAGAGAGTATGCATATGACAACACCCTGATGTACAAGGAGAAGGTCAAGAAGTGGCGCGACAAGCATATCTGCCGCAAATCCTTCGAGTCAGGTCAGAAGGTGTGGTTGTTCGATGCAAAAATTAAAGATCTTTCCAGGTAAACTGAAGAGCAAATGGACTAGGTCGTTTACAGTGAGGCATGTGCATGAAAACGAAGTGTAATGATATCTGGTTTGTCAGCTGACGCACAACCATTTGTGGTCCATGGACAGCTTCTGAAGCCTTATCTTGAACATGACACATTCTTGTATGTCTTTAACTCCGTCCAAGTGATTTATGATGATAAACTAAATACTTCCTTAGTTGCAGTCGAAGATAAAGCAAATCAAAATATTTTTGAATGACTTTTCTTCTTTTCTTCTTTTCCCTCTTTCGTCTCTTATTCTACCGAAAAGGTATCATCCCCTTCATCATTGCTACACTTAGGACATACTTTGTCCTAAGTATAGGGGGGATGCGCACCGCGAGTTGTTTAGATATCTTATTCTATATTCACTTATCTTTTCTTCTTTTCTTTCTATTGTTCTTTTCTATCAATAAAGGTGTGATGTCCCTTTTTGTCAGTCTTCTATACTTAGGATGTACTTTGTCCTAAGTATATGGGAGTGTGCACCCGGAGTTTTGTCGTTCTTTGATCCTCTCCACTCTCTCCTCTTCTTGTCTATACTTAAGGATATATTACCGTGAGTATAGGGGGAGACAGTCTGAGTACGATCTGTTCATTCCCACCCCTGATCCTCCCTATCTTGTGTATAGTTTGTTATACTTAGAATTATTTGATCCTAAGTGTAGGGGGGACGATCGACTTCTCATTCGTCTATTCGCTTTTTCATTCGTTTATTCTTTAGGCTTTCATATACTTAATATGAGTTATGTATTCTCTTTTCTCTCTGATCTATGAGGACATAGCTCCAGCTAAGTATAGTTGGCGTATATACTTCATATATACTTTAGCCATAACTCGTACTTTCATATTTTAAATAATAATTATGACTAAAAATATTATAAAATTCATTAAAAACACTTAATAAAAAGATGTATAATATCCCTCAAATTCTTTTTGTATTTACTGATGAATAAATCAGGTAAAAATATTGTTGCAAAATATTTGAAAATAGTTTTAAAATCTTTTTGAAAAATCATTTAAAACCTATTTTAAAAATATTTTGTTAAATATTTTTAACCTTTGTAAAAATATTTTATTTGTAAAACTTCTTTTATTTGTGTGAAATAAAAATATTTGAAAAACAATGTGCAAATGGTTTGAAAAATGATTGCAAAAATATGTAAAAAAACTACATATAATGTTTGAAAAACCTTTGCAAAAATGATAAATGTGTGTAAATGTTTGTAAAATTATTTGTAAAATTTATTTTGGACTATAATTTCCCAAATTTGTTTGTAAAACCTTTTTCAAATAAGTTTGAGGAATATATACATCATACTAAAATTCTTTATTAATTGTATAAAACTATCTATGAAAATGATCGCGTACCCCTTGTAAATTCTTAAAAACCTAACTCTTGTAAATATAAGATGCATCTCCATGTAAATATTTGTACCTAGTTTTTATCCAAAAATTTTTGTTTTCAAAAATCACAAAAACATGTGCAAAAACCAAAAATACCAAAAACATTTGCAAAATCTTTTTGAAAACACCAAAAAATACATGAGCAACATCTTTTTCAAAAATCCATAAAAAGTTCAAAATCTTTGAAAATTGCATCACAAAAATACTTTCTGCATTTTTCATAGCATTTGCATAGCATTTTTCGGATTGAGTTTGATAATTGAATAAGTCTAAGTAAAATCTGAAGATTGGAGCTTGGTTGGACCTTAAATCTACCTAATAACAGAAACCTTATAGGAGCTGGAATTGAGGTACTTCATGTCTAGTTGACTGAATTCTTTGAGGATCACGAGACTTGGTTCAATGGATTCTTGACTACCTAAGTAGAGTATTTCGGAGCATACTTGTGGCTCTTATTGATAATGACCTAACTTGGACACCTGTACCTTTCACTTGGCTCAACTCAATTGGAGTAGTGAGGGGATTGGATTTGCTGGTATGAGACGCACACAAGTGGAAACATTTGTCCTCGTCTAGGGAGGGAAGTGCACCCCAACTCATCCAGTAGTAGAGATGTCTAAAGACAGGAGAGTGTTGGTTGCAATAATGCTTCAAAAGAGGGATAGTCTACTGGCTCAAGATGAAAAACTCCTTATGAAAATATTGTTGTATATAGTATTTCAAAAAAACTCCAAAAAAGTGGACAGGACTGATTGAAAATAAAATGTCTGCCGGAGTGTATATATTTGTATAGTCAATAAGCAAGCTTGAACTTCAAAGTCATATCATGTGAGCCTGCAGCTGGATGACTTGACTACACTAGTCTTGCATCGTATGATAGGTAGCTACATTGGCTATCGTCCATTCTTCTCTTCACCCCCTCCTCTTGAGCCAGTTGCCACTTGAACTTAGAAGGGAATACTCGCTCCTCGAGGAAGGAGTTGCTGGATTGGGGAATCATTGGTTGTCATGTTGGAGAAGTCAGTCTCTTTGTCATTTCAGTTGAGGAGAGCCACTATCACATACACTGTACGAGTCAGATTCACTATCGTAAGGGTTTGTGTATGAGTTGAAGTATTCTGACCTGGATATTGAGGAGACATGGGCAAAGTTTTGGGATTCTCGAAGACTGTTGGATTTCAAATCCTATTCCCAATAAGGTTCCACCCGTAATAAATTCCAAAGGTCCGACTTAAGCTCACAACTTTGATTTTGTGAAGACAAGTTTGATAATAAAACTTAATCCACCTTCTTGCTTTTTCTTTTTATTGTTTTTCTTTTTTGCATTATTGCATAAGTGTTTGCTAGGGACTAGCAAAGGCAAGTATATGGGAGTGATGAATCTCCATTTCATCACCTTTATTCTATCACTTTCTCCTTAAAACCCCTAGTAAATGCATGTAAATACATCTAATTTAGGCAACTTAGCATTCATGCATTGTTGTACAAATTGTGCATAAAATATAGTTTTTAATGCCAAAATTATAGAATAAAAAAAGAAAAAGAATAAAATATCAAAGATATTTTATGACTCTAAACCCAAGACTTAGGCATCTTGATGACTAGGTCGACAAGGAATAAAGTAGGGGGAGATAAGGGTCCAAAATACAATAAAAACCCTTTTATTTATTCATTCTTTATTCATTTTTGGAACCTATTTTATTTTTCACTTTTTATACCTCAAATAAGAAACTTTGATTATGAAAGTTGTAGATAATAAAATATAGAAAAATACAAAATTGAGTTTACATAAAAATAACATACAGAATAAAAGTTGTGGTCTAAATAAATTTCCAAAATCCCAAATTCTCATATGCATATCTCTCAAATAAAAATTTAAAATGTATCAGAAACACCTTTAATTCTATATAACTTTTAATAAGCTATTTAATGAAGGTGGTTTCATATTTTTTGGAATTAACATGTGAAAGTTAGGTTTTGGACCTCTATTGTATAGTTTACCCGATTAAAATAATCATTTTATTTATTCTTTATTATTTTTATAATTTTATATTTTTATAATTTTGTAAATATTACTTATAATATATGTACATATTAAAACTAAAATAAAACCATGAAGAAAACATTAAAATAAAATATGTATATAAAATAAAAAAGTAAAATACTTATACTTATACCTATATATTTAATATACCTATTTATTTAAGCATATATAATATATCAGAAAATATAATAAAAATATATTTAAGTATATAAAAATAACTTATAATTTTATAAAATCATAAACTAAATTAATAAAATAAAAAATGTAAAATAAAAATAAAATAAACAAATAAATATATCTATAATTAAGCCCTAAAAACTAACATGTAAATAATAACCTCTAAAAATAAATAAAAATCATAATCAAATACTTTATAAAATAATAAACATTTTTATTTTATAACTTAAAATTAATAAAACTATTTATTAATTATTTTCAAATTTTCTTTTAATTTTTTAATCTGGTTTGTCGTTTTCTGTTGATGTGAACCAATCAGGAGAGAAGGCGGGTTGATCGAGGTCAACTCCCCAATCTCCACTTGGTTCCAGTGCCACCAACGTTTCTCCTTGATTTCTCCTTTTTGTCTCGCTTGAAGCTTTCATTTTTTGGGTGAGATTCCTCTGAGCAATAGGTGCTTCGTTCCATGTTGTTTCATGCAGAATCGTTCGTTGGTGCTGAAACGCATCGGTACGAGTGATCCATCGAGTTAAAAACCCTAGTCTATAAAGCATCGCCTCCGACAACCTTGCCCTCTTGATCACTCTTCCGCCTTCATACCCCCATCCTAAGCTTGGAGCAACCTTCCTGGTGACAACAGGAGTTCGCTCAGCATTTTCGTGGTGTGTTTGGATGTCAAACCGAGCAGATCCAGCTCTGCCGCCACCTCCGCATGAAGCTCATTCCATACATGAAGCCCACGAGAGTTTCCCTTTTGTTTTCTGTCCTTTTTACTCCCTAGTGTAACAGTAGCCTAGATTCACATATTCCTTTGGATTTCATCAAACTTAGCATAAAACTCAAGAACATCATCTAGCGGAGCTCCAGCTCATCGCCTCCGACATCTTCCGCTTCGCCAACCACCCGCATATTCTTTCCCTTTGCATTCTCTCCACCAACACAGCCCCGCTCACTGTATTCTTGCATAGAACACGCAACCGACTTCTCCTCCTCCGCTGCTTGCCGGAGAAAGCCCATCCACCGCATACTCCGTTCATTCTGCCACCTAAACCATCCCATCGCTTAGACTTTCTTTTTGTGACTAATACCTACAAGAAAATACAAGAAAGGGGGTCCTTCTGGGCCTCATCGAACCTCAGGAGAGTCCTCAGGTGTCGCCTCTCTGTCTAACCCGACTGGAGCTCAGTGGCCCATTTCGAGACCATCAGCCGGTGCGGAAGAACCCCAGGAGTGTTTTTAGTCACTCCCAAGATCCTGGGGATGACGAACGAAGGAAGGGGGTCGGTTTGAGCCTCGCCAAAGTGGAGTTCTTCAGCCGTTCTTCCACAACTCCTCTACGTCATTCGATCGAGGGTCAGCTCCAGAATCTATAGCTACAGTCGGATAAGGCCACCTCATCACCATTGTTCTTCCTCGAGCGATCTAATCTGGTATGTTCCCTACGAAGCGTCATCGGCTGCTCTAGCGTCGACACATGTGTTAGTGAACAGATCATAGTCATCCGCCAGCACCGCGCCTTGGGTATTTTGCATGTACACCCTCCCGTAAATTTCTATCTAATATTTCATATTCAAAATTTCCTCAGTTGTATTATATTTTTGGTAATATTTGCATGAATCCCCCTGAGCTTTCTGATAATTGCACTTAAGTCCTGGCCACGTCACCTCACGTATCTGTGCGTGTGACGTGAGTAATTTACAAGGGAATCCTCGCAGGTCTTGTTATTTCTTTCCAGTCCAAAAACTTATCGTTCGCGTTGTAACTTTTTTGTGGAAATTGCATGCAGGCCCCTGAACTTATTTTATTTGCAAAATTACCCCTGCTAGTAGTGTAGTTTCTTTTTGTTGTCTCTATTTATTTGAAATATCACTTTTGCTCTAAAAATCTCAAAAAAAAAGCATAGGTATCTATTAATGTGTTTATCCACGCTATATTTTTACATTGCATCTTTAGGAACTTTAAATATTTTATAAAAATAAAAAAGAGCCATTTTTGTCCATGTTTACATTAGAAAAAACATAAAAAATATAAAAATGTTCTAAAAAATTCTCAAAAAATATATTTAGCTCATCTAAGTATTTTTAACCTTCAGACCAAAAAGCCCTAAAAATTACAAAAGAAAACTCCACAAATTGAAAAACCTTAAAACCTTTATAAAAATATATAAAATTCTTAAAATACCAAAAAATGTGTTTTTCTATTCTATATTTTTCTTTATATTATGATTTATATATTAAAATTAATTTGGAGAAATTTTGATTCTGTTTTCCATTTTTATCTCCATTTAAATTCAACCTATTTAATTAAACTATGATTTAGGGTATTTTTACTTTAAAAATATATAAAAATTAGCAAAATTTCCTAAAAATCACATAATGGTAAAAAATATTTAAAAACCAAAAAGATTTCATTTTCTTTATTTTGTCTATTTTTATTAATATTTATATCTATATTAGCCTACTTTATATATACTCTTATATATAGTTATATTATATCTTATAAAAAAGAAAATATAAAAAACATAAAATACAAAAAGAAAATATAAAAACAGAAAATTAAAATCAAAATATAAAATATAAAAAGTTAAAATTAAAAACTTAAAAACTAAAAACTCATAAAAAAACTTCATTTTGGTTGAGTGTTTGAGAGATAAATTGTGTTTGGTTATTTGCCTTTGCCTACTCTACCCTTTGGTTTATGTGTTTGACCCCTACTTGCTTGCCATTATACATTCTTAGTAGGGTATAATAAATTTTAACCCTTGCCTTTAATTGCTTAATACTTCCTGTGTTCGACCCCTACTTGCTTGCCATTATACATTCTTAGTATGGTATAATAAATTTTAACTCTTTCCTTTAATTGCTTGAAACAACGAGAGGATTCGAGTGGTCGCCTCAGCGACAGTGAGCCTGAGTTGTCAGGACATTATTTTGCGATTTCCATCTTTTCGTTTTTCAACTACCAACGTCCTATATATGGATTAGGTTCTCATAAGGAGGGGAACCCATCAAACAAATATCCCCCTCACCGATGATGTGGGAACTGGTCCACACCTGCGACTTAACAACATCTCTCGAACTTTCCAAGCGGCAAAGTATTCGTCATCATATCAGCATCGTTATCATCTGTGTGGATCTTGTCGAGTACAAGTTGCTTCAATTCTAACACATCACATATTCAATGATATCTGACATTGATGTGCTTCGATTTTGCATGGAATGTTGAGTTCTTGCCAAGGTGAATAGCATGCTGACTATCACAATATAGCATGTACTTGTCCTGATAAAAATCAAGTTCCTGAGTGAACTTCTTCATCCATAACAACTCCTTGCATGCCTCTGTAGCTGCAATGAACCCAGACTCTGTAGTTGATAGTGCCACACGCTTCTGAAAGCCTGGACTGCCAAGAAACTGCGCCACATGCAAAGGACATCAGTATCCAGATATGGATCTTTGCCCATTAATGTCACCTGCCATGTCAGCATATGTATAGCCAAAAGGTATAGGCTTCTCTGCTATAAAGCAAATAGTGTAGCTACTAATGCCTCGAAGATATCTCAAGATCTACTTTACTACTTGACATGTCCGGAATCTCCCTCTTTAATAATAAAAATGTATGTGTCATTTTTGTTGTAGCCGAGCAATCAGGATCGATCAAAAAAAAACTGCACGAATCGATAAATCGATGAATTAATTAATGTGCAGTTTGATGTTTTTTAACCTGGGCAAGCCCCAGAGTCGACTCAAGGAGGTAAAGGAACAACTTCGAATCAGATTAGATCAATTAGCTCACGGCTTTCCAAGCGATTTTTTTAAATTTTTTTATGCGATAAAAATGTCAAATGCAAAATGCGGTTGAATCAGGTTATAAGAAAATAATCTACTTAGCTAAATTATATTTAATACAAAAATAATCCAAATTCAGCCAAATTTTATTTTTTTTTCTTTAAACCTAATCCAACGACGAATGTAAAATGTATTTTTTTGAAATTTTTGGATTTAAGATATGCAAATGAAAAATGCAAACTCTTTTTGGGGTTTTTATGCAATATTTTGTGCAAATAAAATGCAAAATTACAAAAACTTTACTGGAAGTGAAATATGATGAAAGTAAGGTCCACTTTTTTGAAATTTTCTACCACTTTATGATTTTTTATGAAATTTTTACTGAAAATAAAGTGATTGGTAGTATTTAATTTTTAATAAATCCACAAAATTAAGTTATCTAGAGGCAAAATTATCTCAAATAGATATTTTAATTAAAAATACAGGAGACTTGAAATTTCGCAAAAATAATATTCATGGATTTAACTAAAAATCAATTATAGAAATCACTCTAGAATTTATTTTATACAAACGACACATCCAATTTCAATAATATTTGGACAGTAATTACAGCACAACTAAAGGCATCAAATCTGATTTTTTCACCATTTTTGGAGCAACAAATGAATATGTGCGAATTTCAGAGCTTAATTGGGTAAAATATCATTGAATTCAAACTATGATTTTTAATAAATTATCCAAGGTCACAAAAATGCAAATAAATATCCAAATGATAAAGAATTAGTTGCTCAATAAAGTTCTGTTTTCATTAAAATAAATGATGTAAGAAATATGTCCAAATTAATGATTAAAGACATGGGTGTCTTTGCAATACAGAACTGAAAAACAACAAATTAAAGTGTGCTCAAGGGCACTTTTGGAATTAAAGAAATAAAAAGGGTAAATTTGCAATAGTTCTAAAAAATAATAAAATAGAAAATGGAATGGACCTTCGTGGGATCGTGGGTTGGGTTCCAAACTAGGGCACACGCGAGGGGCAGTTGGAGCGGCTGAGGCGGAAGGCGGGGCAGCGAGGCGCGTGGTTGCTGGGATACGCGCGTGGGGGCGGTGACACACGACTGGTTGGCCTGCAGTTGTTGGTGGCGCATCCTGACGGAGGACAAAGGGTGTGGGGTCGTCGTGGCGGCGGTGCACGACGGTGCAAGGGAGCGGGTCTGGTGGTCTGCGGTGCTGCAACGTGGAGGACGGCCAGGGGGTGCGCTGGCCTGAAGGGCCCGACACAGTGGAGGGTCGGTGTTGAGGCGAGATCAGCGCGGAGAGCGACGCCTCCTGAAGCTCTAAGGGCGGAGGAGTCTGGCAGAGGGCTGGCTGCAAGGTGTGCCGACATGGGAGGGGTCAGCTGGGCGGCACGACCTGGAGCGGGGCTGGAGAATGCACAGGAGCGGAGGGCGATGGCTCAGGCATTGCAGCGTAGGGCCACGGCTCGGCCGGTGGCTGGAAGGGAATGACTTGGAGAAGGAGTGTTGCTCCATGCGACACATGCCCGGGTTTTAATGGCACTCCCGGATGGACGTCTGCTGGATGGCGGAGACGCTGTCGTTGGCGGTGAAGTCCAAGGCGGTGGAGGCACGCGGGGAGCTAGGTAGCAGCAGACGTGGCTCGAGGACACGCTGATGTGGCCTGCTCGTGGTAGGAGAGGAGCGGCGGAGGGGCGAGCTGTTGGTGCGGGCAGCCTGGCGGTGTCGCGATGGCCAGCGATTCTCTAGAGGGGTGGCACGGTCTGTCGGTGGAGGTGCTCGAAGGCTTGGCGTGTCAACCTGAAAGGCGAGGATGAAGGGGCCGTGCACGAAGGAGTTACAGGCAGTCGGTGGCGAGCAGGCACTCCACCACAGGTGGTTGTGGATGACCGTGCACAGGCGAACGGCTGGGTACGGGCAATAAGGGTTTGAATCCGGTGGAGGCGGCACAAGCGTGCGGCCTGCGCGAGGAGGCGTGCATACGACTCAAAGGCGGAAGTGGAGCTTGGAGGCGAGCTCGGTGGCTCGATGTGGATTCGCGGGGGTGGTGATTGAAGGGGGATGACATAGGCGATTGAGAAACAGAAGAACAAGTGCGGAACAGAGTAGTGAAGAAGAAGAAGCAAGGAAGCAGACGAAGGAGGTAGAGAGAAAGAAAAAGGGGAAGAATTGTTTACATATAGGTCGCCTAAGAAGGTGGAGCTCGAGAGGGATCCGTCGTGGTTGTCGCCTCGAGTTCCTGACTGAGGTACGAAGCTCAAGCAGCGCGGGAAGAGGCTGCAACAAGGGGTATCACCCCCTTGGATCTCGCCGAGACTCTGAGCGCAATCGTTGTTGCTCGATTCACGTCGTCGATGCTGTCACCGTTGATGTGGAAGGGCTGGATCACTTCTCTCCCTAGTGGCGGATGATCTGCATGTGGGGCAGAGAGCATGGTTTTAAAGGAAGTTGTGAGGGATCAGGAGAGAGTCGTGGGGAGTTCGAGATGGTGGAGGACGCGGAGCTGCAGCGCGAACGGGAGGAGGTGGCCGAAGGAAGCGGGTGTTGTGCGCAGCAGGTGCGGAGCAGGTGGAGTCGTAGTTGCGGGTGGTTGCGCTGGAAAGGGAGGTGAAGGGAGCGAGTCCAGCGGGAGAGTGGTCACGTGACCAGGAGAATGAGTAAGAAGGAAAGGCGGTCGCGTGCCCATCACGTGACCTGTCGGAAAGAGGAGAAGATGCCATGTGGCGTGTAGGGGTGTGGTCACGTGGCGGGTATTTTTTTAAAATAATTTAAAAGCAAAATAAATAAAGCAATTAATTAAAATAATTAAAATATAATAAAATAAGTAAAAATAATAAAAGAAAAGGGTGACACGTGGCGGTTACAGGAGGCGCAACATGTTGCTCCCAGAAAAATCCAAATTTAAATCAAAAGAAACATCAAAAGGGGTCAAATCAAATAGTGGTCAACATAAAGTTGCTCGTTTCAACAAGATCTACAACTTTCATGAAGGATCGAAAAGCAAAAGAAGTCATATGTATAAAATGTATTTTGGGGAGGTACCTTATAGATAAATACCGCATTTTTATCTTTTTTATTCGAGAAAAATCAAATAAAGTTAGAAAAAATATGAAAGAAATATTTACAACTTAATCTATTTTTTTTGGGATTTTTAATAATTAAGAAAATAAAAAGATAAAATAGTAGGGCAAAAAGGTCAATATATACAATATACAATATGGGCCCAAAATCCAAGTTTCACATACGATCTCCGATTTTTATGAAATTGATTTTGTGTTGAAGGTCTTTGAATGTATATTACTGTAAAAGTGAGTAGACCTAAATCGGACACTTTATGAGAGAGATATGTGCATTTTAAGGCTCCTAGTTTCAAACTTGGACTTGGGTTTTATTGGTCAATTTTACAAGTTCGTATTTTTTTATATTTATTTTATAATTTGTATTAGTAATATATACACTATAGAGTTGGTTTTATTGGATTTGGAGTTGGTATAAAATATATACAAATATGGTATACATGTGGGTATTTACAAGGAATTTGGCTCCTTATTTGATGCAAAAATGCATGCTAAAATGCAGATATTATTTATGCATGCATGAATGCTAATTATGAAATATAAGTGGAAATATGCAGCTAATTACTCGGGAACAAAGCTCTATTTTCAACGTTTAGATTGATGAATCACATATGCATCACTGCTTCCCAATGATTTTTCCCTGGATTTGAGATGAATCTACTAACAACTCCAACTGCATGAGCAATGTCAGGCTTCCTACAAACCATGGCATACATAAGATTACCTGTGGAGATGCATAGGGAATCTTCTCCATATCTTTCCTCTCTTCATTTGTCTTTGGACATTCCTTATAGTTAGTTTGAAAAGTGCTCCCAAGGGTGTGTTAGCAAGCTTGGCCTTATCCATGAAGAACCTTTGAAGTACCTTCTCAATGTACTTCTCTTGAGAAAGTTGAAGTTCCCTTGCTCCACTGTCTCAAGTGATCTTTATGCCCAGTATCTGACTTGTATGCCCCAAGTCCTTTGTAGCAAAGGACTTGCTATACTCCTTCAAGCCAGAAATTCACCCTCCATTGTTGCCTAAAATCAGCATGTCATCAACATAAAGCAACAAAATGATGAAATCATCATCTGAGAATCTCTTCACGAAGACACAATAGTCTGAAGTAGTCTTGGAGTAACCATGATCCCCCATAAATGAGTCAAAATTCTTGTAACACTACTTGGGTGCTTGCTTCAATCCATATAGACTCTTCTTCAGTTTGCAAACATAATCTTCCTTGCCTTTGATTGCAAAGCCCTCTGGTTGCAACATGTAAATTTCCTCCTCAAAGTCACCATGGAGGAAATCTGTCTTCACATTTATCTGTTCATCCTCCAGGTAAAGGATAGCAACTAAGCTGAGAACCACCCAAATAGAATACATCTTCACCACATGAGAAAAGATCTCAACAAATTTAACTCACTTCCTTTGGTTAAAATCATTCACAATCAACCTAGCTTTGTACCTTGAGTTTATAGAGTATTCATCATGTTTCACTCTATAAATCCACTTGTTTCTCAATTCTTGCTTACCTTTGGGCAACTTGACAAGCTCAAAGGTATGATTATTATGAAGGGACTCCATCTATTCTTTCATAGCTTCTACCCATTTCTCCTTGTTTGCACCTTGCAAGACTTCTTCATAGCATTCAGGCTCACCACTATCTATCAGCAAAATGTATTCTCATACAGGATATCTGATTGAGGGTCGCCTCTCCCTCATAGATCTCTATGGTGCGAGAGCTTCAGAATAAGAAGAGTTCTCATCATCTGCCCACCATCATCATCATCTACATCATCGTCATCGTCATCAGGAGTAGAGATTTGTGGCACATCCTCCTCATCTCTTGCATATGGCAACTGTTCATCAATATCATTTGGCACCACATGTAGAGCACTTTGCAATGGAACTGGCTCACATCATCTGGCTCATTCCTGCTCGAAAGAGAGTCCTTAGCTACTTATGGATGTCCTCAATAGTTTGATCTTCAGGGAAGACCACATCTATGCTCCTCGCCAGCTTCTTCTCAACTGGATCGTACAACTTGTAACCAAACTCATCTTGGCCATATCCCAAGAAAATACCCTGCTTCATCTTTACGTTCAACTTGGATCTTTCATCCTTGGGGACATGGATAAAAGCACGACATCCAAAGACTCGCAAATGATTGTATGAGACATTATTTCCATGCTAAACCCTGTCAAGAACATCACCATCCAAAGGTACATGTGGAGATAGATTAATAACATGTACAACAGTATAGAGTGCTTCACACCAAAAAAGAGTTAGACAACTTAGCTTAAGAAAGGAGACATCTGACTCTCTCCATCAATGTATTATCCATTCTCCCTGCTATGCCATTCAGATGTGGCATCTTGGGTGGAGTCTTCTAATACATGATACTATGAGATCAGCAATACTCATCAAATGGACCAATATACTCATCACCATTGTCACTACGGATGCACTTAAGTTTCTTCCCAGATTGTCGCTTCACTAGCGCATGGAAGTCTTTGAAAACACCAAGGATTTTATCCCTCCTCTTTAAGGTGTAAACGCAAACTTTCCTAGAGAAATCATCAATGAATATAACTAAATAAAGTGCACCACCAAGAGAACTTACTTTCAAAGGACTACAAACATTTGTGTGGACAAGTTCTAATGGATGCATCTTCCTGGAATATGGATGGCTATTGAATGAGACTCTTGTCTACTTCCTAGCCAAGTATTGTGTGCATCTCTCCAGCCTCTCTTACTTAACATCTACCAGCATGTTCTTTCTCATCAAACACTACAGCCCCTTCTTGCCCATGTACCCCAATTGTCGATGGCACAACTCAATGGATTTTGGGAAATAGATGCATTCATGATGTAAAGATTGTTGCTATACTTCTTGCCACGAGAAACAATCAAGGATCCCCGGGTATGCTTCCATTTTCCAATATCAAAAGTGTTGAGATATCCTTCATCATCAAGATTTCCTGCAGAAATGAGATTTAAGCGCATGTCTGGTGCATGCCTCACATCTTTGAGCGTCAACACTACTCCATTAGCATTCTTCAAAGAAACATTGTCAATGCCAACAACATGGGATAAAAGAACCATTATCCATCTTCAATGTGACAAAATCACCAACTGTATATGAAGAGAAAAACTCTCTCTGAGATGTAATATGTAAAGCAGAACCACTGTCAACAAGCCAAGAAGTACTATCATGTGCGACATTCACCATCTCCTCATCACATACAATGAGGAGCTCATGTTGTGCAGTTGCAGCAACTTGTTCATTTTTTTCTCTTTCTTAGTGTCGCCATTCATGCTATCTCTCTTGAATTGGAAGTGTTGGAGAATGTAATAGGTGGGTAATTGGATCTCACCAAGATCCAATTATCCCACTCATGTTTGGTCCCACATGGATGAGCGGTGGGACTTTGATCTGTATGAGGGGCTATATAAAGAGCCCCTCACCTCATGTACTCATCGAGAAATTCTATAGAATATATATCCCTTTGAGGGCTTCTCCTGTGGTTTCATCCCGCTCCTTAGGGAGTAGGGTTCCACGTAAATCTTTGTGTTCTTGATGTTTATTATTTTGTTAATCGATTCCGCTTCCGCTTCTCAGATTTCAACATGGTGTCAGAGCTTTTAATTTCTAGGGTTTATTTGAAGATTTTTTTATCAGAACAGTTAAATTTTGTGCTTTATCTTGGAGACTGTTTTCTCCTGAAGGTTGTATTTTGTTCATTTGATCACTAAGTTCAAGAAAGCTAGGGTTTCTAGATCCCAAATTCAGCGCTCTAGATCTAAAAGCACAAATCCAGGCCTCTAAACGAGGACTTCGACATGATTTATTGTTCAAGATGATGATGATGGGTTTCTCGAAAAACCCTAGATCTCTAGGCCTCGAGCAATGATTCTCCAACTCCATAGCCGCACAACCATCATAAGGTTGTGTTGCAATCTGCCACGACAAAAAAAGGAGGGGGTCGACCCCCTTATGCACGAGAAGAAGCAAATCGAAGAAGAATAAGCAGGTTGCACGTCTGAAGCCACGAAACTCCATGAGATCTCTCTCTGGCAACAAAGTTCTCATGCGTTCTTCAAAACCTCCATGCTCCCTCACATGTAGAAGGCAAATCTCCATGCAGAACAATCTTCAAAACAGTGAGATTTCCCTATAGGCGCCATCCCAAGCAGCTCAAGGTTCTTGTGATCGCTCATCATCCCCCCAAAGACCTTGGCTATTCGTCTCCCCTCCAAGCCGAACACCATCCTCCAAGACGAAATCCATCTGCGAGGCCTCATCCTCAATCAGGTCGCACATCATCAAAGAAGGTTATGAAGGGTTGGGAAGCCCTACAACCCCCCTCACGCGGGTGGTGCTCCACCATGTTGTACCAAGTCTCTCTAGGAGGGGGTTTATCATGGCCAAAGGCGTCGCATATCCACGAACGGGAACTCCCCCATATATGAAGGTCGCGAGCACCACAGGTGGTTCTCCTCTAGGAGCGGCGCAGCATCCTCCTTCCTCTTTGCACACGATAGCACACTCCCCCTCACGAGACGCTGGAGACACTCCAGGCGAGCATACCCCCCTCTGTCTCATCGCACAGCGGCTGCTAATGAAAGGCAGCATTCAAAAGGGGTTCCCATCGTGGGATCCCTAATGTCTAAGGGGGCTGATGGGCCTCTTTGCTAAAAAAATATTGAATTAAGGTACAGCTGTAATTGGCTCGGTTGGGCCCTATGTTTTGGAAAAAAAGAAAAAAGAGAATTTCTTTTTTGAAAAAAAAGCATGTATAGAGAGAGAAGCCGTACACAAGTTAAAAAAAATGCAAAAAAAGGAGAGAAGAGGAAAAGCCGTAACAAAAAAAAGTTGAACAGCTTGAAAATAAAAGGAGAAGAAGAAAAAAATGATGCAAAAATGCATGTTTTTGGTTTCTCCCAACTTAATCAATGCTCATATTATCAAGTATGGGAGAAAGGGGGAGTCAGAGCTAAATTCTTCAGGACATTTGCACGTCCATGACTCACAGGTCGACACTCCAGATTTCTACAAATCATCGGTCTTCACTAAGCATCGACTTCTTCGTCAGGACGTATACTTCTTGTACGACTAGACACCCTGAGCTAGACTTCTTCTGCAACGATTCTTCTCTAAGCGCGATAGAGATATGTTCCAGAGATGATATCGCAGCGATTCTACAGGCATAACAGAGATATGTTCCGATGACCTGAAAGCCGCAGACCTGTCCTCATACGAGGTCTTCTACCAGCAGCGGACATGTGTTCTTCTTGTGATGTTTCGTGTGTAGGTGTGTTGTATACTTTCTTTTTTTGTTGCAAGCTGCAGCTTTCTCAGCTCTAGCTTGAGGGAGAGTGTTGGAGAATGTAATAGGTGGGTAATTGGATCTCACCAAGATCCGATTTCCCCACTCATGTTAACTCCCACGTAGATGAGCGGTGGGACTTCGGTCTGTCTGATTGGATATATAAAGAGTCCCTCACCCCATGTACTCATCGAAAAATTCAATAGAATATTCGCCCCTTTGAGGACTTCTCCCATGGTTTCATCACGCTCCTTAGGGAGTAGGGTTCCACGTAAATCTTTGTGTTCTTGATGTTTATTATTTTGTTTACGGTTTCACTTCCACTTCTCAGATTTCAACATGAAGCAATACTTCTTGTTGTATCCTTTCTTCTTGCAATAGTGACACTCCATATTCTGATATCTGGATCTAGACTTGCCCCTGCTATTATCTCTGCCCATATCAGTCTTGACCATGCTCCTCCCCCTATTCTCTATGACAAGAACCTCTGATTGTGAAGAGCTTCTTTGAGTTTTTCTCCGCATCTCCTCATTGAGAATACTAGACTTGACAGCCTCCAATGAAACAACCTCGTTAACTACAGAGTTAGTAAGTGAGACTTTAAAAGTCTCCCGCAAATTTGGTAGAGTAGCAAGCAATAATAGCCTCAACATCTCATTCATCTTCAAATTTTATTCCCATACTCGTTAGCGGACTTGTAATTCCTTGGAATTCATTCAGAAAATCTAGCACAGAACTGCTCTCCTTGAACCTTAAGTTCAGAAATGGTTTGAAAAGAAATAATTTGTTATTTCCCATCTTGGAGGCATAAAAATTTTCCAACTTTAACCACAAGCTTCTAGCGTCTCTTTCATCTTGGATGTAGTTGTAGATATTTTCGTCAACAAACTGTCTTATGAAGCCACAAACCTGCTCATGTTCAAATTATCATTCCCCATTGGTTTTGGCTTCGGGCTTCTACTTGTAGAACACCGGAAGGTGCATAGTCTTCACATATAAAAGATCATTCATCTTGTTCTTCCATAAATTATAATTAGTTTCATTAAGACTAATCATCCGGCTCGAACCAAACTTTATCTTGTAACCCACCATTAAATCCGATTCTGATACCACTTTGTTGGGAACAATCAATCTCACGGATATTGCGGAAGTGTTCTTGAAACAACCACTTGATGGATTAACTGTAAATAAAATGGCAGAAGAACTACGAACAAACTGAGTAGCAAGCAAATAACTACAAAGGCAAGAACAAAAGCGATCATAGGTGCACGAAGAATTTTAACGTGGAAAATTCTCAATGTTAGGGGAAAAACCACGGGATTGATCGTAACCCAAAATCAATCACTATAATCGAAATAATCTCCCGTGAGAGCTTATAAAATGCCGGTCCTCTATACAATGCTACAAATCACGAAACAATGGATAATAGTAGAGAGGAGAAATATCACCAAAACGATGAATCCGTCATTAAACTGTAGGGAAGAAAGCTGGAGAAGAATTGTTGCAATGATTACTCCCTCCAAACTTCGCGGCAACCACAGACCTTTCTTCTCCCTCTCTTTCTTATTTTTTCCTTGTACAAGGAGAGCTTTTATTGGGATAATCCTGGTGTGCATCCCATATCATCTATTTATACTCCATGGAGAAGAAAAATAAGGAAACATGGATTCCTACTTCCAATAGGATTAAGAAAAGATGATTCATATTCCTAAAAGGTAATTGACTTCCTTCTCCAATTAGAACTTGATTTTTCCTTTTTTCAAATAAGACTATCAATATCCTATATATGGATTAGGTTCCCACAAGGAGAGGGATTAATCCAACAAATCTCATATGATATCTTTTGTTGCTACTTAAGTAATAAGCAGTCGCAAGCCAAGAAATGATTATAGAGTACCGTGACTAGCTATACAATCACACGTAAATAAAATTTGATCCATATATCCTAACAAAACTTTAATCCTCGTCACACAAAAGGGAGTCAATCCATTAATGAGTGTTTCCATACGTGTTCAAGGAAATCCATAAACGAGTCTTACACACCAAAAGAATGGTTAAAACTGAATCAGCCTATCAAGATTACGCGCTTAACTAATTACTAAGTTGGTGGTGAATCAGCAAGGATACATGGTTGGTTTGAAATATGTGAGCATATAATTAATCATTATATATAAGCTCTTAAAAGATCTGATTATCTCCAACTAATAAAAAAAGAAATTGCTATTAATCAGCAGGCCATTATTGAACCTTAATCAAAAACTACCGTGAATGAATAAAAAAAATTATTCGTGTCAAGTGATCTTCAACTGATCGAGATATATTTAAAAGATCGCAAGTAATGTACCGTTAACCGCAATATTAAAAACAACTGAACAGATTACATACTAAACTTTCCAAATGTTCACAGATTTACAAAAAAAATATGGAGAATAAGAAAAATGAAACAACCAGAATTTAATCAAGTACAGAAATTACAAATTCTAAAATAAGCAACGTGAAGAATTTGGCAACAAATAAAATATAAATATCTTTAAATCCACAAGAAACATGTTTCATTCCGGAAAGTCCAAGTTCCAATCTTTTCTATTAACATAATTATGTAAAGGAAACTTAAGGTGGAACGATACACAAAAAGACCAATTTCAGAAGTCAATCGACATGATTCAAACACATGCTCTGACACCAATTAATAGAATAGAAACGATTCCATTACATAAAATCAACGGGATATCATCGCGAATAAAATTTGACTAAGGGAAGGCTATCGCGATGAAATGAAGAGTCGAATCAGAACAGAAGCGAGAGCAAACGGGTATCCTTCACCTTCTCAATCTTGCTTAAGATTCTTGAGTAATGGATCTTCACACATAATTGGTTCAGGAAGAGTGGGGATCCCTTATCACGTATATATACATATGAATAGTTGCCTCTCCATTAAGATAGTTGTCACACCCCCAAATTCCGTGATCGAGAATGATCGTGCAGACACGGTAACGGATACTCGAGAATGATCGATGGAGCTAGGACTTCAGAAGGAGTCTGAAATACGTGGATATTACGGAGGTTATCCACGAGAGTCTGGAGGTTCTAACGTACGTGACAAATGGAGAAGCGTCACACAGGACACTGGCTCGGTAGCATAGTGTCGTGGTGCTAGTAGCAGTGCGAGCAGCGAGTACAGGCAGCAGTGCAAGACATGACAGTGGATACACGTAGCGGTACATACGCGAGCGCAAAAGGGTAGTACGTAATGAAGCAGTACGCATCGAGGAGCAATGCAGTACGGTCACATAGGCGTACGCACGAAGGCACACAGTATCGGTATCGAGGCATGGAGATCCAAGGAAGCATGGAGCGTTGCAGGTGCTGAGTACGAGCATGGTCGAGCATGCTCGGTATTACACGTACGACAATGGTCTGGAGGCCACGATAGCGAAGTTCTGGAGGACTTCCCCTTAGCATGCAGAATGCTAAGGAAGGGTTTACCGCACGAGGATCTGGAGGCCGCGGGTTCCCTTTAGCACAAGACCGAGTGTTCGGTGGACTCGGTGAATTATGGCAAAGCTACATCAGCAAGCGTTGGACCGTGAGTGTGCTGATGAATGGGCGGTTGATGTGGTGTCAACCGTGCGGGAAGACGAAAGGACAAGGGAGTCGAAGAGACGAGCAGACGAAGAGTTGCTGAGGAACGCGACCGGTTGCCGAAGAACTCGAAGGGTCTCTTGTGTCTTTATGTATCATTATTGTAGATGTAATAATGTGTCCCTTGGGTTGCCTTGAGTCTTGTATATAAGGAAGGGTGGTGGCTCATTTCTAAACACACAAGTGTAGAGTGTCATCATCCACTCCCAGAGGGAGTTCCCCTTCTAATAAGAGAAGAGCTTTGGGCTCATGCTTGTGTGATCGTGTGTCGTGTTCTTGAGCGTTCTTGAGCGAGTTCTTGAGAGTGTTCTTGAGCGATCCATAAAGTTGAGCTTGTGTTTGTGCCTGAACGACGGTGCGTTAACAAGCAGGAGTATCGAGAAGAGTTGGAGCGCGTCCGTGACCGTTCTACTCGAGAAGGCTGGTTAGCTACGGGTTAGCTAACATCGCACAAAATCGATCGAAATCGATAGCGCTATTTTAACCCCAACAACCACCATGCCAAAAATAACTATTCTATCAAGATGGATCCTTTCATACTTAATTTATTTCAAATAATAAAGTGAAATATAACTGTCATTATTTTACAAACGGCAGCCCAACAAACGACTTGAGAGTTTTTCTCCTCCACACGGATCCACTTCACAGGGAACCACAAGAAGAGCTCGTGCGCCGAAACCCCCTTGGTGCCCCAATCTGGCCGTAGTTGACGGCGCCTCTCACGTTGGCCTCGTACATCACCTCATTCTCGAATTTCACCGTGCACGGAGCCTCCAGCGCCACCACGAAGCTGCCGCCCTTCTCGATCCGGAAGCTCTAGACAGATCTGGGCAGGATGCCGATCGGGAGGTTGTCCCACCTTAGGACATCGGAGATGGCGTCATCGGCGGTGGAGGGAGAGGGAGCGAGGAGGATGGTTAAGAGGATTGGGCGCATGGGAGATTTGGAGTTGGGAGGGCCTTCGATCTTTGCAATGGTGGCTTTGAACAGAACAAAGGCGTTTTTCTGGGATAGTTTGAAGTGCGTGAATGACCGTCCGATTGGAATTGGATGGTATTGATCGGGCACTGCAGACCTTGCAGTTTCCGGATGATTCAGTCTTATCTCGGACAAATTCTTTATTCAAACGGTCTCCAGTGAAGTTTAAATGACAATTAAGGTAAATGGTCTTCTTATACAAAAAATATGGGGTATTAACTTAATGTGATCCAACATTATACTATGCTTAATAGTCCACATTGACCCTTCCATACGAACAGAGTTTATTTAGTCAATTTAGCAAGGAAGACGAAAACCGACGGAATTAATTCCTAACACCGCTTTATTACATGTTGCGCTTGGATTAATTCCGCACAAAAAATCAACCTCTCCATCATATGTACTTTAGTAACTCGGACGGTTTAACAAACTCCCACCGCAAGTTAATGGGAAGTAAAGTTGGAAACCGCACTTTAATAACAATAAAAGACTATAGTTACACATACACTCCATCTTATTACGCAACATAAAATGAGCGTCGAAATGTTAATGAAACCATAATAACCCACACCAGACTGCAGGAGGGGAATATTGTAAATAGGTCACACCGCAACAGGGCCTGCTAACTGGTGACAAAAGGTTTGCTAATTTCAGGAGTCCACTTAAATAATCTAGCAGCCGAACCAATCAAAAAAAATCTTAAGATAGAATCCCTTCTTGAAAAAAAAACGTAACAATCTAGTATCGTGGTGGCACGGCAGCTTTAACCTGAATCAACAAGAAAAAACACCCCCAAAAAAAACATACCTTCTCTGAAACAAGTACCGTTTATTTTAACTGAACAAAAATGTAAGATGGGGGCACTCCCCACCCCAAGATAGAGCATAAACTTCCTACTGTAACAAATCCAGTAAAACAATCCGTCTGAGATATTTTCTTAACTAGGTCACTCAGGCATCTCCCAAACTCGTTATTCACATCAAATAAATTATATATCAATCTTCAAATGGGGAAGAAGGAAAATGGAGCTGACGCTACGATCTGTTTACAGATCAGTTCACAACGTCCACAACAAGTTTGCGAGACTTGAGGATGGACCACCTCAGGCGACGGTAGTATGCTGCTTGAAGAAGAGCCAGCGACAGGAGGAAGATCCATTTAAACCCCATCTGTAGAGTTTTCCAACAGGCACTAGGAAAGAATGGATCAAGTACTAAAGGAAATTGAAGATGTATATCAGTATATGTGATTTCTTATTACCAATTTCCTTTCTTCCATCTCAGGTTCTGCTGCCCATGCCAAGAACGTGACCACATCCTTCCCCATCTACAAACGCAGCAAAAAAGTTCATTACAATGTGACTAGACTGAAATAGAAGCCCCGATCATTTGTAGTTGCTGAGAAATAAAATATACTCTGACAAAAACATCAAAAGTTGTGTGGTTCTTGATGGCATCGGACCACCCTGGCTAGTGAAAGGTAATCTGAAAGGTGCACATGTTTATACCTTTTATCTCACATCCTCGGCTTAACCTCAAGCATTTCACTTAGGACTAGAAATGATATCTAAATAGTAATTGGATGTCCAACTTAATAATATCTGTCATATTTAATTAAAATTGATTACAGGAAAATTAAGAAATAGTTCACTGCCACAACCAAATTTAGAAAACTGTAAAGACAGACGAAAAGGAGGGAATAATGCCAGAAACCCTAAGCATACACATGGGCCTGCATGTTCCTTATGAGCCCACCACCCTATGCATGCCTCAATCATGCAGTCTCACTACTCTCACCATCAACGCAAAAGCACTGTTACCGATGTGAAGGTTACAATATAGATGTTGTGATGAGTCTATCACCTTAAAATCTGTATGTGAATATATTTCTGCATTATAGATACGAAGAATTGGTTACTATATGTAAAGCGGACAGCTATAATCGCATAACGATCAACTCCATAGATTTTAGTATATCAGCTTAAACATATGTATCTGACATCCTAGCATAATGACACGAATATAAACAAGGACAGGGAATGAAAAAATAATAAAAACAATAAAAATAGCAAATGGAAGAGAAAAATAGCAGGTGAAGCAGATAATAGCATGGGAATAGCATGTTCCTTTATAGCATGCTATTTTTTCATTCCCCTTGCTATCTTTCAATCCCCCTGCGATTTTCAGTCCAACTGATATTTTCCATTGGCAGAGGGTGAACTGCTACAAAAAAGATGAAGACCCATTATATATATAGTAAGATGTTGAACCTGCTACAAACGAGATGTTGTTAGCAGTGATATGTACTAATGGAGAAAAGAAAGCCATTTAAAGTCATGTCAGACACCATTTTCCAAGAAAATACGAGTTGGTGGTCACAAAAGAGATGTCAGTGGTGGGCTGCAGCTTGCATCTTTTTTTTGCTGAGTAATTTTCTGTGTATATTAAAGATAAAAAGAGTACAAATTTTAGTTACAGCGGGGCTTGCTACCGAGCAAAGCTGTTACATCAAAAATGGCAAAAAGATGCAGTTTTTCATTCATGCGTTCTGTTGTGAGGAATGGCACCCATGGTGGTATTCACTAACACGATTATTCTCCTGGCTGTCTCTTTGGCGGGGGAGGACCTCTGGGAGGTCCACCTACAATTTCTTTCAGCCCGGATCCCATATTGACGCGGCGATGGCCACCCTGGCAGTTGTTCTCCTAGTTTCTTTAGGCATGCTGGCACATATCTCCACAATTGATTTCATATCAATACATAATAGCGCATTTAATCCAAGGGCGTCGCTCACCTCCCCCCACACTGCAAAGGAGTAGTTACATTTGTAGAAGATATGATCACAGGTTTCAGGCAGGAGCCTACAAAGGTAGCAATTCCCGCTAGCCACCAAGCCATGCTTCGAGAGACGATCAAGTGTTGGGAGCCTGTTAAGTAATGCAAGGTAGAGCGTGCAAGCATGCTTCGGAACCATAGTACTTGAGACCAAGCTACCATCTCCCCCTTCTTCCTCACGTATTCGTAAGCTTCCCTGAATGAAAAAGGCTGATGGGAGGCCGTCAAGGTTATCCCGTCATCTGCCAATGATGTAGTGTTTTCGAGATGCCTGCGAACATCCAGCATTGTTTTCCAGACCGGAGAATCCCCATTCCTTTTGGGGCATTGGAAAAAATCGCGTCCCCTAAGGTACCTGTCACACATATACCCTGCCCATATGGTCTATTCTGGCTTAAGACATTCCATACCCAGGTCATTAACATTGCTTCATGAGCGGAGATAAGTGAGCGTAGGCCAAAGCCCCCCTCAGTTTTGGGCAGGCAAACCAACTCCCACTTTACGTGGTAGGTGCCATAAGCCCAAAGGAAGTTGGTGCAGGCAGTCTCGATTTTCCTGATTGTCCCGATGAGGATGTGTATCCCAGCCATCCAGAATAGGCATATCCCCGAGATGACACAACGCAAGAGTTGTAGGCGGTCGGCAAGTGTTAAGGACCTTGCTTTCCAGCCGGCAAGCAAGGTCCCCACCCGATCAGTGAGCAACTTTGTAGCCATAGACTTACTCCTCGCCGTGGTTAGTGGTATCCCAAGGTACTTCACAAGGAGGGGCTAGTTGAGTAAACCAGCCTCCAAGCATAGCCCAAAGTCAGAGGAGCCGAACCTGGGTAAGATTAGTTTGCTTTTCCTTGCATTCATTACAAGTCCTGAAGATTCCTCAAAGGTAGCTAGAATTCGTTTCACCTCTTTCAGCGAGTTGATGGAGTTTTTGCAAAAGAATAGGTCATCTGCGAAGAACAGGTGTGAGGGAAACGTAGCTCTTCCCAGACGCATGGGGATGATGGTCCTTTGAGATACGGCTTTTTCAATCAACAGTGAAAGGGAGTCCATGGCGATGACAAACAACAGCGGGCTAAGCGGGTCCCCCTAGCGCAGTCCTCTTGTTGATCTGAAATACCCGTTCGAAGAACCATCTACCAGGACCGAGAACATTGGCGACGTATACAGTTACCTATCCATCAGATCCATTTTTCATCAAAGCCTCTCAGCTTCAAGCTTTCCAAGACAAATGTGTGGTCCACCAAGTCAAACGCCTTAGATAAGTCAATCTTCACGCATGCTTTTGAACGGTTAGCCTTTTTGTTGAAACCATGCACGACCTCCTATGCGAGCTTGATGTAGTCCCCCATGGCTCTCCCCTTGATGAAGGACGTTTGATTTGGGGCAATCAAGTTCGGGGTGACAATCGGCAATCTGGCAGCAAGTATTTTAGAGAAGAATTTTATATAGCACATTGCAACATGAAATCGGCATGAAATCTCCCAAGCCCGACGGTGTTTTGGCTTTGGGGACCAGTGTGAGAAAAGTACGGTTGACGTCTCCATTCAAATTTCCCCCATTGAAGAGGAATTTCATAGCGGCAAGGAGATCGGTTTTTATAAGATTACAGTGTCTCCTGAAGAATCCAGCATTGAAGCCATCAAGTCCGACGCTTTCGCGGTGTGAATGCTCTTGAGTGCCTCCCAAATCTCATCCTCCGAAAAGATTCTGGAGAGCCATTGTGATGTTGTAGGTGAGAGGATGAGTTTGGGCACGGGGGGGGGGGGGGGGGGGGGGGGGGAGGACTTTCGCACAGGGCGGGAGGTAGCCGCAAGGAGTCCAGTGAAGTATCTTGTCGCTTCATTGGTTATGTTTTCATATTTATCCACCAGGTTACCTACGTCATCCAGCAGGAAGGGTATCGAGTTCCTCGTACGTCGTGAGCATGCTACGAGGTGAAAGAATTCGATGTTCTTATCCCCCAACTTTAGTCAGTTCACCCGACTTTTCTGCCTCCACATTGATTCCTCATCGGCTTCGAGTGAGTCCCAGTAACCTTTAGCGTCATTCTCCAGTTGGGCGAGGAATGGATCGAGGGGTTCTTGCGCAAGTGCATCAATGATGTATCCGAGCATCTTATTGATTTCCAGTTTGTCTCTTCTGACGTCCCCCAACCCTTTGGCCCGTTCCTTCAGGGCAGCTTTGACTCCTCTTAGTTGGCATTGGAATCGAGTGATCGGGTTCACGTTCAGCGAGACGGACCAATCGCGAGAGACAACATTTTCGTAGCCATCATGTGGCGCCCAGTAGTCAAAGTATCGAAATGGCTTGCTCCTCGCGGGAGGCGAGCAGAGGGCAAGGGACATGTTTAAGTGATCTCTGGAGTGGATCGGGATGTACTGCATCTTGACATGGGGCAAGGTTGTCCTCCAAGCACTGTTCACTAAGGCACAATCAAGGCGGGCCGCTATTCTCTCGGGCTCAATAGTTGAGTTTGTCCAAGACCAATGGTTATCTGAAGCTTCGAGGTCTTCTAGCCTAGTTTTATAGATGCAATCGTTGAACTCATCCATGGCGACTTTGTTAGGAGGTCGTCCACCTATCTTTTCGCCATGCGCACGCACCACATTGAATCCCCAAGTACAATCCATGGTATATTAGTTGGGTCGTTGAGGCAGATAAGCTCCCTCCAGAGTTCTCTTCTTGTAGTGTGGGAGTTGGACCCATACACGACTGATAGCATGAAGGAAAGTCATCCCGCATTCACACAATAAAGACTCAAAATCTGGTCAGAACTGGCCACGGGGGTGCAAGCCCAGCTGTCAGTCTTCCACATCACGTAGATTCTTCCAAGCGGTGTATTGTTATGCAGAACCTCCCAACCAGGGGGGATTCGTTCAGCGAATCTGCTCCTATTCTCAGGTCGTATCTTGGTCTCCACAAGACCAATGATCTCTGCATTCAGTGTTAGAAGTTCTTGTAGAAGATTTTTAAGCTTTCTAGGCATGTTTAGGTGTTGACGCATATTTAGTTATTGTGTCTCTTTGCTATTTTATTTTCTTGTTATCCTCTTTATGTAATTTACCCATAGGCTACTCTCCTATATAAGAGAGCCTAGGGCTAAGGAATAAACAACTCATTCACGTTTCCCAACATGGTATCAGAGCGACGGTCCTAGGCCGGAGTTCTCGAAACCCTAAACCTACCCCATCCCCACCCGCCGGCTCTCTCTTCTCTCTCTCTCTCGGCGCCGTCAAGTTCATCCCCAGCCTATCGGAGGCTCTTCTTCTCCGATCTGTGGTCTAAGGCGCCTCCTGCGCACCTTGCGCCTCTCGCGCACCTTGCGCCTCTCGCGCGTCTGGCGCACAGGAAGCAGTAGCGCCTCCTGCGCCTCCTGCTCACAGCGCTTCACGTGTTGTGCGGCATAGCGCGCATCTTCCCGTGCGCCTCCTGTGCGGCACCATCTCCAGCGCCTGTGCGCCTTCCCGTGCCCCCTGTGCGACACCATCTCAAGCGTGCGCTAGGGCACGAGATACCACGCAACAGGAAGTAGTAGCACGCATCTCCAGCGCGTGAGGGATACATATTGCGTGTAACTCCTGTGCGTGTGCAGATCGTAGCGCGCGTAGATCCATGGGGATAGTTGCTTGAGGTCTACACATGCAACTAATCCCGTCTATGTCATTGTAGACAAATATTATCTATTGTCATTCGCTCCAGTCTTCCGTATCTAGTATGTCAGAAAGCAAGGCAGATATTCCGTCCATGGGCGCATTTCGTGGTCCAGCGCCAATCGTCAAGATGGATGGTACGAACTATGAACTGTGGGCAATGCAGTTCATGAGTATGATGAAGTCCACAGGCAAGAAGCATATTCTCACAGAGCCCGAGCCTGCAGAGAAGACTGGAGTTCATGCCTCATGGGAGGCTGACGACGCATATGCAAAGGTGTGGCTATCTGGCACATTGGCTATTGAGATCGCCAATGACATTCTACATCAACCCACAGCCAAAGACATGTGGGATATCCTGGCAGCGACATATTCTCAGGCGAAGAATGAGACGAAGATCCTGCAACTACAACATGATATATTCACAATAAAGCAGAATGGCCGCCCATTACATTCTCTCTATACATCTTTGAGAGGAATGTTTGAGAAGCTCTATAGCTTCATGCCTCTTACCGCCACACCAGAACAGCAGAAGACATACAGGAATGCGACGATGGTGGGTGTGTTTCTCGCTGCACTCGATCCAGAGTATGAGGCAGCACGTTCACAGATTTTGGCGGACTCGACTATTCCTCCCATGGAGGAAGCTTTTCACAGATTGAGCAGGATCACAGTAACTTCAGCAGCTGCGAGTCAAAATCCCTCAGCCATGGCGGCCAATAGAGGCCGTGGTTTTCATCAACAGGGCCGTGGACGTACTCCCCGTGGAAGGGGTGGCCGCACTAGGCCAACATGCTCATATTGTCACCGAGTCGGACATACTGAAGATACATGCTACTCAAAGCATGGATTTCCTGCATCCGCACGAGCCGCTGAGCAGATAGAGCCCCCGTCTGCAGCTACACTGGATCAACGATTTGATGATCTAGTTGCCCGTCTTAGGGGCATTATACCACCATCTGGCCCAGCACCGTCGACAGAGAATCATACTGATGCTGCTGCGTCTGTTTCTGCCTCTACGAGTACTTCAGGTAGTACACTTGCTCTTCACAGTAGTAGATCGGATACATTGCCATGGATCATGGACTCGAGCGCTACACATCATCTATGTGGCGACCAGGGTCTACTTACAGGATATACTCAGATTCCTCCAGGACGGACAGTAGTGATTGCCAATGGCACACATTCTCCTACGGGTCAGGGGGAGATTAAACTGACATCCTCTATGCAGCTTAAGAATGTTTTGCACGCACCGCATTTTTCTATGAATCTGTTGTCGATTAGTCAGATTACGAAGGATCTTGATTGTCGTGCTATTTTTGATTCATCTTCCTTGATTTTTCAGGACATCCGTACGGGCAACGTGATTGGTCATGGCTATGAGCAAGGAGGCCTTTATCGTCTGAACCAGACCCCGTTTGCCGGAATCACAGCTTCTCCCACAGAACAAGTATCTCCTCTCCTGTGGCATCTGCGTTTTGGTCATTTACCGCTTCAGAAGTTGCGTCTAGTCCTACCTTATAGTCTTTCTCACACACCTATCCAGTGTGAGGCGTGTCAGTTGGGAAAACATCACAGGTCATCTTTTCCCAGTAGTCAAGGTCGGAGTAGTAACTCCAAGTTTGAGTTGTTTCATGTCGATGTCTGGGGTCCGAGTCGTGTTCCCGATCATCAGGGGCACAGGTTTTATATTGTATTTGTGGATGACTTTTCTAGAGCATCATGGGTATTTCTAATGAAAAATAAGTCTGAGGCTGGAAATATTATTATTCACTTTCTAAATGAGATTCAGAATGTTTTTTCCACAACGGTCAAAATTATGAGAACTGACAATGCCCTAGAGCTGTGCACTAACAATCTAGCCAACTACTACTCCTCTAAAGGAATTGTTCACCAAACATCCTGTGCTCATACGTCTCAACAAAACGGGGTTGCAGAAAGAAAACACAGTCACCTTCTTGATGTTACAAGGTCACTTCTCATTCAGAGTCATGTTCCGTATTCCTACTGGGGTGATGCAGTCCTCACTGCATGTTATCTTATAAATCGTATGCCCTCGTCTGTCGTCAATGAACAGGTTCCCTTTTCACTTATTTATCCGGACAAGGATCTGTTCATTCTTACTCCTCGAGTGTTTGGGTCAGTCGCATTTGTCCATCAGTTGTTGCCTGGTTCTGACAAGCTCTCTCCTAGGGCTGTCAAGTGTGTCTTTGTGGGGTACTCCAGAACTCAAAAGGGGCACAAGTGTTTTGACCCTGTGCGTCGGCGGTATATGATCAGTGCAGATGTTACATTCTTTGAATCCATTATGTATTTTTCAGAATCCGGGAACATGCAGCCACCACCATTATCTCCTGATACCGTATTCATGGCACCACCAACATCACAGCCGTCACCACCAACATCACAGCCGTCACCACCACCACCACCACCACCACCATTGCCATCAATAATATCCCCGTTACCATTCCATTACACCAGGCGGCCGAATCAAGCTCATGGTCCTGACCAGTCAACTAGCTCGCCTATGGTATGTAATGAAAATATTAATGTTGATGGATCTGACGACATTTCTCAGCAGGATGTATTACAGGAGCATGGTGATACCACAGAGGATCTGGATGTTCCAATCGCTTTACGCAAGCCGAAGAGAAGTTGTGCCAAGTATCCAGTATCAGCAGCGGGTTCGTTTGAGAGGCTATCTGGACCATTCAGGACGTTTGCATTGGCACTTTCAGCTACAGATATTCCACGGAACCACCATGAGGCTTTGCAGGATTCTCGATGGCGACTAGCAATGGAGGAAGAGATGGCGGCACTTCAGTCTAGAGGAACATGGAGCTTGGTTACTATACCACCGGATGTCAACCCGGTGAGTTGTAAGTGGGTATTTACAGTGAAACATAATGCAGATGGCTCCATTGACAGGTACAAGGCACGCCTAGTTGCAAGGGGATTCACACAGACGTATGGAGTAGATTACCTTGACACGTTCTCCCCGGTGGCTCGTCATTCCACTCTGCGGATCCTCTTATCAGTTGCAGTTACTAGAGACTGACCACTCTATCAACTGGATGTGAAGAATGCCTTTCTGTATGGCGACCTGCAGGAGGAGGTCTACATGCAACAGCCACCAGGTTTTGCTGTTGAGGGGGAGTGTTCCAAGGTTTGCAGATTACATAAGGCTATCTATGGCCTTAAGCAGAGCCCCAGAGCATGGTTCCAGAAGCTGTCAGACCTCTTTGAGAAACAAGGATATAAACGCTCCAATGCTGATCATTCCTTGTTTGTACAGAAGACGGCAAGAGGTATTGTTGTAATCATGGTTTTGTTGACGATATCTTGATTACAGGTGATGATGACCAGGGTATTAAGCAGGCAAAGGAAAGGCTGGGGACCGAGTTTGTCACCAAGGACTTGGGAGTCCTTAGATATTTTCTGGGGCTGGAGTTTGCCAGAAATCCGGATGGATTAGTCATGTCACAGAGGAAGTATGTCACAGATCTACTGAGTGAGACAGGTATGCTAGGGTGTCGACCTGCTACGACACCAATGGACCCTAGCATGAAGCTGTATGATGATGACACAGAGGAGGTTGACAGGAGAAGATACAGAGAGCTGGTAGGCAAATTGTTATATGTCACGATCACTAGGCCAGATATATTATTTGCAGTGAGCCGTGTGAGCCAGTTCATGGAGCAGCCACGCCAGGTGCATATGGATGCAATACACATGATCCTTAGATATCTCAAATCTTCTCCAGGTAAAGGTCTGCTATTCAAGAAAGGAAAGGGGATTTCTGTCTCAGCATGCGCAGATGCAGACTATGCAGGATGTCCTAAGGATAGGAAGTCCACCTCAGGGTATGCTGTCTATGTTGGAGATGCCCTAGTCTCATGGAGGAGCAAGAAGCAAACTGTGGTAGCTAGATCCAGTGCTGAATCCGAATATAGGGCTATGGCCCAGGCTACTACAGAGATGATGTGGGTGAAAGCGGTGCTGACAGATTTATGCTTAGATATACCACTTCCTATGAACTTGGAGTGTGATAATCAGGTTGCGTTGTTCATTGCAAACAATCCTGCATTCCATGAACGTACCAAGCATATTGAGGTGGATTGCCACTTCATACGTGATATGATTCAGAAAGGATTCATTACCACATCCCATGTTACTTTAGAGAACCAGACTGCAGATATATTCACCAAGGCATTGTTACGTGGCCCATTTCAGAAGTGTGCTTCCAAGCTGAGCATGATTGACATCTATGCTCCATCTTGAGGGGGAGTGTTGACGCATATTTGGTTATTGTGTCTCTTTGCTATTTTATTTTCTTGTTATCCTCTTTATGTAATTTACCCATAGGCTACTCTCCTATATAAGAGAGCCTAGGGCTAAGGAATAAACAACTCATTCACGTTTCCCAACATTAGGCCCCTCGTGTTGCATGCCGAAATCGTCATCAAATTGAGGGGGATGAGGAAGGTACCGACATCCTTAACCATTAGAAGATCAAAGAGTCTAAAGTGATTGGCTACTGCTGCTTATATGCAGCGTTGTTGCAGCTCCATTTTTGCATCTTGCTTCCCCCTCTTGGGGTTGCTTTAGGACCATTAGAAGATCCAGATGTCAAAAGTAAATGGCTACAGCTACCTATATGCATTGTTGTTGCCTCCATTTTTGCAGATATTTGTGTGGGGGAGGGGGTGTTGTGGGGCGTGTGCATGTGCATGTGTGAATATCGGAAATTTTATAAGACAATAAAAATGCATTTAAATCATTTAGTCATTTTTCATGATTATATAAGGAGTAAAATTCTATCACAAGCATATTAAGATAATTTTGGATACATATAGAAGATAGATACCGTATAAAGGTATTGTGTTGGTTGGAATGTAGGGGTATTCTTCGCTTTTGAAGTTGCAGATGTGGGCAGTTCATAAGTTCATGTAGGGATCCGCTGGATGTACAACTTGCACTAGTGTAGCACAAAAGAGTGTAGTGTGACGTTTTTATCAGGGTGTTCCAGGTCAGACTAGATATTATGGGAGCAATATGTGGCGACGGTCGCCTTGACCAAGGATGTAATAGCAGGTTGCCACTGCTTGACGGTCTATGCCTAGAACTGTCCAGGATGTTAGAGAATATTCACCACTGTGATTTGGATTCCACAGATGTTCTTCACGGCATTAGGAATGCACCAGGTAGACTGGATATTATGGGCCAGAGACTGGATATTATGGATGCAATAGGTGGCAATGGTGGTTTTGGTTGAGAGGTGGACCTAGAAGTGGATGCATCATGGAGCCTAGATTTGCTTATGTTGCGTGAGGGCTCAATTCAGCACTCACCAGGGATGTAATTCACAGATTGCCATTTCTTGACAATGTATGTCTAGAACTGTGGAGGGTGTTAAGGAACGATCACCACTTTGATTTGGATTTTTTTGAAGTCAAAAAAAGTCCAGAACGGTGCATGAGCATGTGCTACTCTGATTTGGAATTCCCTTCCATTTATGTTCATGGCATTTTAGGATGCATGAGCAGGTGCTACTCTGGGGGAGGACTTAGTGTTGGAAGGCAGATGCACTATGCACTAAAGGGTCCATGGATGATGACAATGGGATGGTCTTTCTAGCAAGCCCTATTGTTGACGTTGAAACCAGTGCAAGATCTAGTTCTGCATAAGAGTGCAGTGTGCCCCAGTGTCTTCAGGATACACCAGGTCAGAGACAAGATATTATGGGTGCAATAGGTGGCAATGGTGGCCTTGGTTGAGAGGTGGACCTAGAGGTGGATCGTCATGGGGTACAGATCTTCCTATGTTGCATGAGGACTCAAGACAACACTCACCAAGGATGTAATTATCGAGTTTCCACTTCTTGATGATTTATGACTAGAACTGTGGAGGATGTTAGGGAATGATCACCATTTTGATTTGGATGCCATATTCCCTCCCAAAGATGTTCTCCATGGCATTTAGTTTCACCAGGTCAGAGACAGGATATTGTGGGTGCGATAGATGGTGATGGTCGAGTTGGTTTTTTATAAGAGATAGTGGACATGGTTGAGGTGGACCTAGAGGTGGATGTGGCGTGCTGGAGTCAAGATTTTCTTACGGTGTGTGAACGCTCAAGTCAGCACTCACCAGGACGTGTTTAGCGGGTTGCCAACTTGCCACTTTTTGACAATATATGTCTAAAACGGTGGAGGATGTAAGGAGTGATCACCACTTTGATTTGGACGCCATAGTACCTCCCATAGATGTTCTTCATAGCATTTAAAATGCATAAGCAGGTGCTACTCTGGGGGAGGACATTGGCGTTGAAAGATGGATGCATTATGAATATCCATTAAATGGTCATGGATGATGACCATCGGGTGGTTTTTCTAGCAAGCCCTATTCTTGAAGCTGAAACCAGTGCAAGATCTAGTTGTCCATTCGATTGTGAATCATGTCTTCCAACTTAGATGCCCACGTGTCTAGTGATGCAAATGGATATGGATATATCTGTATCCGATCTGCCACCTTATCCCTTTTATACATATTTTGATATCCATGTCTATATCCATTTTATAATGGGTAAAGATATGATAGTCGCTTTATCTCCGCAAACATCTGTATGTCTACATCTGTTTTCATGTATAAATATAAATGTACATTTATTTTAACCATACAATTATACCTTTTTTTCAACAAATTTGACATAATTCACTACAAGAAAATGGATATAGTGACGTTTTCTTTTTAAATTCATCACTATACTATCTATTGTTAATGATATAACAATGATATTATCCATCGTAAAATTATTTTTTATACTTGAAATTACCAACAAATATCATATTATTAGCGACAATGCATATAGCGATGCTCAGCTGTTACTGCTTTTCAAAACTTTAACTGATTATTGGCGCTAGTTTTTAGTTCAAAATTTATCGATGATAAGGTTAAAAAATAAAAAAATAGCAATGGATAAGCGTCATTATATGAACCATCGCTGATGATATATAGCAGTAGATATAGAATAGTTCCTAATCAAAGAATAGTTCATCTGCACAGTCTTAAAAGTTTGCCAAGTAACCAAAGGAGGTAGTGCTTAGGATATTAGATAATAGATACAACATCATGAATGAGTAGTTAATCAGGATCGTGTGTACATTTGGAGGTCCAAAACCCTCGTCAAGTTCAAGATTATGATGTGCTTTTAAAGGAAGAAAATGATTTTTTTTTTGACACTCCAAAAGGGGGAGACACCCGTAGGTGTTCGCCCCAATTTATTATTGAGGAAAAAGAGAGAAAAGGTACTTACAAGTGTAGTAGAAAAGATAAAAAAGGGGAGGATGATATCAATATTGAAATCATACACCCCGAATCCATATACGCACTACCCGATAGACCACTCCGAACAGAAACGGTTAGCGTCAATACAAATGTTCTCTACATAGAATCTCTGTCCTGCAAATATTAATTTGTTCCTCGCCAGCCATATACACCATATGCGTGCGACGGGGATCATCCTCTGCGCCCTCGACTGATTTGCGGCGCGTTCAATACTTTCCCAAAAGGATGCCATCGACGAAATATTCAGCCACGCAATGTCCTCCCATAGAGGCCGCACACGGTCACAGTGTAGGAAGAGGTGCTCCGCCGTCTCAACAGCCGCGTCGCACAAGCCGCAAGATGTGTTAATTGCCGGCGAAATTGCCACCAATCGGTTGCGAGTGGGAAGTCGACCGCGCCTAAGGATCCACCAAAAGATGCCAATCCTTTCCGGGAGCTTGAGACCCCATATGAGTTTGCAGTGGTTAAGAAAGGTCACCTCCGGCTGGCCACCGGTGGGGAAAAGGGCAGAATAAGCCTTTGACGACGAAAAAGGCCCGTCAAACCAGTAGAAGTGATCTCGCCCCCCCGATGGAGTAGGGGCGTCCCCGAGCAGAGACATCAAAGCAGAAAAGTCATTCAGGCGTTGAGATGAGAGAGAGTCCACCAGAGTCGGGCACCAGGTGCCATTGGACCAGCATGAGGCGACCGATGCAGCCTTGTCCCCGGCTAGCGCATATAATCTTGGAAAAATGTTCATGAATATACCTTTGCCAGACCAGTCCGAGGACCAAAACCGGAAGGAAGAGCCATCGCCCAGAGATGGTCGGAATAAGGAGCGGTTGCGGTTGAAGACGGAGAAGGCATCGCGCCAGAAGATGGGAGATTGAGAGTGTGATCTACCATCAAAGACAGAGAGAAGAGCATTCCCCGCCGCATTGCGAAGGCATTGAACAAGAAAGCCCTCCTCACGGCCCAGGAGCCGCGCCGCCCATTTAAGAAGGAAAACGTCCCGCAATATTTCCAGCCGCCGAACGCCCAAACCCCCTAGCCGCTTAGGACGCGAGATGTCCTCCCAAGCGACCAGGTGCGTCCCCCGATTTGCAGTCCCGTTCCTTGCCCAAAAGAAGCCCCTCATACATTTGTCCAAGCGCATCCTAATCCCCTTAGGCAGACCGCGCGATGATAGGACATAGATAGGAATAGCGGAGAGGACGGATTTGATAAACACCAGTCTACAACCCCGAGAGAGCAGTGAAGAACGCCATCCTGCCAACCTTGATTCGACCTTCTCCACCACCCTTTGGTAATCACGCAGCCTCGGCCGGCCCACAGTGAGATATAATCCCAGGTATTCAAGAGGAAGAAAATGATTATCACATAGGAGGTCAAAAACCCTCTTGAAGATTAAGACTATGGTGTGCTTTTAAAGGAGGAAAAGGCTTATCACAAAGGTTTCATAAGTCGGTGAATCGTCGGGGAAGACACAAGTTCTCCTACGTGTGTTGCTAGCAATAGGATGTAGAGAACCTTTTCTTAGGTTTTTTCCCAGCATATTCCAAAGTGACATTGGACTGTCTGATATCTCCATGCAGACCTCATTCCATACCTTTCAGGCAAGCCAAAAGTTTGAGGTGTGTTGGCTACTGCAGTTAAATGATGGAAACATTGCAGTGCAATGACTGTCCATAATGATAATCTGGATGATGAGGTTGCAGTGCAATGACACTATTAGGAATAAGCATGTGTATGCGGAAATGTAGTGGTCTTTGTCTCATTTTTTGTGATATTGAGTCACATGTAGGGGTGTGATGCTTTGTAGCTGGCTTATATGGTTCTTTTACCTTGACTACTGACAAGGATATACAATTTCTAGCATCTAGTAAGCATCCCATCTTTCATAAAAAAAGATAGGAATATGGATGTCCCAATAAGTATAAAACAGATGTGGCAGCAAATTCCATGGGATATACCTACATTCATTTGCATCCTACAAAACAATGTGGATCAAGGTTCCGCCGCTGGATCAAAAGTTGACACGATGCTCATAGTTTAGTCTCGTCCTTAAGGAGATGCAATTTGGATACCCTACCTTAAGGCTTCTAACTCGCAGAGGACAAACCCCATAACTGGCAAGCTTTTCTTATGTGATTCTCTTTTTTTAGAAAGACTTCAATTTGGCTTGGTATAAAACTTAACATCTCCCTACTTCACTTTTGATGTTAAAAATAGGAAGTTTCTCTATAAACTCTAATATAATTATATATTTCCAATATCAGTAACTTCTATACAAATTGCCACCATGGTCGCTAAAAATGTAAACAAGTATTTGATCTAAACTAAAGGATGTACAATCAGTCTCACAAAAGCAGGGTTCAAATCCTTTACCTTACCTCAAAAGACTGACCACAGGAACTTCAAGTCAGATAACTTGAAACTCCCATGAATTGTGACAAAAGTCAGCCTTGACATAAACACAAACGTGTGACCCTTTTTTGGAAAATATAATTAGTAGACACAAGTAGTCATCTGCAAATTTTATTGATTAAAAATATGATGGTGATACAAAAAATTTGACGGTAATTCACAACCATCCTCAAAGGAACCATTTCTCACCACGAGCCATGCATGGCACTCCCTAGGTAACATCAAGAACCTTGTGCACACAACCAACCACAGAACCACCACAACTTCATGTCCATGTCCAAAGATGTGAAGGCTACACACCACAACTCCATATCCAAAGATGTTAAGGCTACACGTCATAGCAAGGTGACAAGTTTATAAACTACAAGGCAAAGGGGACAAAAAGAGATCATGATTTATAAATGCAGAATAATTTGTTTCTTCTCTCCTGGCATTCAATCTCAAACAAGATAAAAGAAAACGACAATTTAAAGTTCCAAATATCATATTTGATATGATAATGTTGTTGGTGATTATAAAAGAACAAGTCAGTATACTGTTATATACAGAAATAGTAACATACGAGTTATAATACATTAGCTTCTTAGTTATAAACAAGAGTATATCATGTGTGCATAGATGTCTATATTTCTGCAAATAAATATGTAAGCTAGGGTAAAATGTGTGATATACTCAAATATATTTTTATAATACATATTAGTTACATCCTATTATAAACGAGTTATATTACTGATGTACAAATAATATATAAAGTATATATGCAATGTAAGCATCAGGAGACAAGGCAAGGGGGCAATAAGGTGATGGGAAAGACAAAAAAGTGTCTTTCCATGCCAAGCCTTCAAGACCTCATCTAATCCCAATCTCCCCATCGACCCGATAGCCAGAGACGACCATCTTTACAGCATTCTTTGCCCCTGAATGACCTTCGTGTATAAATCACACCCCAATACCCCCAATACTCCTCCCCAAGTGAAACTTCTTCAAAAAGTATCAATAAAAAAACGTTAACCCAAGTAAGATCGGTTCCTGTCCACAACTCCTGAGAAAAGACGATCGCAAAAAAAGTCATCCATTTTCCAGAAACACAAAAGGAAAATGTGTTCCTATTTGGCTTCCTACTTTGGTATATACAACTTTTTCACCAGTCCTCAACAAACAAGAAACACAAAAGGAAAAGACAAATCACAAGCGAAACTTCTTCAAAAAGTATCAATAAAAAAGCGTCGACCCAAGTAAGATCGGTTCATGTCCACAATACCTAAAGAAAAGACGATCACAAAAAAAAGATGGCATCCATCTTCCAGAAACACAAAAGGAAAAGATGTTCCTGTTTGGCTTCCTACTTTGGTATATACACCTTTTTCACCAGTCCTCAACAAACAAGAAACACAAAAGGAAAAGATGTTCCTATTTGGCCCGTTTTCAACCAAAAAAACTTCCTACTTTGGCATATACACCCTTTTCACCCGTCCTCAACAAGAGCCAATAACCTACTCTTCACAAAGTTCTCTTCCAAATTTTTTTTAAAAAAATAAAGCAACTTAGTATGTCGATAAAGAATGCAAGGCAGGGTTAACAAATGAGACCTTATAATTGACATCATTCTCAACCATCAATCAAATACAAGAGGAATCCCAGGAATAACTACTCAAAACTCGTGAGATTCTATTACCAGGTCCAACAACAGTTGAAAGGAAGTAGATACATCTTAACATAGGAACCCTATAACTGCACAACTATTGCTAGGCCAGGAAAAAATCAAGATATATTCAAACCAAGATACATTGATCGAAGTCGGCAAACCTCAGTCACCCGAGATTCTTGTCCTTAGGGCAAAAGGATTCAATAGAGATGATGTTCCTCGGCATGGTTTTAAAAAACGCGCCTCGAGGCGCTGAGGCGTACGCCTCGAGGCGGTTTCCACAAAAAAACGCCTTGAGGCGCATGAGGCGTTCCTGGAAATATCAACTTACGCCTCGAATGAACGAGGCGCTCCTTGAGGCGTTGAGGCGTCGAGGCGTAGTTGAGGCGTACGCCTCATCTGGAAACGGGTTAAAGGCCAATACCCGATTATTTCGAAGCCCCATTCGCACGAACGAATCACTGGAGCTTTCCTGGAACCCTAGACCTGTGCGGGCGGAAGAACAGGGTATGCAAAGTCGCCTATCCCCTTTTTTTTCCACAACGTTGCACTTTGGATCTCTTCTCCCATAGATTTCGGTTGATCCTCTTCAGCCTTTTCGTCAGATTTTGTTGTTGGCACCTTGCCGGCTCGCCGTCGCCTCTATCCCTGAGGAGTGGTGCCGCAGTCCGCAACCATTGAAGGTACTTTTTCCCTGAGCATGACATTCTTTAGAAAACACCAAGCATCGTTGAAATTCTTTATATTGTGTTGAGTTGATAGAACTACATAGTACATACATTGAAATTCTTTATATTGTACAAACGGATGAGGTAAATTTTGTTTGTATATTTAATAGTTAATACAAAGTGAGGCTTACTCCTACAAATTTTAATACAAAGTTCTATATTTGTATAGTTTTTAACCTACAAACTGAGGCTTACGCCTCGACCGCCTCGAGGCTTACGCCTCGCCTCAATCACAGGAAACCGCCTCGATCCGCCTCACGTTTTTTAAAACCTTGTTCCTCGGTGTATCGAGATATGATAGTATCAAGATATCCAAAAGTTAACGAGCCAATATCCAATCATGACAACTATATTGTATTTGGAAAGGATACAATTTAAAAATAAGTATAGGAGATGTGTCACCTGAGCTTCAGTTGCAGGGACACCATCTTCATACTCAACAGCACCATCATTAAGCATCTTGGGCATTGCTATTGCACCACCAGGGAAATAAGGATTGTAGTGAAGACCTTCACGAATCTGTTTTACAGAGGTAGAAAATCACTACATTACCTTTAGTGGGAAAAACATAAATAGAATAACAATGATAATGCTACATATTAAAGAGTAATCCGATGTGTATGCACAAAGTAGGGCAAAAAAGTGATGTTATCCCAGAAATTCTCAGAAATGTGACTATTCTCAACAACAAAGAGGCAAAGATTGCCAAACATGTGCATTTTGTCGGATGTCTGGTTTCACTCTTCGATAATGCTACATAGCAAAGAGTAATCCGAGGTGTATGCACAAAGTAGGGGGAAAAGTGATAGTTATCCCAAAGTTCTCAGAAATGTGATTTTTCTCAACTCCAAAGAGGTAGAGATTGCCAAACACGTGCATTTTGGCGGATCTCTGGTTTCACTCAAATTAGGCACAAAAAGTTTTCAATTTTTTTTCATCTGACAACAGTTTGGCTGCATCTGGAAGGTGGGTGCAATCACCAATTTTCATGTACCAATAATTAAATGCAAAGCACTGTAATTATTTACAAGAATTAGCTTTCAAAGAATCTAATATCAGGTTTACTAATAAACAGCCTGTTGAGAACTATTTTCACAAAAAGGTAAGATTTGAACCATTTATAACGATGGATAGCGGATAGAAGACTCCTAATTCAACCACCAGACCTTGAGTGGTTCCCAGAAGAATACTTAGTTAGATTTATACCCCAAATATCAGACAGATCCATCTTTGATTTAAATGTCAATCTGCTCCACCCTTGAAAACACAAGCTAAAAATTTTTTTTGCTTAGTATTACAAGATTGCATTGCCACAAACTAGTAATATTTAAGTCAGTTCTGCTAAAATAATAAGCGATCCTTGTCACTTTCAGGAATTGTTGCAGATACTCAAGACATAACAAGACTTACTGCTACACCAGCAGGAGGTTCGCGGTAGCCAGTAAGAAGTGCAAAAACATAGTTTTGGCCGTTGTGGCGTGCCTGGAAAAAAGACAGAGAGCTCGTCATCACAGAATACAATCTAATATATCACCATAGTTGCAAACGAAGAAGAGAAAAGAACAAATCGATCAAATTAGAATTCCTCAAAATTTGAAGTTCAATAATTACCTTAGTGATAAGACTAAGATCAGGAGGATATGCGCCTCCATTTGCAAATCTTGCAGCTTGTTCATTAGAATATGGCTGAGGGAAGCGATCACTTAATTTGCCTGGACGAGTGAACATCTCTCCTTCATCATTGGGTCCGTCAACAACCTCAATTTCAGCAGCCATGGCCTTTGTCTCCTCTTCTGTGTATGCAACACCAACAAGATCTCGATAAGAGATCAACGACATTGAATGACAAGACGCACAAACTTGCTGGTAAACTTGGTGTCCACGACGAATCCTGCACACAAAGATGAGTCAAATAAGCTAAATACACAGGCCACGGCTTCATGATCTACTGCACTTTTTTAAAAAAGTTCTATTGCTGTCCCTACTTCTATGCTGTTATGTGTACTTGATGGAAGATTGGAATCCGACCAAAATCAAGCATTTCCAAAAGTCAGAAAGTAAAAAAATATTAACCAATACTTCCAAAAACATCATTTAAAAAACGTGAACTAATATACTATACTAATGAAAGTTGCTACGTACTAGGCTGCTGATGGGGTTAACCTCCAAAATATGGGCTAACCTACATTCAGTGGGAGACAAATCCAACCCCTGTTTTTTGGTAGTCTGCTCCAATCAGTGCCTCCCTAGTACCTAATAGTGTTGCATACATCATGGCTGCCTCCTCCTTGCTTCTCTCCCTTTCCACCTCCTTATGCTTCTCCAAGGCCCCTGACAAGGGTGACTCCTATCTGGCCCTTCCATTGTTGTGATGCATGTTTTCCCACTTGTTCAACCTCAATCTAGGTTCAACATTTGCTTCCATCCACCTCGCTAGCTGCTGCACACTCTGCCATGTCTCTTGTGACCACTCTCCATCATTTTGATGACTACAGGAGGTTTTCTGCTGTCATCGAAATGTCTGAACGATTTGTGAAGAAATTGTGATGCTCGGGATCTTGACCACAGCAAATCTCACAAATGAATTGATTGTTGTGCAGGAATTTTTCTGCGTAAAGCAGAAATCATCTTGGAGAACATGATTTCAGGTGACATAATTTTGGCCAAGGTTTTCAGTGCTCATACCAACAATAACATCATTTCGCCAAGACCAAAAGATGGCATGCCATGAATCCCAGAAATGAGACGAAATTCATTCCTCGATGTGTAGTTTTTTTTGTAGCTTTACTATTGTCTTACATTAGGTTTAAAGTAAATTGAGATGTAAAATCGCGTACATTTAAGGGGAATTTACTATCATCTTCTTGTTATTAAGAAAAATTTCATGCAAAGGTGGAGAGCTTCATGTCCATTATATTGTCCAATGCGAATTATTTTGTTGTGACAAAGATTCTTGTGAATGAGAAGAGATCAGTTGTTTTGCAAAGACTGCAAAGTAATCTCAGGAGAGCGCTTGACATCTCAACATCACTTGCTAGTCATGAATGTGCAAATAAAAGGGTTTGCAAAGAAGATGATGAGCCCCAAGATCATTGGAACTAAATGGTGAATCTTCAATTGAAGCATTCAAGCTTCAAGGAGAAGATTTTAAAAGATTTATCTTGGGATTGTAATGGAAGTGCAAACGAGATGTAGGAGGCGGTAGCATCTTGTATCCGAGGGGTAATGGAAGTGCAAATGAAATGTATGGGCCAAGGTTTTCAATGCCCATACCAACATCATTTCTCAAGGCCAAAAGATGACATGCCATGAATCAAGAAATGAGATGAAATTCATTCCTCAATGTGTAGTTTTTTGTAGCTTTACTATTGTCTTACATTTGGTTTACAGTAATTTGAGATGTAAAATCACGTAAATCAAGAGGAATTTACTATCATCTTCTTGTTATTAAGAAAGATTTCATGCAAAGGTGGAGAGCTTCATGTCCATTATATTGTCCAATGTGAATTATTTTATTGTGGTAAAGATTCTTGTGAATGAGAAGAGAATAGTTTTATTATGCAAAGACTGCAAAATAATCCCACGAGAGCACTTGACATCTCAACATCGCTTGCTAGTCATGAATGTGCAAATAAAAGAGTTCGCAAAGAAGAGGATGGGTCCCAAGATCATTAGAACTAAATGGTGAAATCTTCAATTGAAGCAATCAAGCTTCAAGGAGAAGGTTTTAGAGGATTTATCATGGGATGAGCCGAAGGACAAGAAGGGAATCTATGCATCATAGGGGGCAGATGATGCCTATGCTCGGGTATGGCTATCTGGAGATGTGTCTGTGGACTGTGGAGATAGCCAATGACATACTCAGCCAGCCGACTACGAAGGCTATGTGAGACATCCTTGCTACTACGTATTCTCAAGCAAGGGATGAATCAAAGATTTTGTAGCTTCAGAACGACATCTTCTCGACCAAATAGAACGGTCGACCTTTACACAGAGGTACATGGCTACATACCAGTGACAGCCACGCCTAAGCAACTAAAGGGGTACCACGGTTCAGTGAGGACTAGGGTGTTCCTAGCATCTCTAGATCCAGAATATGATGCAGCTCGTGCCCAGATACTTATGGACTCTACTATACCTCCCATCGAGGAGGCATACCGGAGGCTGAATTGACTCAACATCTCCTTAGCCCCGACCGTTGCCCAGACTTCATCTGTTATGGCCGCCTCTCATGGGAGAGGTTGTTCTTCGTCGTTCAGAGAGAGAGAGAGTTGGCTCTCGTGGCGTGGATTTCAACGATCACGTCAGACCTGCACGTATTGACATCGATCGGGTCATTCCGAGGATACGTGCTATTCCAAGTACGGGTTTCCACCATTTGCACGAGTTGTTGAGTAGGCACCACCAGCTACTACTACAGGAGGCTCTACAGATCATCGCTTTAATGAGTTGGTTGCGCACCTTCGAGAGATTATGCCACATACAAATGTCTCCCAGAGCTTCCATTATGGTCCATCAGATATTGCCACCTCCGCATCCACGAGTGCCACAGGTACTACTTAAGCATATACTAGTCAATCCAGACCAGATATTTCAAAAAGGATAATGGACTCCGGTGCTTCACACCACCTGTGTGGTGTGGAGATCGCTCGCAGTTCAGTAAATACAACCCTGTTCAGAATGGTCGGTCTGTGGTGATTGTTGATGGGATATATTCTCCCATCACAGGACAAGGGGAGGTTCTCCTGGCTCCCTCGTTGCGGTTACAGAATGTTTTTTATGCTCCTGACTTCTCATGAATTTATTATCTATAAGTCAGATTAAAAAAGACTTACATTATCGTATCATATTTAATCCCACTTCCCTTGTTTTTCAACATATACTCACGAGCAGGGTGATTGGATGTGTTCATGAGCATGGAGGCCTTTACTAATTGATCCAGACTCCATATGCTGGTGTTGGTTCGCTTTCTGGGGGTTCACAATCACCATATACCTAGCATCTGTGATTTAGTCATCTTTCGTTGTAAAAGATATGGTGTCTCGTTCCAGGGGTTTCTGCCAAGTCTGAGTTTCACTGTGAGGCATGTCAACTTGGAAACATCATCGGTCCAGTTTTCCAAGTCACCTTAGTCGTAGTAGTCAGAGTCTATTTGAACTTGTTCATTTTGACATGTAGGGTTCTAGTCGTGTCCCTGATCACCAGGGACACATGTACTATCTTGTGGTTGTTGATCCAGACTCCATATACCGGTGTTGGTTCGCTTTCTGGGGGTTCACAATCATCGTATACATGACATTTGTGATTGCATTACCTTCTGTTGTCAAAGATATGACGTCTCATTCCGGGGGTTTCTGCCAAGTCTGAGTTTCATTGTGAGGCGTGTCAACTTGGAATTTGGAAAACATCATCTGCCCAGTTTTCCAAGTCGCCTTACTCGTAGTAGTCAGAGTCTATTTGAACTTGTTCATTTTGACATGTTGGGTCCTAGTCGTGTCCCCGATCACCGGGGACATAGGTACTATCTTGTGGATGTTGATGATTTCTCCCGGTTATCGTGGATATTTTTACTTAAGAATAAGTATGATGCTAGCACTATGATTCAAAATTTTGTTCATGAAATATCCAACATTTTCTCAGCAACAAAATATGTTCGGTCAGATAATACTTTGCAATTTGGTACAATTGCTTTAGCTCAGTTTTTCATTTCACGTGGGTTTATGCATCAGACTTCTTGTCCTTATAAATCAGAGCAGAATGGTGTTGCTGAACGCAAGCACCGTCATCTTCCAGTATCACTAGGACTCTTCTTGTTCAGAGTCGAGCTCCTCATTCCTTTTGGGAAGATGCTATCATGACTGCATGTTATCTGGTCAATCACATGCCTTCTACTATTATAGGAGAAAAGGTTCTTTTTCTCTCGTGTTTCCTAAGAAAGAGTTGTTTTCTCTTACACTGAGAGTTTTTGGATGTATCGCATTTGTACATCTTCTGCCTCCAGGTCGTGACAAGATTGCACCTCGAGCTGTCAAATGTATGTTTGTCGGCTATTTTTGCACTCAGACGGGGTACAAATGCTTTGATCTTATCCTACAAAAATATTATGTTGGTACTGATGTTGCCTTTTTTGAGTCCATCATGTACTCTACTTCGACAGGGGATAGGTTAAGTCCGTCTAAGTCTGGGGAGGTTCTTCTTCCACCACCACCTGTTATTTACATGCTCGATGCTCCTCGGCCTTTCCCAATATCCAACACGCCTCAGAAATTCCGAGAACGTGGTTTCGACTGATGGCACTAGTGGGTTGAAATCGAGTGTAGGTTGTAGAGATAATTATGTAATATGTGTATCGTTTAGTCTATTTTTATTTTCCTGATAACCTTGTTAAAGGAACATACTGGGATACATTATGAGAGGCCCAATGGTTCCCTTATATAGGAGAAGAACCATTGGGCAAATTACAGAAAGATGAAACAGAAAAAAGAAAATTACATAAAAATACTAAAATAGTAATTATCTTAACACTCCCCCTCAAGCTGGGGCGTAGATATCAATAAGACTCAGCTTGGAACATCTCTAATAAGGTCCTCTCGCTAGAGCCTTTGTAAGTATATCTGTTGTCTGATCTCCAGAGCTGACATGTGTATTAGTGATAATACCCTTCTGTATCATGTCACGAGTGTAGTGACAATCCACCTCTATGTGTTTCGTCCTCTCATGAAAGGATGGGTTATTTGCAATGACGAGAGCAGCTTGATTATCACATTGGAGGTGCATAAGAAGAGGCACTTCTATAGTCAGGTCAGTAAGAACAGATTTGACCCACATCATCTCTGTACTAGCCTGTGCCATGGCTCTGTATTCCGATTCAGCACTTGATCTAGCAACCACAGTCTGCTTCTTACTCTTCCATGAAACAAGAGAATTTCCTATGAACACAACAAATCCAGACGTAGACTTTCTGTCCTTTGGACACCCAGCATAATCTGCATCTGCGCATGCTGTCACTGAGAGAGATGTGCCTTTGCTGAAAAGAAGTCCAGTACCAGGTGAAGTCTTCAAATATCTCAGAATCATATGGACTGCATTGATATGTGCTTGTCTGGGTTGTTCCATAAACTGACTCACTTTGCTCACGGCAAATGCTATGTCAAGCGTGGTAATAGTTACATATAGTAGCTTGCCAACAAGCTCTTTATACCTTTTCTTATCGACCTCCTCAGCATCATCATCATAAAACTTCATGCTTGGGTCAAGCGGAGTAGTGGCATGTCTGCAATCTGCCATGCCTGTCTCTGAAAGAAGATCCATAACATACTTTCTTTGGGTCATTACAAGACCCTGTTGATTCCTGGCAAACTCTATTCCAAGAAAGTAACGTAAATGTCCAAGGTCCTTGGTCACAAATTGTTGACTTAGGAAGTCCTTGGAACCCTGAATGCCCAGCTCGTCATCCCCTGTAATAATAATGTCATCAACATAAACAAGAATGACTGTAATATCTCTCTGGGTCTTCTGTATAAACAAGGAGTGATTTGCAGTTGATCTCACAAACCCTTGTTGCTCCATCAAGTCCGAGAGCTTTTGAAACCATGCTCTTGGACTTTGCTTGAGGCCATAGATAGCCTTGTGTAACCTGCACACCTTCTGACACTACCCCTCAGCAACAAACCCAGGTGGTTGCTGCATGTAGACCTCCTCCTGCAGGTCACCATAGAGGAATGCATTCTTCACATCAAGCTGATAAAGAGGCCAATCTCGTGTCACAGCAACAGCAAGGAGAATACGTAGAGTAGAATGTCTGGCAACTGGAGAGAAAATATCGTGATAGTCTACCCCATATGTCTGGGTAAACCCTCTTGCCACAAGTCTCGCCTTGTAGCGATCCACACTGTCATCCGCACGGTGTTTCACAGTGAACACCCATTTGCATCCCACAACTGATGTATCAATAGGAGCAGAAACAAGACTCCACGTACCACGTGACTGTAGCGCAGCCATCTCCTCCTCTATGGCTAACCTCCGCTGACTATCTTTAAGAGCCTCCTGATACGTTTGTGGTATCTGCACGGCTGATAGTGCTAGTGTAAATCTCTAGAAATCCTCTGACAACCTGCTCAAAGAAATCTGGGGTGCAAGAGGGTACGTAGCACAGGCTCGTTTCTACTTTCGCGGAGCAATTGGTACGTCAAGATCATCTGCCAAGTCCTGGGCTTGTATATTTCCCTCTTTAGAGGGCATCTGCTCCTCCTGTTGTACAGTCAATTCAGTAGTGCCATCAGTAGAAATAATATGCTCATTACATACCTGAGGCATGCTGGATGATGGACAAGGCTTGTGAGCGTGGCGAATAGAGCGAGATCTGCGAGGAATATCATGAGGCAAGAACTGAACCAATGGAGGTGGTGGAGGTGGTGGAAGAGGAGTAGGTGAAGGTGAAGGGCCAACTGTGGGAGGTGGTGGCATGTATATCTCTTCATCAGAGTCAGATGGAGTAAGTCTGTTACATGTAGGAGAAAAATACATGATCAACTCAAAGAAAGTAACGTCAGCACTTACAAAATATTTCTGCCTCAGTGAATCAAAGCAGCGATACCCCTTTTGGGTACGAGAGTAGGCGACAAACACACACTTGACAGCTCTAGGAGAGAGCTTGTCACGTCCTGGAAAGACATCATGAACAAAGGCAATAGATCCAAACACACGAGGTGTAGGAGAGAAGAGATCCTTCTCGGGAAACGCAATCGAGTAAGGAATCTTCTCTCCTAACACGGACGAGGGCATACAGTTTACCAGATAACAAGAAGTAGGGACAACATCACCCCAATAAGCATGAGGAGCATGGCTCTGTATCAACAATGTTCTGATCACATCAAGTAAGTGACGGTGTTTGCGCTTGGCAACACCATTCTGCTAGGAAGTGTAGATACATGAGGTTTGGTGAACAATGTCATGGGATCTAAGGAACTCATAGAGATGTAAGGTGCAAAACTCCAAGGCATTATCAGAACGGATATACTTGACATTTGCAGAAAAAATATTCCTTATTTCATTAACAAAATACTTGATAGCGGATCCAGCCTCAGACTTATTCTTCAATAAGAAGACCCGGGAAAGTCTACAAAAATCATCCACAACTACAAGATAAAACGGTGTCCTTGGAGATCAGGAACACGACTAGGACCCCAAATGTCTAAATGAAGGAGCTCAAATAGCTGAGAACTGCTGCGACTCTGACGGGATGGAAAAGATGAACGGTGATGCTTTCCAAGTTGACATGCCTCACATTGAAAGGATGATTTTGTAGAAATCTGAGGGAGAACATGACATAGCTTCTGTAGAGGAAGATGTACAAACCTAAAGTGCCACAGATAAGGAGAGACAGGTCCAGAAACATTAGCCTGAGGAGGTTGGACCAGTCTGTAGAGTCCCCGCTGCTCACTGCCATACCCAATCATCTTGCCCGTGAGTATGTCCTGAAATATAAGAGATGAAGGGTCAAAGAAGGCACGACAATGCAGATCCTTAGTGATCTGACTAATAGAAAGTAAATTCATTCGAAAAGCAGGAGCATATAAAACATTTATCAGGCACATGGACGGTGTCAACTGCACCTCCCCCTGCCCTGTAACGGATAAGTGGTCGCCATTCGCAATGACAACCCATCTGCCAGGTGGTATAGCCCTGTAAGACTTCAGTTGTGTTCTGTCTCCACACAAGTGGTGAGAAGCACCAGAGTCTACAATCCACTCTGTCATCTCTGCATTCGTACTACCAGTAAAGGCATAGGTGATACCTGAGGAGTTCGAAGATGCTCTGGCTGTTGTAGCGGTATCTGTCGTGGTGTCAACACTAGGAGTCATCATCTCCCAAATACGAGAGACAATATCATCCAGGCGAGGATCGGCCTGGGGAGCTGAAGTCTCTGCAGACACAATCTGCTCTGCTGCTCTACCAGAAACAGGATATTCATGCTTCTGATAGCATGTATCCTCTGCATGTCCAGGCTTACGGCAGTAGGTGCAGGGACCACGGTAGCATCCACCACCTCTTCCTCGAGGTGTACGTCCTCTGGACTGGATCGCCCCACCTCGACCACGAGAAGCGACCATCGCTGAGGAGTGCGAAGACGTGGCTGTCGACGGGATGATGAGCCTGCTGAGACGGCTATAGGCCTCCTCGATAGGGGGAATGGTTGCTCCAGTAAGAAGATGAGTACATGCAGCATCATATTCTCTATCAAGTCCAGCCATGAAAACTCCAACCATTGTGGAGTTCCTATACGTCTTTTGTTGCTCAATAGACGTCGTAATGGGCATGTAGCTATAGAGCTTTTCAAACATGCCTCGCAGCGAAGAGTAATAAACATGCAGAGGGCGGCCATTCTGCTTGGTATTGTAGATATCGTTGAAGGATCTTAGCCTCATTTTTTGCTTGTGCATAGGTGGATGCCAAAGTGTCCCACATTGCCTTGGCAGTGGGCTGAGTTAGAATATCATTTGCTATCTTTGTAGTATGAGTCTCACAAAGCCAAACACGTGCATATGCACCATCTTGCTTCCAAGAAGCATTTGCCCCAGTCTTATCCGTTGGCTCTGGATCTGTCAGGATGTGCTCCTTATTGTTGCATTACATGAGGGTGAGAAACTGCATGGACCACAACTCATAATTGGTCCCATCCATCTTAACGATAGGAGCTGGACCCTTAAAGGCTCCGGATGAGAAGATGCCACCCTTGTTGTCTGACATTATGAGAAAATAGCCAAATAACGGAATTCAGCTGGGAAGTAGATCGATGAATCTACAAAATCATACGGAGTATTGATTGGTCGTGTAGACTCATGCAACCATCCTTACTAATTCTCGTCTCTTGCCAGAAAACGTAACTTAGAGATTCAAAATCACCTTCTCCGGTAGAAATCCGATCTCAGAACTACCTGTGGATATGCTCGGAGGCGTATTCAGGGATCCAGGACACCGGGGGCCTGGACGCAGCTACACCAGGGCGCGTAGAGTCTGATCGCGTAGAGAGGTCCTGATCGTGTAGAGAGGGTCTGATCGCGCGGCCACACCAAGACGCAGCTACACCTTGGAGAGGTCTTAGGCGCGCAGAGATCCTGATTGTGCAGGGAAACTGGTCGTGTAAGAGGCCTAGTCGCGTGAGGACCTAGTCGCGCAGATGCCCTGGAAGTTGGGTCAGGGGCGCAGATGCCCTGGAGGTCTGGAAGTCAGGGGGCGTAGGGCGCCTGGGCGCGCAGGGGCGTAGGGAGGCCTGGGGCGTGCAGAACTGCCTGAGGCATGGGGCGCCTGAGACGTAGGATTGCGAGGTCTCAAGCCACGGGATGGCACGGGGCGCAGGGGGCGGCCGGGGGGAAGCGTTGGGGCGCTGGGAGTCGCAGGGAGGCGGGGCGCGCGAGGCGCAAAGGGCGGCACTGGCGCGCGAGGCGCAAAGGGCGGCACTGGCGCGCGACGCGGACGGGTCAGGAGAGGGGTACAGGTGTCGGGTAGGGTAGGGTTAGGGCTAGGGATGATACAGGAACTCCGGTCTAAAAGGACCATCGCTCCGATACCATGTTAAAGGAACATACTGGGATACATTATGAGAGGCCCGATGGTTCCTGTAGAGATAGATACTATTATGCTATGTACCTGTTTGTTATTTCTTTATTTTCTCTGGACTACTTTGTACTTTACCCTTAAGGTCTCTCCCTATATAAGAGAGCCTAGGGTTTCTCTGAATAATGAATCATTGTTTTTCTCCCAACATGGTATCAGAGCCCAAGCCCTAGGGCTCTCCACCCGCCGCCCACCCCCACCCGCCGCCCAAGCCTCCCACCCCCTCGGCCCTCTCCTCTCGGGTCTCTCTCCGTGATCGGCTCTCCGCCGCCCACAGCCCCTTTCGGCGCTCCTCAGCCCTAACAACCACAGTCGTCGGCCTCCACTCGCCGGCGCCCAGCCCTAGCGGCGCCTTAGTTGATGCCGCCAACTCCAACTTGCCGCCGCCAGCCCGTAGGGGTGCCGCCCAGTTCGTAGGGGTCCGCAGCCCTCACCTCCAGACCGTGCCCTAATCGACCACGCCTAGGTCTCTTTCTCCGGATCTATGGATTTGAGTGCGTAACGTCTACATATGCACTCGAATCCTATGCGGTTTGTGTAGACATCAGTCACTTTGTCTGCTAGTTCTTCTCCAGCAGTGATATGTCAGAATCGAAGGTTGATATGCCCTCCATAGGTGCATTCAAAGGTCCTGCGCCAATAGTCAAGATGGACGGGTCGAATTATGTGCTCTGGGCGATGCAGTTTATGAGCCTCATGAAGTCGAATGGTAAGAAGCACATTCTTACCGAGGATGAACCATTAGAGAAGACAGGGATATATGCCTCGTGGGAGGCTGATGACTCGTATGCAAAGGTCTGGTTGTCAGGTACATTGTCGATGGAGATTGCCAACGATGTTCTCCATCAGCCCACTGCCAAGGCGATGTGGGATATCCTAGCTGCTACATATTCGCAGGTGCGAAATAAGACCAAGATGTTACAGCTTCAGCATGACATATTCACGATGAAGCAGAACGGCAGACCTCTTCACTCCTTATATACATCCCTGAGGGGAATGTTTGAGAAGTTATACAGTACTATCCCACTCACGGCGACTCCTGAACAGCAGAAGACATTTCGAAATACCACCATGGTGGGAGTTCTACTTGCGGCCCTTGATCCTGAATATGACGCCGCCTGTTCTCAGATCTTAGCCGATGCAGTTATTCCTCCAGTGGAGGATGTTTACAGGAGGCTCAGTCGCATTACAGTTTCTTCCAGTTCTTTTACTCCACCCCCATCGACGATGGCAGTTTCGCGTGGGAGAAGTGGTCCGTCTTCTGGACGTGGACGTGGACCCCAGGGCAGGGGTGGTCACTTTAGTCAGCCATGTTCATACTGTCACTGCACAGGACACTCCGAGGAGACATGCTATTCTAAGCATGGGTTCCCAGCATCGGCACGTGTAGCAGAGCACTCTCAGCCCCAGTTGGCATCTACTGCAGACAACTGTTTTGAGGAACTTGTGGCACGTCTCCACGATATTATGCCACAATCATCTGGTGATTCTTCTGGTGGACCTTCAGATGTTGCTGCTACAGCCTCCGCCAGTACATCTGCTGCTGCTAGTACCTCAGGTAGATCTACTGCATTTACACCGTCTCATGATATCTCTGATTGAATTATAGATTCGGGTGCCACACATCATCTCTGTCGAGACCGAGATAGACTTGAGTCCTACAGGGACATTCCTCACGGCCGCTCAGTGCAGATCGCAGATGGTACTCATTCCCCTCTTGTTGGACAAGGGGAGGTCTTCCTTTCCTCTACTATGCATCTATAGAATGTCCTACATGCTCCTGAGTTCTCGATGAATCTATTATCTATTAGTCAGATTACGAAGGATTTGCATTGTCGTGCTATATTTGACCCGTCTTCTCTTATTTTTCAGGACATACTAACGGGCAGGGTGATTGGATGTGGCTCTGAGCAGAATGGTCTATATCGGCTGGTTCGGAATTCTTATGTTGGTGTCTCCTCTCATTCTACCGAACCAGTTTCTCCGTACATCTGGCATCTCCGTTTTGGTCACCTCCCGCTCCAGAAAATGCGTCATCTTCTACCTCAGATCTCTCCCAGTTCGTCTTTTCACTGTGAAGCATGTCAGTTGGGAAAGCATTATCGGTCGAGCTTTCCTAGTCGTCAGAGTCGGAGCAGTAGCTCCCCATTCGAGTTGTTTCATATAGATATATGGGGTCCAAGTCGTGTACCCGATCATCAGGGGCACAGATTTTATCTAGTGGTAGTGGATGATTTCTCTCGTGTATCTTGGGTATTTCTTTTAAAGACTAAATCTGAAGCAGGAGATGTGATCAAGAATTTGATTAATGAAGTGCAAAATGTGTTCTCTTCTACTGTCAAATATATTCGAACAGATAATGCCCTAGAATTTTGCACACGGTCCCTCTCTCAATTTCTTTCATCAAAAGGCATTATTCACCAAACCACTTGTGCGTACACATCTCAGCAGAATGGTGTGGTGGAAAGAAAGCATCGCCATCTCCTTGACATTACTCAAACCCTACTGATTCAGAGTTGTGCCCCTATTTCTTTCTGGGGGATGTTGTTCTTACCGCGTGCTATCTGGTCAATCGTATGCCATCTTCTGTTCTTGGTGAGAAAATACCTCTCTCTATCATTTTTCCTGACAAGGAATTATTCTCATTTACTCCACGTGTCTTTGGTACTGTGGCATTTGTTCATCTTCTGACTCCTGGACTTGACAAACTCTCACCTAGAGCTGTCAAGTGTGTCTTTGTCGGTTATTCTCGGACTCAGAAGGGCTATCGGTATTATGATCCTATAAACAAGAAATAATTTGTTAGTGCTGATGTCACATTCTTTGAGTCTGTTATGTATTTTTCTCCTGCAGGTGACAGACTGGTACCATCCACTACCAATGATGATGTCTATGTCCCTCCACCTCCTACTTGGAGTTCACCTGAGTCTACTCATGTTCCTGCCCCTACATCATCGTCACCACCACCTCCTCCACCTCCACCTCTTCTACGACCTCCCATTCCACCTCTACCAAAATTTTATACGCGTCGGTCAGGTCCTGCTCAGGCTACACGTTTGCCACCCATCACGCCTCAGGTATGTTCAGATGACATTACTACTGACGGGTCAGATATGGTACATGTGCAGGATTCTACATTGCAGGAGGAAACTACACCATCCAGTACAGCAGAGGATGATCTTGATATCCCTATTGCTATCCAGAAGCAGAAGCGGATGTGTGCCTCTTATCCCTTTGCTTCACATGTGTCTTTTCACCGTCTCACTGGAGATTTCAGATATTTGTTGCAACGTTGTCTTCCGTGGATATACCACGGACCTACCAGGACGCTATGAAGATTGATTGCTGGAGATTGGCTATGGAAGATGAGATGCGTGCATTGCAGTCTCGTGGCACATGGTCTTTGGTTATTGCTCCTCCTGATGCATCTATTATGAGCTGTAAGTGGGTCTTCACAGTTAAATATCATGCAGATGGCAGTCTAGATCGGTACAAAGCACGTTTGGTCACGCGTGGTTTTACACAAACCTATGGCGTGGACTATATGGACACTTTTTCTCCAGTGGCTCGACATTCTACCCTTCGCATTCTCTTATTTGTGGATGTGGTCCGTGACTGGAGTATATCTCAACTGGATGTCAAGAATGCCTTCTTGTATGGAGATCTGCAGGAGGAAGTCTACATGCAGCAGCCACCAGGGTTTACTGCTGAGGGGGAGAAGCATATGCTGTGTAGACTTCACAAGGCAATTTATGGCCTCAAACAGAGTCCAAGAGCGTGGTTCCAGAAGCTTTCCAATCTTATTGAACAACAGGGATTCAAGAGGTCAAATGCAGACCACTCATTGTTTGTTCAGAAGTCATCGGGTTGTTATCATGGTCTACGTTGATGATATTCTGGTTACAGGAAATGATATTCAGAGCATAGAAAGGGTGAAGGCATTCCTAGGCCGTCAGTTCGTTACGAAGGATCTTGGAACCCTAAGATATTTTCTGGGGTTGGAATTTGCCAGCAATGCACAGGGTTTGATGATGACCCAACGGAAGTACATTACAGACTTCTTGATTGAAACAGGCATGGCTGGATGCAAACCATCAAGTATTCCCATGGATCCAAGCCTGAAATTGTATGATGATGACACTGCTGAAGTGGATAAAAGGAGATATAGAGAAATGGTGGGTAAGCTCCTTTATATTACTATAACTCGACCTGATATTGCCTTTGCAGTAAGTAGGGTGAGTCAATTTATGGAGCAGCCAAGACAAGTTCATATGGATGCTATACACATGATACTAAGGTATCTGAAGTCTTCTCCAAGTTCAGGGTTGCTGTTTCGGAAGGGCACAGATTTGTCTATCTCAACATGTGCAGACGTCGCTTATGCAGAATGCCCTAAGGATCGAAAATCAACCTCAGGATTCGCAGTGTTCGTTGGAAGCTCTCTGGTTTCTTGGAAAAGCAAGAAACAAACTGTTGTGGCAAGGTCCAGTGCTGAATCCGAATATAGGGCCATGACGCAAGCCAGCACGGAGATGATGTGTGTTCGATCTGTACTAGAGGATCTACATGTAGCCGTACCTCTACTCATGCAGCTTCAGTGTGACAATCAGGCAACCTTGTTCATTGCCAACAATCCAGCTTTTCATGAAAGAACCAAGCATATAGAAGTTGACTGCCATTACACTGGAGACTTGATCCAGAGAGGATTGATATCTACAACTCACGTGAGCTCAGGGGATCAGACTGTGGATGTATTCACCAAGTCGTTGCTCAGAGGACCTTTTCAGAGACGTTTATCCAAGCTGAGCATGATAGACATCTATGCTCCACCTTGAGGGGGTGTAGAGATAGATATTATTATGCTATGTACCTGTTTGTTATTTCTTTATTTTCTCTAGATTACTTTGTACTTTACCCTTAAGGTCTCTCCCTATATAAGAGAGCCTAGGGTTTCTCTGAATAATGAATCACTGTTTTTCTCCCAACAGTTCCCTTATATAGGAGAAGAACCATTGGGCAAATTACGGAAAGATGAAACCGAAAAAAGAAAATTACATAAAAAAATATTAAAAATAGTAATTTTCTTAATAAACCTCTTATGTAATTTACCCATGGATCCTCTCTATATAAGAGAGCCTAGGGTTCTATGGAAAAACAAATAACTCTTTTCCATCAACATGGTATCAGAGCCAAAACCCTAATCCTAAAACCCTAACCATTTCCATCGTCGCCCCCCCCCCTCCTTCCTCCTTCTCGACATCGCCGCCTCCCTCCCCTCCCTCCTCAGCGCCGCCGCCCCGCAGCCACCCCTCCTCCTCGCCGCCCCTCCTCCTCGATGCCGCCCTCCCCCACCGCCCCTCCTCCTCGGCGCCGCCGAACCCTGCTCTTCCGTCAGGCTTTCCCTCTATGGATTTGAGTGCGTAAAGTCTATATATGCACTCAAATCCTATATAGTTTATGTAGACACTTCTCTTTTAGTCTACGGATCCTAGTTCTTCGTCTCCGGTGACATGTCAGAAAACAAAGTCGATATGCCCTTCATAGGCGCGTTCAAAGGTCCCGCGCCAATAGTCAAGATGGATGGGACGAATTATGAGCTATGGGCGATGCAGTTCATGAGCCTCATGAAGTCGAACGGTAAGAAGCATATTCTTAACGAGGAAGAACCGGCAGCGAAGACTGGGATCTATGCCTCTTGGGAGGCCGATGATTCATATGCCAAGGTCTGGCTCTCAGGCACGTTGTCGATGGTGATTGCCAATGATGTTCTCCATTAGCCCACCGCTAAGGCGATGTGGGACATACTAGTGACCACTTATTCGCAGGTGTGAAATGAGACGAAGATGTTACAGCTCCAGCATGATATATTCACCATGAAGCAGAATGGACGACCACTACATTCCTTGTATACATCCCTACGGGGGATGTTTGAGAAACTCTACAGTACTATACCTCTCAAGGCCACTCCCGAGTAGCAGAAGGCTTTTCGAAATGCTACCATGGTGGGGGTACTGCTTGCGGCTCTTGATCCTGAATATGAGGCTGCCCGATCACAGATACTTGCTTATGCTACCATTCCTCCTATGGAGGAAGTCTACCGAAGGCTTAGCCGCATCTATGTCTCCTCCAGTAATTCTAATCCACCCCCTTTGGCGATGGCTGCGTCGCGAGGGAGAGGTGGTCAGTCTTCATTCCGTGGTCGTGGACCTCGTGGTCGAGGTGGTCGCTTTTGCCAGCCATGCACTTTTTGCCATCGCACAGATTACTCTGAGGATACATGCTATTCTAAGCATGGGTTTCCAGCATCGGCGCGAGTAGTCGAGCATGTTGCATCCCCGTCTGCATCCACTTCGGATCACAGGTTCGAGGAGCTCGTGATGAGATTGCGTGATATTATGCCTGCCACATCTACAGATTCTCCAGGAGGCTCTTCAGATATTGTTGCTTCAGCATCTACTAGTACTTCTGCCTCTGCTAGCACCTCAGGTAGTGCTTCTGCTTTTACATCATGTCATAATTCAAATATCTCAGATTGGATTATGGACTCTGGCGCAACACATCATCTTTGTCGTGACAGAGATAGACTCGAGTCATACAGAGAGATTCAACCAGGACGGTCCGTGATAATAGCCGATGGGACTCATTCCCCCATCGTTGGACAAGGGGAGATTACCTTGTCACCTTCCATGCATTTACAGAATGTTCTACATGCCCATGATTTTTAGATGAACCTATTGTCTATTAGTCAGATTACAAAGGATTTGCACAGTCGCGCTATATTTGACCCATCTTCTCTTATATTTCAGGACATACTAACGGGCAGAGTGATTGGTTGTGGCTCTGAGCAGGATGGTCTCTATCGTCTGATCCGGAATTCCTATGCTGGCGTCTCCTCCTATTCAGCCGGATCAATCTCTCTGTATACTTGGCATCTATGATTTGGTCACCTCCCACTTCAGAAGATGCGGCATCTCTTGCCTAAGATTTCTCCAAGTTCTTCCTTTCGGTGTGAAGCATGTCAGTTGGGAAAGCACCATCGAGATAGCTTCCCTAGTCATCAATGTCGGAGCAGTAGTTCTCCATTTGAATTCTTTCATGTTGATATTTGGGGTCCGAGTCGTGTTCCTGATAAGGGTTTTAATATCGATTTCGAATATCGTATCGATAACCTGTCGATACGATATTTCGTCGAAATTTCGACGAAATTTCGACGACATTTCGCCCGTACCGACCACCATTTGTGAAGAAATGACTGGAAACTGCCCTCATTTCGCTCGAGATTTCGATTTAATTTCGTCAAAATTCGACGAAATTTCGCGAAATCTGAAAACATGGTTCCTGATCACCAGGGACACAGGTTTTATCTTGAAGTAGTTGATGGCTTCTCTCGTCTGTTGTGGGTATTTTTATTAAAGAACAAATCTGAAGTAGTAGACGTTATTAGAAATCTTATAATTGAAGTGCAAAATATTTTTTCCTCCCATGTCAAATATGTTCGTACAGACAATGCTTTGGAATTTTGCACCCGCTCTCTCTCACACATTTCTTTTCGCCAATAGGTATTATTCATCAAACCACATGTGCTTAGACATCTCAACAAAATGGAGTTGTAGAGAGGAAACATCGCCATCTTCTTGATATTACTAGAACCCTGCTTATCCAGAATTGTGCGCCTATTTCTTTTTGGGGAGATGTTCTTACAGCCTGTTACCTTGTGAATTGTATGCCATCCTCGGTACTTGGTGAGAAAATTCCTCTTTCTGTTATTTTTCTTGACAAGGAATTATTCTCTTTAACCCCTCGTGTCTTTGGTGTTGTTGCTTTTGTTCACCAGTTGTCTCCTAGACTTGACAAACTCTCACCTAGAGATGTCAAGTGTGTCTTTGTGGGTTACTCACGGACTCAGAAGGGATATCGTTGTTATGATCCTGTAAACAGGAAATACTTTGTCAGTGTTGATGTTACATTTTTTGAGTCAGTTATGTACTTCTACCCTACATGTAACAGATTAGCCTCATCCACATCTAATGACGACGTCTATGTTCCTCCTATTCTGAGTTTACCTCCATCCATTCTTGTTCCGATTGTCACGCCAACGCCATCCCCATCTCCACCACCACCACCACCAAAACCACATGTCCTGCCATTACTTAAATATTATACACGTCGGTCAGGTCCTGCTCATGCTGCACGTCAATCATCCAGCACGCCTCAGGTATGTTCAGATATTATTACTAATGATGGGTCGGATAGAGTGCATGTGCAGGATTCATCTTTGCAGAAGGAATGTGAACCGACGGGTACAGTGGATGATGATATTGATGTCCCTATTGCCATTCGGAAGCAGAAACGTACTTGCGCATCATATCCACTTACTTCTCAGGTGTCCTTTCACCATCTTACAGGGGACTTTCAGAGATTTGTTGTGGCTTTGTCTTCCATGGAGATACCACGGAATTATCAGGATGCATTGAAGAGTGACTGATGGCGTTCTGCTATGGAAGAGGAAATGGTAGCCTTACAGTCGCGGGATACATGGAGCTTGGTTCCCACTCCCACAGGCGCATATGTTGTTAGCTGCAAATGGGTATTCACAGTAAAGTACCGCGCAGATGGTAGCCTTGACCGTTACAAGGCAAGGCTAGTGGCGAGAGGCTTCACTAAGACATATGGTGTGGATTATATGGATCCCTTCTCTCCAGTTGTTCATCACTCCACTCTTCGCATTCTTCTGTCTGTTGCAGTGGTACGTGACTAGCCCCTATTCCAACTTGATGTTAAGAATGCATTCTTGTATGACGATCTGCAGGAAGAGGTCTACATGCAGCAGCCCACGAGGCTTGCTGTTGAGGGGGAGAATCATATGGTGTGTAGACTACACAAGGCGACATATGGCCTTAAACAGAGCCCAAGGATGTGGTTTCAGAAGCTTTCCCATCTAATTGAACAACAAGGATTCAAAAGATCAAATGCGGATCACTCGTTGTTCGTCCAGAAGACTCCTAGAGGTACGGTTGTCATCATGGTATATGTTGATGATATTCTGGTTACAGGAGATGATGCTCAAGGGATAAAGATGGCAAAAGCATTTTTAGGCCGTCAGTTTGTTACGAAGGATCTTAGTACTCTACGATATTTTCTGGGGTTGGAGTTTGCCAGGAATGCACAGGGTCTTGTGATGACCCAAAGGAAATATATTACAGATTTGCTTGTTGAAACGGGCATGGTTGGATGTAGACCCTCGAATACTCCTATGGACCCAAGCATGAAATTATATGATAACGATATTGAGGAGGTTGACAGGAGAAGGTATAGAGAAATGATGGGTAAGCTTCTTTACATCATTATAACTCAACCTGATATTGCCTTTGCAGTAAGTCGAGTGAGCCAAATCATGGAGCAGCCAAGACAGATACATATGGATGCCATATATGTGATACTAAGCCATCTAAAGTCGTCTCCAGGCACAGGATTGCTGTTTAGAAAGGACACGGATTTATCTATTTCGGCATGTGCGGATGCAGACTATGCAGGATGCCCTAAGGATCGAAAGTCTACTTCGAACTTTGCAGTTTTTGTGGGCAGCTCTCTGATCTCTTGGAAAAGCAAGAAACAAACTGTTGTGGCTAGATCTAGTGCTGAATCTGAATATAGGGCCATGGCACAAGCAAGCACGGAGATGATGTGGGTTCGAGTTGTACTAGAAGACTTGCGTACAGATGTACCTCTACCCATGCAGCTACAGTGTGGTAATCAAGCTGCTTTGTTCATTGCCAATAATCCAGCATTTCATGAAAGAACAAAACATATTGAGGTAGACTGTCACTACACTAGAGATATGATCCAAAAAAGCATGATTTCCACTTCACATGTTAGTTCAGGGGAGCAGACTGCCGACATCTTCACCAAGACATTACTCAGAGGACCGTTCCAGAAATGTTCTTCCAAGCTGAGCATGATTAATATCTATGCTCCATCTTGAGGGGAGTGTAGAGATAATTATGTAGTCTGTTTTTATTTTCTTGATAACTCTTATGTAATTTACCCATGGGTCCTCTCTATATAAGAGAGCCTAAGGTTCTCTCGAATAAACAGATAACTCTTTTCCACCAACATAGGTAATATCAGCATTGGTATCGGTATCGTGTCGATACGATATATCACGATATAATGACACCATATTGCTGATATCTGTTTGATTTTGTGAAGAATATAGCCTTGGACTGCCAAATATCAACCATATCACGATATGGCTTCCTATGGGTTGAATGATGTGCAGGATATGCCACATGAGGACAATAGCCAGGAAGATGATATGGATGGCCAATTGCACTACGAAAAGGGAAAAGAGCGCGTACAAAGTATCCACTAGCAGAACATGTGTCTCTAGATCGACTGTCCATATCTTATCGAAAATTTTTATTAGGGCTATCTGCTATTGAGAACCCAAGAATATACCAAGATGCCCTTAAAGAAAGTCAATGGAGGCTAGCGATGGATGAAAAGATGGTTGCTCTTCAATCATGTGGGACATGGACACTTGTTCCAGCTCCAGAAGCAGCATATGTTGCCAGCTGCAAATGGGCCTTCACTATGAAGCACAACGCAGATGGTAGAATTGACAGATATAAAGTCAGGCTTGTTGCCATAGGGTTTACACAGAGCTATGGTGTGGATTATAGTGATATCTTATCTCCTGTAGCGAGGCATTCTGCCCTATGAATTATGCTGACTATAGCTGTGGTGGGTGATTGGGCTATGTTCCAGGCTTCCAGCTCGATGTGAAGAATGTGTTCTTATATGATGATCTTCACGAGGAGGTCTACAGGCAACAGCCACCTAGATTTGTTGTTGAGGAGTATGTATGTAGGCTACATAAAGCTATTTATGGACTTAAGCAGAGTCTTAGGACTTGATTTCAAAAGCTCCCAAATCTAATAGAACAGAGAAGATTCAGACGATCATTCTCTATTTGTACAAAAGTGAGAAGACACAACAAGGTACAGTGGTTATCCTTGTGTATGTAGAGTGTAGACGATATTATTGTTACATGTGATGATATTCAAGGGGTAAGTGAGGCCAAGAAATTTCTAGGTCAACAATTTGTTACCAAGGACCTGGGAGAGCTGAGATACTTTCTAGGCCTAGAATTTGACAGAAATAAGCAAGGCTTGGTAATGACACAGAGAAAGTATGTGATGGATCTACTTTCAAAAGCTGGAATGATAGGTTACAGACCAGCATATACGCCTATAGATCCAAGTATGAAGTTACATGAAGATGTCACTGAGGAAGTGGACAAGAGAAGATATAGAGAGCTTGTGGGAAAACTACTTTGTATTATCATTACCAAGCCTGATATCTCGTTTGCAGTAAGTAAAGTTAGTCGATTCATGGAACAACCATGGTAGGTGCACATGGATGCAGTCTACATGATCCTCGGATATTTGAAATCATCACCATGAAAGGGCCTATTATTCAGTAAGACTAACTCATTGTCCATCTCTGGCTACGCAGACGCAGACTATGCTGGGTGCCCTAAAGATAGGAAATTTACCTCAGGTTTTTGCATTTTTGTTGGAAATTCACTTGTATCATGGAAAAGCAAGAAGCAGACGGTGGTGGTTAGATCGAGTGCAAAATCTGAATATAGAGCCATGGCTCAGAGCAATGGTGAAATGATGTGGGTTAAGTATGCTCTTTTTTACTTCCATTTGGTGTAATCCTTCCAATGCAATTGAAATGCGATAATCATGCAGTCATATTCATTGTTAATATCCAGCATTTCATGAGAGAACAAAGCACAATGAAATAGATTGTCATTTTACTCATGATATGATTCAAACAGTTGATATCTTCACCAAGGCACTCACTCGAGGATCTTTTGAGAAATGCAGTTCCAAGCTGAGCATGATAGATATCTATGCTCCAGCATGAGGGAGAATGTTGAGAGTTTTATGTTCGTGTATTAATTATTATCATTCCTTATTTTATTTATCCTATTTATGTAATTTTCCCATGGCCTCTCAACTCTATATAAGAGGATCATAGAGCACTATAGAAAATAAGTTCTTATTTTCTCCCAGGAATAATCATCACATGTTTATATGTAAAGCACCGAGTTGCCTAAAGTCAGAATTGTATGATAAACTGGTAGCAAAAGCTATGATAATTACCTCTTCAATAAGAATGAGGTGACACATATAATAATTACTAATCAAGCATATATATCAAAACAAAGAAAGCAAAAAAATATAAAGCTCTTCGGTTAAAACTTGAATTTAACTCTTAGATCATGTGTCTAACCGATTTAGTTTGGATTTAAGTTCTAAAGTTTAGAAACTAACTAAAGAAACTTCTTCAAACAATGTAAAGCATTTTAATAACTCAACACATCAGCGTATAAATAAGTGAAAATTCATTAATATATGCAAATTTCGATGAAAGTGAAGGGTAGATTCCCTTATTATTGTTGTTTTGTCGAAATGACATGCAATTTTGATGAAATTTCGCTGACATTTCGCTGATATTTCGTTGAAATACTAGAAAAAGTAATAAGGTAGGGTTTCAATATCAGTGACTTAGAGAAATGAAATTTTCGGAGAAATTTGAAGCCATGGTAAGCCATCAATATGAGGTTCATGTATACATCTTTTTGATATAAATGAAAGTGGTTACTCAAGCCTCACAATATCAAACTTATGAGTAAAAAATGAGATCGATGGGGGTAGGAGAAGAAGGGATAAGGAAAGATAGGATGAGGGGACAGAGAAGAAAGGAGGGAAGAAAGAAAGGAAGAGGAAGAAAGAAAGTGAGAATGGTAATGGTTCAGATCGAGTGTTAGAGAGAGAAATAGACAGAGAGAGAATATGTGGGAGATGAAGGGAGAGAGATTTCCTACGAGTGACCCAAATGCTTCTTATTGTTTCATTACTTTGGACAAATGCCCTATTTATAAATGGATCATACAACAAGGTAGGAAATATAACAATGTTCTAGAAAGTGTTCCAAAGAGAGTCCTAACTTAGAGAAGGAATCCGATAACAAATCCCAAAAAGAACTTTACATTTCAGGATTTTACTAATTATTTCATAATCTAGATACTTCCTATGGTTGTCAAGGTAGGCATTAATGGGCTGCATCAACAAGTTTTTCTTCAATTTTCGATACAAAGCGCACAGCAGATACTTTTAAAGAGAGTTCATTCGGTGTAGCACTGCCTAATAGAGATAAGCCGCTTATGCCTGTTTACACAGTTTGATTTTGAATATTCAATACCCGATTGAAAGCATCGTTAAATTGTATTTTTCAAAAAAATTTGACTAGTCCCTTTTTTTAAATGACTTTCAGAAAGTATGCATTGATCCTTTTGATTCATACAGTATGCAAACATGGGAGAAGCGTGGATCACCTCATACAATGATTGAATGTGCAGGAAAGAGGCACCTTTCATCCCAACTGCTGCCTAAATAGTGAATAGGATTAAAATTATGACTCTCTGAAATAAGTGGAGCAATTGCTGGAGCAAGTTAATTATGGGGCCAAGAGTCTTTTTGATGTAACACGGTCCTCGGAAAGTATCCCAAGAGAACTAATAGGATAAATGAAAAGTCTCTTCCCTAACAATCACATCTTTGGCCTCTATACTCGTCATGATATCCTTCTTCCCCAGTTTCCCCATCTTCATGCTTGAACTTGCTCCTATTCCCCTCTCATCTTGGAGTTCTATACATGCTTGTTCAACATTTCCCCCCCTCTGTCATCGCAACTTCTAGACACCATGTCTATCAGCTACATCTTATCCTCCCCATACAGATGTTAAATTAAAATTATGTCTTGTTTTTACTGATTTCTTTAGTTAAATCCCAAAAATCAAGTTTAGCCAATTATGTTGCTTTCACTGAGCTAGCCCAACATAGTGAAGAGATTATCTTTCCTACCTCTTTCAAAGAAGAGTTAACCTCTCTTTTTTTAAGGAGTTGCCCTCTTTTTTGATATCACTGTATAAATTAGTTGCCAGTCGGCTACTTGAGACTTAATTCGCTCCCGTGAAATCAAGCCCATTGCATAAACTTTTCCATGTATCGTTTCCATCACACAGTTACAAATCTAGAATGTATACACGCATGCTACCTAGTAGATGTGTGAATAGTCATCAAGTAACATGAATCAGGTGTGATGACTACAAGTTCAGTCTACCGAGGAACAATTTGTATTGGGTCTGCCCATCGATTGTCAGATATGGGATGGCATCATGAATACTGCTAGAATAGAACTCAAAGATCACGAGGAACTCGGATTTTTCGTATCTTCACCAGCGATCAGGCCAGGTTATCAATAATCCATTTCTTCAAAAAAAAAACAAGACAGCGCCGCAAGAAAGTACATCTAGGTAAATCTCGGGTTGGCAGTGTGACGACAATCACTGGTAGGAAGAAAGGCCGACCAACTTACTCATTTTATTCTCAAATCCATTCAGAATGCAAATGCGAAAAAAGGGAAGTGCAGAAACCAGAGCTCACTACAAACACAAAAGTCCAGAAACTGAAAGACCAACATTTATGTGTTTGATTTTAGAAGCTTATTATTTCAACTTGTAGGTAGTTCAACGAGGTAGTCTTTAATTCCTAACCAAATATTATGAGAAATACTAGCTATCCTTTATTTCTACATTGTAAAAAAAGACTAAAACCCACCTAGGCTGGGAGGTCATCTCTCACTGATCTTCTTGGGCAAAGACCAGACATATCGAGCTCACAGAGGCACATCAAATTCCACAGATTCTTTGCATTGAAATCTCATTCCAGTCACTTCTTGATTCCATTCTTTTCACAAGGTTGATGGGAGCTAACTAAAAAAGAAAACTCTGCACACATGCATGCACACAGACATACTTGTGCATTTCAATACGTATCCACAATGCATACACATACAAGCGGATATGGGATTGACGGGAGAAGGTAGCCAACTAGTTGACCAATACGTCAGTCTAATCTTGAGTAGAAAAATAAAGATATAAAAAAAGTATTACAAATTCCTAGCCCTTTCAACCTTGAAAAAACTAAAAACGGAACGAGATGGTTTCCCTGGAATCGAGGCGGATTCCCCTGGAATCGAGGCGATTTGTAGCCTCGAGGCAGTCGAGGCGTAAGCCTTAGTTTACAAGGAAAAAACCTATAAAAACTACAACAAAATATATACTAATGAAATTATATATATTCTATCTACCATATGATATAAATTACTATAATATATGATGAATTACAAAGATAGTGATGCAGCGTGAAACGGATAAATAGGGCCTTATTTTTCTACTTTTTATCCATTAATTTTATTTATGTTTATTCTGAGTCGTCGTAATTTTATTCAAATAAAAGAGATCGTCTGTGATCTCAAAGTAGTTAGTTTCAATTTGAATTTCAAAATTAATTAGTTAGTCGGTTAGAGTCAAATTAGGATAATTAGTTTTGAATCTGAATTTGAGTTTCTATTTTTGTAATCTCATCCCTCTTATATAAAGGGGTGATAGACTAATTGTTTAGGCAGTTCAGTTCCGATAATATGAAGAATTGAGATTCTATCTCCTATCTCTCTCATCTCTCTCCATCCTCACGTGGTCTTCACGATTCTTTTCTCCACATCCCTCGTTTTCCGACGAGTTTTCTTCTTTCAACCCTTCCAATTTCTTCTTCCACCGAAAATCCACCAATAAAATTATTTTACGCCGTGTCCGAATTTAATCCGCATCAATTGGTATCAGAGCATGGCCTACAGATCGTCCTCACGATCTGACGATCCGTCCAGACATTTGCGCCGACATGCGACGAAACACCATCAATCATCGGAGTGGAAACGACGAGCCGAAGAAGCTTACAACAAGGAGATGGACGCACTGCGTGATTTCCGGTCCAAATGTCAAGATTTCCAATCCAAATGTCAAGAGTTCCAGTCCAAAAATCGAGATATGATGGCTGATCTCGAGGCTATGTGTGCCCTATCAAAATCTTCCACTACTGAGGCCATTGTTCAGGGTTTTGACGAAGAAAACCTCGTCGTCGACGAGGATTCGATCGCTGTCCAGGTCATTCCAGAAGAAAAAAGTGCCGACCTGCTTGCTGTCCAGGTGATTTCCGACTCAAAACCCCGCAAAAATCACTCTACAGCTCGCCCGCTGCCCTCTCACGAACCCCCCCTGCCCCACCCCCACCTCCGCCACCCCCCGACGCCAACCCCGCGCAACCAACCCCACCCGTTGCACTCCTACACCCTCCTGCGATGCCCACAGCCCCATACACAGACCCACAGCCGCTGCAGTCAGCCCCACCCTTGTCGCCAACCCCTCCCACCACAGCCGTCACACCCCCTGTGATGCAGCGTAAAAAGGAATTATAGGGCTGCATTATTAATTAATTTTAGGCGTCAATTTTATTTACGTTTATTTAAGTTATCGCAATTTTAATTTAAATAACGAGATCGTGTGTGATCTCCAAATTAGTAGTCAATTTCAAATTTGAATTTCAAATTTAGTCGATTACTTAGTTAGAGTCAATCTAGGATAATTAGTTGTTTTTCTATTTTTGGTAATCCCATCCCTCCTATATAAAGGGATGAGGGTCCATTATTTGAGTTAGTCCAGTATTTATAAAAATTGAGATTTTATCTCTCCCCTCTCCTTTCTCCTTCTCTGATGCAAAATCAGATTCGACGCGGCGTGGGAAATTTGAATATTTGATCGGTGGATTTTTGGTGGAAGAAAATAGAGGGGTTGAGAAGAAGAAACTCGTCGGGAACGAGGGGTTGAGGGAGAAGAAGCGCGAAGACTGCGTAGGGCAGAAGAGAGAGATGAGAGAGAGATAAAGATCTCAATTTTTCATTAACTTGAACTGACTAAAAACATTGGACCCTCATCCCTTTATATAGAAGGGATGAGATTACAAAAATAGAAAAACTAATTTGAAATTGACAACCAATTATCCTAAAATGACTCTAACTAATTAACCGACTAACTACCTAATTTGAAATTCTAACTGACTTATTGAGATCACAGGCGATTTCATTTATTTAATTAAAGACACAATTTAAATAAACGTAATTAAAATTGATCGATAAAAGTAGATAAATATTCGACCCTATATTTTGACTCCACGCTGCATCATTCTCCATTGGCGTGATCTCCACGACTTCTCTCCCCCATTCCCTCGTTTCTGACGAGTCTTCTTCTTCTCAACCCCTCCAATTTATTCTCCACCGAAATCCACCAAACAAAAAAATTATTTTTCGTCGCGCCAAATCCATATTTGCATCAATTGGTATCAGAGCATGGCCTACATATCGTCCTCACGATCTGGCGATCCGTCCAGACGTTCACGCGAACAAAAATCCAAAGGATCTCGCTCCAACGATCGTGCATGGCGTGCCGAGGTTAGACAAGCATTATCTAATATGCTCCAAGTTTGTGCCGATATGCACGCTTTGGCGTCACGGAATATTGAAGCAATAACGCGCCAACTAAAGGAAAACGCCGCCAAATCGAAGGCTTCAGCGACGCCAATCACCGACACCGACTTTGAAGACAAAAATCTCGCGGTCAACGACGAACTGCCCGCTGTTCAGACCATTTCAAAGGAGAAAAACGATGAAATGCTTGCTGTCTAGGTGATTTCCGACTCAAAAACCCAGCAAAAATCCATCTACAGCCCACGCGCGCCCCCCTCGCTGGACCCCTCCACCCCATCGTACCTCCAGGCCCCCTCTCGCTGCAGCCGCAACCCCATGTCCCCCTCTCGCGATCCCTGCAACCTCAGAACCCCCTCCCGCACCCCATGCTGCCCAGTCCGCAACCTCAACACCCCCTCCCGCCGCCATCACACCTCCTGCGGAGCACCCCCCAGCACCCTCCCCTCCCTTCTCTACAACGCCTTTCCCCAATCCCCTTTCAACCCTATGCGCCACCTCTCTTCCTCGATGTTGCCTGTCCCTCCACCCAATCTCTGCGATGCCGCCCCCTTTTTTCCCACCCTACCACCGTCGCCATCATCCACATCCTACTCCGCCACCCCGCACCACCAGCCCTCATCTTCCTTATTTCCAACACCTACCCCGACCTCCCTACCCCTCTCCCCGACACCATCGACCCCACCCATACATCCCCTCTCCGCCAACTTCTCCCACCACCTCCCTGTCTGACGCAATATCCCCCCGCCAACCCCCTCCTCCTGCGGCTCACCTCGGCCCCGGACCATCGCCACTGGAGTCCTCGTTTCCAGTCCACGTTCACTAACTCCCTCCGCCGATGCAGTACCGTCGCCGACGATCGTCCTCCATATATGTGCCGCCAACATCGTGCTCGAATCGGAGAAACCCTAGTATGGGTTGGAACTCTCCAACCGAAGAAGATCGTATCCCCCCAAAGTAGGGATTGGAAACAAATTTGGAGAAATTGCAGAGAAATCCCTCTTTATAAAAACTTTTATTGGAAGGCCATGATAAAGAAAGGCCCTTGCAACCTATGTTTAAATGAAGGGATACGAAAATGGCAGGGGCACCCTCCAATTAGAAAGAACTACAAACGTAACGTTGAAAAGGATCTAATTGAAGGAATTACAAGCTACAATTACAACGACGAGTTCTCCAACGACGCATCCAGTTCAAGCAATTCGTCGGGAGACGAATTCTTAAAAGCGGAGGAGAGTTGATGCAACGTAAAAAGGAATTATAGGGTTGCATTATTAATTAATTTTAGGCATCAATTTTATTTACGTTTATTTAAGTTGTCGCGATTTTAATTTAAATAACGAGATCGCGTGTGATCTCCAAATTAGTAGTCAATTTCAAATTTAGTCAGTTACTTAGTTAGAGCCAATCTAGGATAATTAGTTGTTTTTTCTATTTTTGGTAATCTCTTCCCTCCTATATAAAGGGATGATGGTCCATTGTTTGAGTCAGTCCAGTATTTATAAAAATTGAGATTTTATCTCTCCCCTCTCCTTTCTCCTTCTCCATTGGCGTGATCTCCACGACTTCTCTCCCACATTCCCTCGTTTCCGACGAGTCTTCTTCTTCTCAACCCCTCCAATTTATTCTCCACCGAAATCCACCAAACAAAAAAATTATTTTTCGCCGCGCCAAATCCATATTTGCATCACCCAGCACCCTTTCCCGCTGCCCTCAACATCCCGACAAAGCCCCCAACCCCCGCGCCCCCTCCTGTACTGCTACCAAAATCCCCTCCCTTCCCCAGCCCCGCACCCCTCGTTACACAGGCCCCAACCCCATCAACCCACCCCCGCCCCGCTGTCATCTTTCCCCGTCCCACTCCACCTCTTCCCATCACCATCGCCCCTCCGCAGACCCTTCCCTGCAGCCCACAATCCCACCCGATGCCGCCAGTAACCCTCCGCAGATCGCCCCTTCGCGGTCCCTGCGTCACCGCGCGCCGCCACCATCGGAGAGCCGTGCGCCACCACCCATACATGGTCCCGCGATGCTTCCCTGACGCAACCTCAAGCCGCCAACATCATCGGAACCCTAATCTGAGGGTTCGGCGCCGCCCACATCAAGGAAAGAAAGAACGCAACCTTCGGATTTTTGGGCCCTTCCCCAGGAACCAATCCCGTGGAAATAGGGATTTGGGAGCAATTTCGAAAAATTGCGAAGGCATACCTAATTTTAAGGCCTTTTGCATAACGGGAAAAGATAGTGGACCTTTAAGAGGAAATAATGTGATTGAAGGGGTACGAAAATTGCATTCCACCACCCTGGAGCAGGAATATTTAAAAAGAAGGGCTGAAAGGAAGAAATTTGGGTGGCCTCCTTATCCAATTAGGATTAGGATCATGGGTTTCACCTACTTAAAGACCACATGGCTTAATTCATTGGCCACATCTCCTCCTCTACTTTACTTGTGCTACTGCTTTGCTATGGAATCTCCAAAGGCGATGAAGCACGAAATGAAGATGCCCCACCAGTTCTTCAAGCACCATATCAATGGGGACGAAACCCAGACGAGCGCCCGCATTCGCGCCACACTCTTCCGTCACGAAGCCAACGTCTCCCACATTCGTGCCACGCACGCCTGGATTCTGTCGTTTGCTCCACACCTGTTCTTCCAGGGGATGATCGAGAACATTGATTTAAATTTATCAACCTCCAAGCCTGCATATCCAACAATTCGTCAGGAGACGAAATTTTCAAGCGGAGGAGAATTGATGCAGCGTGAAACGAATAAATAGGGTCTTATTTTTCTACTTTTTATCCGTTAATTTTATTTACGTTTATTTTGAGTCATCGTAACCTTATTCAAATAAAAGAGATCGCCTGTGATCTCAAAGTAGTTAGTTTCAATTTGAATTTCAAAATTAGTTAGTTAGTCGGTTAGAGTCAAATTAGGATAATTAGTCTTGAATTTGAATTTGAATTTGAGTTTCTATTTTTGTAATCTCATCCCTCCTATATAAAGGGATGATAGACTAGTTGTTTAGGCAGTTCAGTTCCGATAATATGAAGAATTGAGATGCTATCTCCTTCTATCTCTCTCATCTCTCTCCTTCCTCATGTGGTCTTCACAATTCTTTTCTCCACATCCCTCATTTTCCGACGAGTTTTCTTCTCTCAACCCTTCTAGGGCATGTTTGGTTGCAGGGTTGGATAGGGATGGGTTGGGCAGGGGTACCCCTGTGAATAGTAAACTTTGAAGAGGAGAACCATGTTTGGTTGGAGGGGTAACCCGGGTTGGGCCAAGCCAACCCTGTCCAACCCTCCAACCAAACAGGCCCCTAATCTCTTCTTCCACCGAAAATCCACCAACAAAATTATTTTACGCCATCTTCGAATTTAATCCCCGCATCAGATAGGAACACCGAAAGAAAAGATTCACAAGTGTATGTGCTTTTTTACTAATTTTCCATCCAATCAGAGATAAAATCTGTTGATATTCCCCTGAATTCTAACCATCTAACCTAAGTTGAAGAACTGTCGTATGCACCCCTTCATGTCATACCATACCCCAACAAGACGGGGGTCTCGCTGTGATACTTGTTTATTAAGGATTTTATTTCTATTCGGATATATTGATCTGTTTGAATGGAAGTAGTGCATAAAAATAAGTTTACGAGCATTTTTTTCTATGATAGTTGTGGATTCGTGTATTTAAGGGCATAATTTAAGGTTTTTTGACATGATTGGACATGTTTAATAGTAAATATGAACATGAAAGCGAGCAAATTTAAGCATTCATCTTATATAATTATATCCTAAACAACTACACCTTTATAAACATCTGAAATTGCTAATAGGATAAATGAATTAACATAAAAAATAATTTGAAGAAAAAAAAATGCCTCGACCGCCTCGACTAACTGAGGCGGCCGCCTCTCAGGACCCTGTCGAGGCGGTCGTTCAGAGACGTTTTCCGGCCACCTCGCCTCGAGGCGTACGCCTTGTGCGCCTCGAGGCGCGTTTTTTCGAACCATGCTTTCAACACCGTGATACCTATTTGATAACAATATGTGGGTTTATCAATGTGGACGAGTGAGTATCCTTGCAGAAATGCAGACCGCTAATGCATGTATGCATAATGTGTATGTTAATGTGTGCAAGGACATGAGAGGTGTGTTTATGCGTACATACATGTGTACGTAAGTGCCTATAAAGATATGTGCTTGTATGTGAGCCCACAAAATATGTTTCAACATATTAGATTCAACTCAGATAAGAGACCATATACTGAAAAAAAGCTTTCTATGTCCACATCAAGAACATGGCTACAAATTTCAATAAAATTCTACCGAATTTCTCCGAAATTTCCATTTCTCTAGGTCACCGAAATTGAAACGCTATCTTATTTCTTTTTTTCATTATTTCAATGAAATATCAGCAAAATATCAACAAAACATCAAAATTGCATATCATTACAGCGAAACAACAAAATAAGGGAATCTTCCTTTCACTTTCATTTAAATTTGCATATATTAATTAATTTTTTACATATTTATTTGCAGATATGTTGAGTTGTTAGAGTGTTTTATATTATTTGAAGAAGTTTTTTTGGTAGTTTCTAAATTTTAGATCATAATCCAAACCAAATTAATTGGACACATGATTTTAGAGTTACATTCAAGTTTTAACTGAAGAGCTTTATTTTTTGTTCTTTCTTTATTTTGATACATATGTTTTGGTAAGTAGTTATTATATGTATCACCACATTCTTATTAAAGAGGTGATTATCATGCCTTTTATTCCAGTTTAGCATATAGTTCTGAATCTATGCAACTCATTGTTATACATATCAATATGTGTGATGATTATGACGATAATATTACTTCAAAACTTATACTTGCACTTTTTTTACAAATAAGTGTGCAATTCCATTTTATTTATTGATTTAGGAATATTAAAAATAGTAGTTTTTAGATAAATTCAAGTTTAGCATTGTTTCCAAGATTTCCTATAATTCAACAAAATTCCACCGAATTCTCCGAAATTTCTCTTTCTAGACTTGGCAAATCGAAATTCAAAATTTAAAGCCTTGATCAAGAAAAGCATGTTTGTTAAAAAGCAAAACTATAATGCAGCATATTAAAGTATGAAGGAAGCATGTAGTATACTTTCGTATTTAGTATTCTACAAATTGGTACATTTACTCACGATGCATGATCATAGGAACTAAGAATGCCTTCATGTGGCCATGGGTAGCTGGGACAAGCTAAGCCATGCTCTGCTTCATCAGCTGATGCTAACATACCAAAGCTCAAGATTCCCGAAATACTGGCTCCAAGAAGTGCAAACGCCCTTAGCGAGATGGTGCCGGCAGATTCAGCCCCTTCCAGATTCTGCTTTTGAATGAAAGATGAAAGAATTGGTGCAGCCTGCAAAGGAAAATTAAAGTTCCATAAGCAAGGTAGTCCTCGAGAAATTATAACAACCACCGCAGGTATTGAACATAATACACAACCGTATCGCCAAACATGAAGTACATATCATTGTTTGCGCCTTTGGATGGACTGATATTTGAAATAAGATCAATTATGTATTATCTCCGTAATTTTAAGGTTCTGAAATACATTATGCAGTTCTGCTCAGGCAGGTCACTGCATAGAGATTGGAGACCATGCAGTATATATGGGAAATATGTGGCTTATGTGATTCTGCATTGTTATTTTAAAATTAATTCATAACTCGCCGTGTTTACATTAGATTAAATATACGAGTAGACCTTGATAAGATTCAAAAGAACGACTATTAATAGTTAGGGTGTAAATTTTAAAAGAACTTTCAGTAAAAAAAGAAAAACACGCAATCACCATTCTTCTGTGAAAAACAGTAAGCGTGATATCAAACAAAAGTTGAGCTATGAATTCCGTGTCAATCCATTCCAAATGCAGATTAATAGCTGGCCTAAGCAATGTGGCTAGAATTCATAAAGCCCGCTTCAAGAATGTATTTCGGTCCACATATCCTATAAGCATATGCAGATGCATTCTTTAACATTGTAGCAGACCATAAACCCCCGCTGCCTCTCATCATTACTCTGAAACGGCTAACAAGTACAAATGTAAACTAGTTCCAACAAGATCCATCTTCCACCAACAAGTACAAACGCACGATAACCTCGAATCCATGTTCATTTTTGTTATTCCCCATTCCAAACGCGACAGCCCTTGATTAGCCCCTCCCCATTCGAACTCGTGCTTTGTAGTAGCAATCATAGCAACGCGAACAGACCAAAAAATCAAGTTCGCCCGGATAAATCCCGAAACACACCGACGATTAATCTCCATTAAACAACTAATTTGTTTCACAAACAGCCTTAATCCTAAAGATTCCAAGGAAGATGACAAACCGGATCAAATCAAAGAAAGATCCCAACTTTGATCCCAACTTTGACTTTTTTACCAAAATCCGAACGAAAAAAGAAACGGCGGTGCATGAAAGCCTGGATCGAAAAAAACAGGTAGATTAATAGAAGAGACGCGAAAAGGGAGTGATGTGGAGCAGTACGGATGGATGCGATTGGAGCTTGTTCCTGAGGAGCCTGTGGATCGCACGCCCAGCTGCAGCCATTTGCGGTTGGAGATTCCGGGAAGATCTCAGCGCCGGGAGGCGATAAGGCTTTGAGGGCTGTGGGTTAGGGTTTCCCGATCGATGGATTGCTCCCACTGCTGCCGGATCGAGTGGCGCGGTCGCCAAGGGAACACGTGGTTGCCTTTGTCCACTGCCCACTCTTTATCAAGGGCTTTATCCCAAATAGAGGGATATCCTCCCGTTAAGCCCGTTCATATGGGAATATGACAAAATGTCGATATGACTGACATTCAATTAAGGTTAGAGAGGAATTAAGATTGCAGCAGCAAGAGAAGATAAAAACCATACAGATTAATTCTGAATTTCTGAGCCAACCCAACAACCAAATGGTGAAACTTTATCGATTGCATCTCAACCATGTAAACATTTAAATTATTACTTGAACTTTGCAAACTTGTTAACTCTTACGCTATGAACTATGTGGTTAACTCATATTTATTTGACCATTAGCTGAGTCGCGCATCTCGTACTCGTTCGGCTGTCATGGTTGTATCAGCTTATCCGTGCACGAGGTTCCCAGCAGCCATCGAGTCATCGACCAACCGTCGTCCCTCGTTGCTGAGATGTTCCTCGACCTTCCACCTCGTGTCATGGAGAACCAAATGAGGTTGAGCAAGTGGTGAACTCACCAAAACCATCGGATCATATCCTAAAGCACCCTTGCCGTAACTACCACCTCCTAGTCTCTCTCGCGCGCACATGTAACCAAGGACAAAATAGGATGGGGAAGGGTCACTATTATAACCTCCATTCGATCTTAGTGCTACGCATGCATTTGATCGTTGCACAGATTTACGTTCAATGGAAACATCTCGCCCTTATAACCATTCAATCAAGGCTACCATCTGGAGGCCCCACTCGCGTGCTACGCAAGCCCTAGCTGTTGCATCTCCCACAAGTTTCTCATGGAAGAGGAAGAAGGAGCTACAAAGGTGGCGGTGGGTGGGTTTACCCAAACAGATTGGTTGAAAGAGGAAGGAAGATGAAGAAGGGGGGACACGGGGAAAGATAGGAGGAATTTGGTCCACAAGATTTGTCATGGCTTGATTAACTTAGCTTTAACTCATGAAGGTTGACTCGTAAATAGCTAGATTAACGGGAAGGTTCACGGTCTTAAAAATAACAAGTTTGTGGGGTTCATGTGATAATTACGATATTTACAGGGTTGAGAAGGTAACTGAAAAATCCCTTCTCTATTTGATTGATTTTTGAGAATTTTTTAATTATCGCAAGGGGCATTTTCGATAAATGCACAAAGATTTTTCATGTGTTATAACTACAAAGGAAGGGATGCATGCAAATATTATTTTTCCGTAATACAAGGAGCAAATCTAATATATGAGAGAGGTGAAAGGTCTGTGAATACTGTAAAGAAAGTTGGACGGAGCAATATTTGGGGTTCTTACTCTCCAACATTTTCCCTAAAGTTTGGAAGCAAATTTATCTAGGTGATGATATCTCTCCTTACTATTTTTAACTAGTGTTTAGTGATTTGTAATACTATATGCATGATTAACTCTGTCTAGGTCCTCACAAGAAGTAAAGTTTGGTTATAGTGTTTGATTTTGAGTAGCGATCAACCTTAGATATTTATACTCTGATATAAGGAGCTTTCTACTTTAAAATTCTTCTATGCATTTGTGATTGATTATTTCCTTGATTGGAATTTATCCATGTTTGTAGTTGTCTTGAATTTTTACGTGCAATATCATAAGGGGTACTCAATCCTATAAAATAGCATCATAGAGAGCATGGTTAGCAAAATATGGTATTCCTAGTAGGATGATCATTCTAAAAAGGATCATCTACACTTCTATCGAAACCAAGATGAAATATTTAAATATGCGAATGTTGTGTACCTTCTAGTTTTCGCCACCCAAGGCAACGAAGAATGAGAGTTTAAATTTGAGTATGTTCATGGATTTGTCTAAGATTTTTTTATTGAAGTTGTGTACATTGACATCGAGAACAAAACTCATGCACATACAATATGATCCAAATTATAAAATCGGTATGCTTCAAAGATATGATGCAACATGTTATTTAATCTCGGGATATTGATGCGGTTAAATTTAAGGATAATGTTTAAGGTACTTTTAGTCAAATTTTCAATAAGGGGATAAAAGGATAAAGTTTTGAGTTTGTTGTTATTTGCTACTCTTCTAAACCATTTAGGATACATTTTAAAATTCATTCGCTAACTCTACACCTGATTGATTGAGAGTAGTTTCCTTGGAGATCACTAAGGCTGGAGTTCCGGATAAAAAGATGAGAGTAAAATCTCAAGGTTTTTCTTCGCATGTATATGTTTTGATGAACTAAAACAATGAGAAAAATGAATTAAAAATGACAATGGTGGAGACAATAGCATAAACATGTCTAGACCGAAATACAAATATATGGGGTGTCACCATTGTGGGAAGAAAGACCGCTTCAACAATATTACTTTCAAACTTAAAAGAGAGAAAGGATGATAAAAACAAGGAAATAATGGCAAGAGCAAAAACATTGCTAACTCTTGGTTGGGCATGATTACTTATTATGACATACATGAAAATAGTAAATGTAGTTAGAGATGAGATTTATTGGATAATTGAGAGCAGTCCAACCCTACATGTGAGCTCCAATACGGAGTTTTATTGTAATATAATTCTGGTGACTTTTACATTCTTATATAGTGCAACAATTCATTTTTAAGGGTATTGGGAGGGGTGGTTTCAGTTTATATAATTCTATGTGATTTAACACTCCTAACGTGCATCTGAACTTGATCTCTACTGGAAAACTTGATGACAAGGGTCATTATAACATATATGAGATGGACAATGGAAGCTTATCAAGTGTACTTCTCTTATGACTCAATGAAAGAAACTCAGCAAGAACCTCTATATGGTGCACATGTCAATTCCCCAAGATACAGTGAATGCACCATGACGACAATTAAATGAAGTTGTGTCATATGAGGCTCGATGATATAAGCAAGAGGGGCTTTTATACCTTGACCAAACAGAACATTCTTTCAAGTGTAAAAAATAAAATATGTAGAAATGCACTTGTTGCTCAGTTTGACAGCCGATGGGAGTCATATTCAAAGGTAAATTGCCATCTGAGAAGACAGAAGTATTCGAGTCAATTCATATAGATATATGTGGTCCTCGAGAGGTTATTCTCTCTTAATGGTGCAATTTTGTCATGCGATATGATTTTTCCAAGAAATCATGGATCTATATCGTAGGGAGGAAGGATTAGGTCTTTGATGTGTACGAGGACTTCCATTCATTCACGTTAAGGAAGGCGTGAAAGAAGTTAAAGTGCATATGCAATGAAAACGGTGGAGAGTATATGGGACCTTTTGGCATGTATTTTAGGACATGCGGGACTAGACATCAAAATACCATACAAAAGACTCTGGTTGGATGGTGTTTGCGGAGGGGATGAATAGGACTCTCATGGAGAGAGTCAGTACCTACTTTAAATGCAAAAACTGCCCATTTCCATTTGGATGAAGCCTTCACTAAAAAAATGCGATTGGCGTGCACGTCCTTGCTTGCCCTGGGCGAGCACAGAAGGACCACATGTGGTCGCCTATGCTTCTCGCCGGTTTGATTTATGAGGCGCGACCACGTGGCGCATGTATGAAAATATGGGCGAGCACTTGTATTGCACAAGTGCTCGCCCCTTTGTGCTTACCCACTTGAAATTTTATGCGTGGCTCATGCGAGCGCGTATCAATATTTGGGTGAGCACCTGCGGAGTCATGGGCGAGCACATAAGTTTGCTCGCCCAAACCCTTAAACAAAATGTAGCCCTGCCTTTCCTTCCTCATTCTACCCACATTTCTCCCCCAAAACAACCCCTCCGGCGATCCCTACACGGCCCTCCTTGCCACCAGCGACATTCCTTTGTGTATTTCAACTACATACCTAATGAGCGTAGAATTCATCTCTTTAATAATGTGGAATTATCGGGGTATAGGAGGCAAAACAAAAACCACAATCTTTGAATGTTGTGGAATATTTATACTTGGAAAGTCTACCAAGGTCAAACACAGGGACACAAGCCTCTTTAATCTATTTGTAAAATTTTGTTTGATGTGTGATTATTTTCAAGTTTATTTAAGATCTTCGTGTAGATGCAGAATACTTGCAAGTCAAACAATGCAAATAATGATGCATGTATTTTTATGGATTTTTCAATGCAATTGTGAGGTGATGCATGGACACAATGTGTGAATGAATGCAAGGGATAAACATGTAAATAATGGATTGTAAACATGCCCTTGAGAAAATGAGCATAAAATATGATTCAGATTCAGAGTCAATTTGGGCATAAAATTACGCGCAAACACCTAAGGCAATTGAGCAAGGGACACTATATAACATAAAAATCATCATATTTCATTTGGTGCTAGATGAAAAAAATTAACTTTGCCATTAGATAGATGATGAAGTAAGGAACAAAATGACACTTAAATCATGCAATTTGCAATTAAAATGCTCAAGATATGAAGGAAACAATGTAGGGGCATAAATGCAATAAAAACGCGGGAAATAAAAGATAAATAATCAGAAATAGGTCCCTAAAGGGACCTATTTACAATTTACAAAAACCGACAGGGGCCCTCTGTAAATTTCCTAATGCGTGCAAGGGAATATCTGTAATTCTGTAAAACCTCAAGGGCCTCCATGTAAAATACCCAAGTGTGCATATGTGACGTACGCTTGGGGACCAAAGTATAATAACTAAAACTTCCACGGTCTTCCTTGTAAATTACCTAGCCCTCACGTGTGCCTGGTTCGGAAGGCGTCGCAGGCTCGGGCACACGTAGCGTATGATGGTGGCTCGTAGTGAGGCTCGGGATGCCTGAACCTGTAGGCTCGGTGCGAGGTTCGTAGATACCACGTGTCTTCTTCTAGACCATCCGAATCTAGATGATCGAACGGTAACTGCTCCTTATCTTTCGCTGTAGACTTCCAGAGGAGACTGCGCTCCGGCATCCTCCTGGGGGATCCTCCTAGCTCCAGACGTTCGCCTGAGGATCGGAGAAGATGGAGGAATCTCTTGCGAGGGAGCAGCTAGTCGATGAAGCCTCGTCAGTGGCGGAGCAGCAGATCAGAGCATGCATGGAGACTCCGACCATTGACGAAACATGTACATGCACATGTTAGAGGAATAGCCGAAGTATGCTCTTGATGTGTGTGAGTGAAGTAAGGTGAGATGGTGGCCTAATCGGGCAAAGGAGGCGGAGGCCAGGGGCTTCTTCTCCGGCGGAGCAAGGAAGAAGGGGTGGGGGTGACGGAGGTTCTGGAGAAGGGAAGCGGCGAGCGGGGTGGTCGGCGTGAATGGTCAACGGTTGGCGGAGCTCATGACATGGTCAGGAGGCAGTGGAGGTGAATGGAGGTGTCTATATAATTCGGAGAAAATGAAAGAGATAGGAGGTAGTAGAGTGTCTCGTCAGAGGGGTATCTTGCGGAGGAGGCGGCCTAGGCTGAGCTCGCTTATAGCTCGAGGATCATCGCCCGATATGCTCGGCCATGCACGGAGCTTGAGCTACCGCTGGTTGTGGCGGAGCGTATATGGTCGGAAGGCCATGTATCTCACCAGGGGATAGGGTCGTCGTCTCAACACTGCCCTCTGCTGTCACCGGAGGGCAGAGGGAGCTGGACCAAAGCCCCTTGGATGGTGGATGGCGGTTTACGGTGGCAGAGCGGAGGCTTTATGGGGGGATACGGTCGTTCGTGGTGGTGAGGGGATTTTTTAACGGTTGTGGGAGTGATGGAGGAGTAATGGCTGGTGGCAATGATGGGTGCACGAGAAAGGTGGAGGAATGGGTGATGCATTGGAGGCGTTAGGAAATGAGGATCGTGGCTGGTGAGGGCTCCAAAATAGGAAGGGGGAGGAGCAATGGGGAAGTGGAGAGCGTTACGCAAGGTAGGAGGTGACGTCTTAGCCATTGGATGTTGCAATCCAACGGCTATGACTTGGGCATGGGTAAACGCACCAGATCAGATATGTGGATCCGATCCATCAGCTGTGATGAGGCGGAGATGGATGGATCAGATGGAGGAGTGGGCTTGATCCAAGGGTGAAGGGAGATCACGACGTGGTGAGAGGAGGACCATGGGATAGAAGAGCTTTGTGTGGCTGAGGGTTAGGCAGGAAGAAGTGATTGAGATCTGATCTGAAATCAGATCTGACGGCTCTTGTGGAGGCGGCGATGGATGGTTAGGATCTGGGCGGGGAGGAGTTGATCCGACGGTTAGGGATGAAGCCGGGTGGCAAGAAGAGAAGGCAACCACGTGAGCGGCCCAGAGAGCGCCACATGGCTGCACCAGAAAAATGAAACAATGTTAAAATAAAGGAAATTCTAAAAGAATTATTAGAGGTAAAATTAAGGAAAAAGTTAAAACATAAAAGTTGTAGATCTCGATGAGATCTACAAGTTTTATGTTGGACAAAAGGCCAAAAAAGATCATTTGTGCAAAAAGTATTTTGGGGGGTTTTTTTAAAGGGATAAAAGCACCGCTTTTCGGGTTTTGATTTTATTTATTTTTTAATTCTTTTAAAGGTTAGTACCATTATAGACAATTATTTAACATGATTTTTAAGGATTTTTAATGAGAATAAAGAAAATAATTACAATAAATATATGTTAATTACATGATTTATGTGCCATATAATACAAGATAAAATGAACAAATTATCATTGATTATTATTGGCTTATTTAAGCAAGGAGTTAAGAATTGATTTTTAGAATGATGAATAGGATATTCATCAATATGCATCTTCCCTTCAGTATATTACATCGTCCTTTCTCTCATTTTTTAACATCTCATTACATATCACTCTTGTTTGGATAGTTTTATGCTTTCAAATTATTATTAAGTGAATGAATATGCTTTCTATGTCTAGGATAAAACTTGTTTAATATCTTCTTATTATATTTGATAATGGTTGTCTCATTTATATGGAAATTCATATGTGTGGTAGGTGTTTGATGAAATGTTACAACCAACAATATGCTTAAACTTGGTAGTATATAAAGGATAGGAATACCCCTTTAACTTTTATACTTGTTAGTATACCTTGTTGAATATTTACAATGACTAAAATTATGAAATAGGAATATCATGACATGATAGTTTATAATTGTGCTTAAATAACATTAGGTATGACTTGTGAATAACATTAGGTATGGTTGTGCTTAATTACAAATTAGGATTAGTCTACTTGAATATTCTTCATTGTGTGTCTATTTATGTCTCCATGCATACAAACATCCTCTTCATATAGTGTACATATGAGATAGACTATTTCATAGAGTGTGGATATGAGATATGACAAACACCAATATTTCTTCTGTGATAATTTATTGTCACATTAAATTCTAGTTAATGTGGCCAAGTGTATCACATTAACTTATAGTTATGTTGATAATAAGGTTAAAACACTAACAACTTATTATTAAATCCTACAAAATCATTCACACATGATGCATCCCTTCACAACGGGTGGTGTGTGCCCTGCACACCGGGAGGCGTGTGCAACACATTTGAGGATTTTATCTCCTCCAATTATGTTATATTTTTTTTATATTTTGCACAGTACTATCAAACTCATTTTGGGATGAGATATCTCAGTCCAATGGTCATGGATTTTGATGTTTGCAGATGGAGAAATCTTTTTTTGCATGTACACTTTCAATATTGCTCATTTAAACACTTTATTAGGTACTAATTTAGGATCACACTTATCCATATCCCCATCGTTAACCAACCAAATATACGTAAATGCTTGATTAACATAAATGAATAAATATCTTAAGATTGTTTTATAGTCTCATTTGTAGCACGTACAAATGTACGACGTAAAGTGATCTTAAAATATTACATTTATGTTGATTTTCCTTAGTTTGAAGATCCCGAACTAAGGGGGTCCGTAATGATTCAAACTTACTAAAAGACGATCATTATCATAAATTGTTTATTTCTGATGAAAATTCGCCTACATAACCCCTTCCTCTTCGGTATACCAAACCGATCATAATTTACTATCGAAATAGTCATTACAATGATTGTTTTGAAAGTTATTGCGATTTATTTTTGAGGTATACTGGGGGAGGTACATGGTTTTGCTGCCAAATTTTCCTCAGAAATAAGCAAGCATGTGATGACGATCATCTTATAGTAAGTTTGAATCCTTATAGACGATCTCAAGTGATAACATAATTAACACGCTTATCTTCTCATCTTATAGTACAAGTATGATAGGTTTAGACCATCGATGAGTTAGGGTATAGGTTTTCTTCTTTTGTTCTACGGGAATAAGCTAAAGTTAAATCTTCTCTCCTCATTTGACCGTATGAGCTACATTCAGGTGAGAGAATGGATGTACAGACGTATAGTAAATGGACGTGTTATAGATACCTTTCATAGAGGTGCTCAAGAATTTGTAGAATTTGCTTACCACAAGGTTCTCGTGTCGTGGATTCAGATGGTACTATCTTGTGTCCATGTGCAAAAATGCCGTTTAATGAAGAAGAGTTCTAAGGATGAAACTCAGCTGCATCTTTACAAAAATGGTTTCATGGAAGGATATAAGATTTGGTGGAGGCATAGTTAGGACTTTGAAGATATGATGAATGAGTCAAAAGAAGCGGATAATGTTAACCCATTCGTAGATGTAACACCCATACCCCTAAACATAGTCCCTCATATAAAACTCACAAAGTGTGAGAGTGGGTTATAAGTGATGGGATTACTAATTGACAACTTGGACTTAAGCATTTTGGGTAGTCGTCAACGGATCCATTTGAGCTCGAACCCAACAAGTTGTCAGGATCAGTTTTCCTCAATAGCGGACCAAGGACCTAAGCCCGAGATGTTATAAGTGGTATCAAAGTGGGTTCCCTCGTATAGTAGAAAGGGCTACTCGAAGGGGCCTAAGCCGGGAATGTGCAGCCGCCACTGTCACTGGGAATAAGTGATGAACCTTGTTGCAACGAGGACATTGCGAATTTAAGTGGGGGAGGTTGTAACATCCATACCCCAAACATAGCCTCACATCTAAAACTCACAAAGTGTGAGAGTGTGTTATAAGTGGTGGGGATTACTAATTGATAACTTGGGCTTAAGCATTTTGAGTGGTTGTCAACGAGGCCCTTTGGGCTCGAATCAAATAAGCTGTCAGGATTAGTTTTCCTCAACAATGGACCGGAGACCTAAGCTCGGGACGTTACAGTAGATATGGTTATGGACATTGCGGGTCCTAACTTTAACACTGCTTGTTTAGGTGATGAGGAACCATATGGAGAGTCCACGGACTTCTACGAGCTATTGAAAAAAAGAAGAAGAGCCATTGTGGTTGACTTGTAAGACATATTTAAGACTCTCCGCAGTTTCATATCTTTTATCAATGAAGATGGAGTATAACATGATTAATCGTAATTTTGATGCCATGCTTCAAATTATCAAGAAAATGTTAACAGAAGATGTTGAATTACCTGGTAATTATTAAAAAACTAAGAAAATATTGCGGAAGATGTTCTTAGCAGAAGTTAAAATAGACTCTTATATAAATCAATATATTTTATACTACAGTAAACATTAGCATTTGACACATTGTCCAGAATAATGAGCCAAGATTCGTGAATCAAGTAAAAATGATACAAAAAGCTCAAGAAAGATTTTACCCTTATTTCCCGTTGACGCTGAGATTAAAACGGTTACATTACTATAAGGGGCATATATCATGCAGAACATATAATTGATGAGTACATAGAGCATCCATCCGAGTCTGATTGTTGGAAAGTATTGATGTCAACATTTCCTTCATTTTCAAAAGAAAAAAATTGCGTTATAGGTTTATGTATAGACGGGTTTAATCCTCATAGAAGAAGTAAAGATTACTCCTGCTGGCCAGTAATGACAACACCATACAATCTCCCCCCTGATTATGTAATAAGAGACAATTTATGTTTCTATTGTTGCTGGTGTCAGGACCTACACATCTGGAAAAATACATCGTCGTGTATTTACGTCCTCTTATAGATGAGTTGAAAATGTTACGGGCCAATGGAATAGATACATATGATGCAAGTAAAAGTCAAACATTTATTATGAAAGTAGCTTCACTCTGGACTATAAATAACTTCCCAGCATATGGAATGTTATCTGGATAGAGTACACATGGATGTAAAAGTCGTCCATATTATATGGATGGTACAAAATAATTCGAGCTTCAATATAGTCAGAAGCCCTATTTTTTGATTATCATAGACATTTTCTTTTAAAAAACTATAGAAGTAAGCATTTAAAAAGAATGACATCGATATTACATATCCACAGACAATTAAGACTGTAATAGTAATGGTTATCAGTTTCATATATTTAATTCTGGTAGATATTTAACAACTCAGAATTACGGAGTGATGGTTCGTGGTTCTTATCACGAGGAAGATCATTTAGATTACTATGGAATATTAAAGGAGATACTGGAAGTAGAATATAGGTCCAGGCTATAATAAAGTAGTTCTATTTTTGTGTGACTGATACGCCCCCAATGGAGGTGTAGTGATTGATAAGAGAAATAACATTGTCGATGTGATACCAAGAAAACTTATACAAAGATTTGGACCCTTTGTTCTAGCTTCTTAAGTGGACCAAGTTTGTTATCTCCCACAAGTGTCAAAGAAGAGAAAGAGCGTCAAATATTTCAGTTTCATGAAGATAAATTCTCGAGGTTATATTTCTAATGAACACTCATCTAGAAGATGTTATAGATGGAGCTTTCACACCTGCTCATAAGCGAATAAATGTAGTAGAAGCCTCAATCATAGAATCAATTCAATTGGCGGATAATGACGTGTTATGTGCTGACCTATAAGATGATGTAGACTCTACAAATGATGATTCATATAACCCAGAAAAAATGAAATATACTTTAATTACTCCGAATCAGATGACGAAGATTAATCGTAAGTTCAGTAAGTTATAAAAGCAGAAATATTCATTAATAACTTTGTAATTAACTATTACATCATCATTACAATCATGGCAGGTTTTGGACGTGGCGTCTCTCATGGATCTCAACGATCCACTCATCCATCATCGTCAGACTCACCTTCTTCTAGTAGGCAACCGACCCCACCTGTTACTTTAGAGTCACTTCATGAGGAGACTCGACGGGTCATAGCATACTATGAGGATATTGGTTATCCTCCTCCTCCCTTTTATGGAGGCGTGTATGGAGAGTCGTCTTACACAGTCGCTCATGTTGCATGCCCGGTACCTGTACCATCATGTGCCTCGATGGATTCTGGTTCAACTTCTTCTGCACGTATGAACGTCCATGTACCTTACCTACTGGAGGTGGGCAGACTTCAAAGTCCTACCCTTTGTTGGAGGTTAATACGGATGTGAGGTATGATTTCTATAATTTCTAAACTTTTATATAAATAAATATTCACATTTAAATTTCATATTATTTGGAAAATTTACAAAATATGTAGGGATTTTTTGAATAGCAACAAGGTGACAAAGGATATTACCAACATAATTATGATACATTTGACTAGCATGCAATTTCGTTGATGTCGCATTCTTGCTACTGAGCATGATATATTGTTTGAGATATTTCTAGTAAGTGATGTTTTAATGTATTCATTTAAATTTGTTGCTACTCTTTAATCTAATATTTTGCAATACTTTTTCAGAGTAGGTATCGTTTAGTTCTCGGTCTGGGGAAAGAGGCTTATCGTCGAGCATTTATTCGTTTGGTGGAGAAGAGGATGAGCGATACCTTTTTCAAGGCAAGGAGAGACACATGCGAAGATGGGATGGGAGGAGATGAATTTCGAGGAGATGAAGAGGTTCCCACCGACATGGTGCATAGAGGATAGGTATTGTATTACCTCCATAGTTTATGATGTATTTTTTTAAAATAATATATATAACGTATTTGTTGTAGGTGGGTGGGTTTTTGTGATGCATTCATTGTAGATCCTGAGTTTGGGAGGAGATCGATGGCGGAAAGGATAAACTGTCAAAAATTGAGGATCAAATCGACCAGTGGCTCTAAAAGCCACAATCATATTAGAGCGGAGCTGGTAATTTTTTATTAGAAGTTAGAATTCAAATACTATCTTATTACAGTTCCACTTTATAATTATTTTTTATATCAGGCGAAAAGGTTGGAAAGAGAACCCTCTTTTCAAGAGTGGTGGTCTGCGTCCCACATGAGTGGGAAAGATGGAGAGTCTAATGGTCAACTCCTGAAGCAGGAGAATTATTGGTTAGTCTTTTCTATATAAGCAATTTGAAAGATATAATATCCTTATTTCTTATGTTTTTTAACTTGTATTTCAGGATAGTTATTTGGCACTAGCTGCAGAGAAATTGGATAGAGATCCTAATAGGGAATAACCACCATTTGATAAAAGCAATTTAGAAACATGTATAGATAAATATTAATTTAGTATATTCAATTATAAATATATATTAATATTAAAGCATCCAAATTTTTTATAGGTGTTGAAGGGAGGGATGTTGTGGCAAACATGAAGCAGACGCTTGGTGGTCTTCCTCCATACTATGTGGAGGAACATCGTCATTGTTGTTCTTCTTGTGGTCAGCCGTCGTATTCACAACCACATCCATCACAACCATCATCGCATATAGAGTCCCAGATGGCGATGATGGTGGAGACTATGACGAATCTCCAGCAAGATTTCTCGGCGTACATGTAAGTATTGTCCTTTTAAACTCTATTAATTTTATATTTCATTATATTCAATTGCATATCATATATATTTATCTTCCATAAAATAGGTCACAAGGACGTGCATCTCAATATGAGGAGATTGAATCAGATGAAGAGGAGGAGGAGAATGACTTAGAAGAAGAGGCACACATGTATGCTAGATTTAAGGAAAAGGAGGAGAAGAAGAAGAAAAAGAAAGAAAAGCAAGGGTCAATCTCAAAAATTTTTAGACTAAAAAAGATGATTGGTGATTTTTATCTTGTTTTGTTATGGTTTTTTAGCAACTCTTTTAATATGTATGAACTTTGAAAATAGAATTATATGTACTTGTAGTTGTCGAACATTTCGAAAATCTATTGATATTATATTTAGCTACTAAATGTGATGCATATATTGAAATACTATATTATCTTATATGTTCAGTTCATATTTTCATATATATTATGTGAGTTTGGCAGGTACAAGATACATGAATTAATTAGATGGATGTCACATTTAAGGTACTATTCTCGACTCCAATAAGCACATGCAATGGTTTCTTATCAGGGTATACGGGTTCGATGGGGAGCCTAAACCTCGTCGAACCTGTATATTTTTTTCTGCTCTTTAGTTTGGGCGAGTACATGTGCTCGCCCAGTCCTCTCTATTGGCTCGCCAACAGAGGCATGCGTGAGCATTTGGCGAACACAAATGTGCACGCGCTTAGGTCAGGCGAGCACCTCACGTATACAAGTTCTCACGCACCTGCTGTAGCAACCCTCCATTGGGCAAACACACGTTGGGCGAGACTTGTGCTCGTCCAACGTATGGGCGCGCACTTGGCATGCGATCAACGTGCATAGAACGAGCCACTATGTGCACAACAATCACATCTTTTTTTGTAGTGCTTGAACATTTTGGCTCATGCAATCAACCTCTCTATATACATACTTATAATAGATACATCTCCGATAGAGTTCTATAGAAAGATTTTTCTTTTAAACACTTATGTTGTTTTCGTTGTAAACTTTTTGTGCATGGGCAAACACACCGAGAGATCAAACTTGGACTTAAAGATGGCATTCTGTCTTTGTAGGATATGTGAAGTATGAGTTTGGTGTCATGTTATATAACTGTGTAAAGAGAGTGAGAAGGTGTGATGTAATATTTAATGAGAATTAGACCATTGAAGACATTCAAAATGTTTCCAAGATTCCACCTCAAAAGAGCAGCAAGACAATTGATATCGAGAATATTCTATGCAACATCTACTATATATCGTTCTAGATGAAGTTCACGAGGAGGCTTCTAGTCTTAAAAAAGATGGTGATGCACTTACTGACATTAAAAGGAAGGCAATTCGTTCAATATAGATATACCCCACATATTTAAATGGAGAGGCATCTCCCTACAAGTGACTCCATATACGCTTATGTTCTTATAACGAACAATGGTGAGATAGATACTATAAAGAGTGTATGCAAGTTGTGCATAAATAAAAGTAAGTTGTAGACACACACAATGAAATGCAATTTCTCTATAACAATCATACTTTTAAGTTTGTGAAGATTCATATGAGAAAAGAGTTTTGAAGAATAGATGCTTTTACATAGTGAAGTGTGGTGAAAGTTCTTTGAATCCCAACTACAAAGCAAGGTTGTTTTTAAGAGGACTCAATCAGAGTAAGAGGTTGATTTTAATGAGATATTCTTGCATTCGATGAAAATGATGACATCAAAGTTATTCCTGGTTTGATAGAGAGTAAGCATTTAAATATTAAGTGAGTGGATGTCAAGATTGTTTTCCTTTATGGCAATCTTGAGGAAGAAATCTACATCGAACAACCAAAAAAAGTTGTAGTCAAAGGAAAATAAGATTATATATACAAGTTGAAAAAACATATCTATACTCTATACTAAAATCGGGTCCTCCTTCCCAGCTTTAGCCACGTGTACATGTTATATTCCTCTATTCTTTACCTTTCTCTTACTTTTAACAACAATTCACCCTATATCAGTCGGTTGACCTTTTAAATTTTTCCATCTCCTTCGAACGTGTCAGCCGAAAACATCGAGTCCCCATCTCTTTTGGACTTGTCAACTGAAAAAAATTACATCTTGCTTGGCCTTGGTTGTTTCAACATGTTAGGTGGTCACCATATCTACATAGATTGGATATGAGATCATTGTCCCTCGATCGACTAGAATTTCCACCCATACATCTCGATAAATCTTCCGAGCCTTCTCATGCAACACAAACCCCCCTCCCCAGCCATTGGCACTCTCTAGCAGCCCCTCTCCAACGACCTATGCTTCCTCCTCGAGTTGAAGAAGGGACATCCACAACGACGCTTTCAGCAAGGTCCTCTCCGTTTAGTGTCCTCTGATGCCGCTAGATGCCCCTCCTCGTATGGTGTCAATTGCGATATTGGTGGGTCGGTGGTCATCGTTGTGCTTGACTACATTGGTCTCACTATAGACCTTGAGCTCCCGACTCTCGCCGACAAGAAGTCCCTCCAAAGCCTACACCTTTTTGACAATCACAGGGAGGCTTCCCCTGGTATTGGGCTTTTGGAGAACATCAGTACCATGGTGTTCGAGCTCATGAACATTTATGACATGCCTGCACCATTTATGATCGCCATGCAATGCATGTTCTGCTAGGCCTTGCGGTCGTCGGTCACCACCATCCTCTCCCCTTCGTCATCCATCCGAAATGTAAGAAATTAAATTTCTTATATGTGATTTTTAGTTGTCAATGATAAGTTTATGAAAAAGATCAAACTTTTTGCATTCTTGGGAATATGAATCTTATAAATATGATTGAAGTAAGTAGCAAAAATTGATAGTATAAAATTTCAGCGTGATGACTCGAGGAGGTTCAACGTCGCTGCATGTAATCTTTTTTATCTCCCCATTTTTAGAAGTTAATAACTTCCCTTCTCCTCCATGTCTCCTTCCTCATCCACATCTATGTCGAGATCAATTAGATTGTTTCAAACACCCAATGCAAGTCAAGTGATAGAAATCCGTTAGTTTTATCTGTACTAAGATTCTGAATAAAACAATTAGGTAGAAAATTAGTTCCTACACTTTATTTTACCGATCCAACTTACAATCAAACCAACTTTTTTGAGGAATTCCACCTACAATAATACTCATTTGTTAGATCACAACTTCTCTTTTTAATTTTTTTCTTAAAATTCTATGAGGATTATTATTGGAAGTGGAAACTTATCGTGGTAGAGAAACTTTTTTGGGGGAAATCTGTTTTTTAAGGGACTTCATTAGGTTTTTTCATGTGTATGCCATCTAGAAGAAGGAGAGCATGGTCCCGATGTCGCCATAGGAGATGTCAAGATCCACAAGCAAATCGAAGAGGGACTCAAGGAGAACAAGCACATGACCAATAGGGAGAAGGGGGTGAATGTGCATGTGTTAGTTTGGAGGAAAGATGTTTCTTTTGTGGTTGTTTCTTATTTTTTTAAAAAAAATGGTTTTTTGGAGGGGTTCCTTGATGAATCTCCATTTCAGCACCTTTATTCTTTCATTTCAGCCTTAAATCTCCAGTTAAATGCATGAAAATAGTATTAGTTTGTACAAAATAACATTCATTAGTTAACATATAACTACCATATAAATACATGTATTTAATTAAAAATTAAAAAGAAATAGATTATTGAAAATACAGAATGACCCTAGTCAATATTGACTTGGTTGTCCTGGAATAAAGTAGGGAAAGATACGCCACTCAATTGTACAGAAAATACTCAAAAGCCTAATTCAATTCATCTATAAATAGTCAGATTTACCCCCACTTTATTTTACATTTTACACACTCCAAATAACTAAATCTTCAACGTGAAACTTGTACATAAAAATACATAGAAAAATACAAAAATAATTGCACATAAAAATACTACACAGTGTGACTGGGCCATACATAGGAAAAAGCCGCTAACGAAACTTTACAGACTAATAACTCCTCCATATATACAAATTCAAAATTCACAAACTCACCTTTATTGTTCATAAAATTAAATTATCTATCTAATGAATGTGGTCTCGTTAAATTTGAAAAAGCTGACTTTTTAGGGTCCTATTGTCCCATACCCATGTATATTTTATTCAATTTATTTATTCTTTCTATTTTTACCTTCCTTATATCTTTAAATACCTGTAAATATTATTTGAAATATATTAAAAATAAAAACACAAAATAAAAGTATTAAAAATTGATTAAAATAAAAAAGTATTAAAACATATGGATAAGGCTATAGCTATAATATATATACCCCTATTTATTTAAGCACATAAATAAAACAAGAAAAATAAAATAAAAATATGTAAATATTTATTTAAATATATTATTTACATGTAAATACAATAATAAAACATAAAAAAACAAAATACAAAATAAAACACCTAAAATACATATATTTATACCTATGAATATACTTGTAAAAATTAGCACATAATAAATAGGCATATAAAAATAAATAAAAAATATCCATAAACTAGTACATAAAATAATATTTTTTATGTTTTAATTTTTGATTCATAGATTCATTTATTGCTTCCTTCATCGAAAACCTTTCCCTCACATTCCTCTATCTCGTTACCCCACCACCCCCAAGCTTCACCAACCTCATCTTCATCACACGCAATCAATCTCTCCCTTCTACCCTTCGTCTTGTTTAAAAATAAGCCAAAATGCCCCCATTTTGCCTCATGATCCATGTTTCTTCCCTTTAACCTAATAGAAATCCTTTGTGGTGATATCTCGAGCTTCTAGGCCTTGTCGGTGTAGAAAAGGGCGAAGAACGACATGATCTACCTCAACTGAGCACCTCCTGGCAGAGCTCTCTTCTCTCTATTCTACACAAGTATGAGCTGCTCTTTCATGTTTTTCTTACGTAACTTCCTTCCAGTAGAATAGGTCAGTCATTAGTTTCTGCAATTAGTTATTAGGTTAGCTTAAATTCCAAACTCTTCATTTACTGGAGCTCCAAGCTCCAGCTCTGATCCATTATGTAATCACATGTTCTTCGACTCGCCAATATCACCATCTTGTTCTCCATCAAATTCTCCATTAAAGTCCATATTTTCCTCCTTGATTATGCAAGAATAAAGTTCGATCCGAGCTTCACCCTCCATGCCTCACTGGAACTCACTCCCTCATCCATTCCATTGTGCGTCCAGCTTCAAAACAGGTCGAGAGCGACACTCTCGAACTCATCTATCATTTTGTACAGGGAAGAGCCATGAGCAACCACCTAGAGAGAGGATTCGGGCTCAACAATATTTCTAAGTCATGGAGAACAACATCGAGTTCTAGGTCCTCAACGATGGGACATGGGCCTCATTAAGACCTTCCAACGTATGCATGGGCAGAGGCAGTGGGTGGTGGGGGCCATAGATCCCCCTTTCAAATTGAAAAGTATTTCCTTGGTAAATATCGGGGATTTAAATATTAGTTTCCCTGGCGCTTTTTTTGCAAAATACCCCCAACAATTCAACTCCAACGGCCTGCCCCCATTCCCCAATTCCAACTACAAGGTTATTCTTAATTTCCCAAATCCAACCCTAGTTGGCATTCCAATCCCCTACCTCGCATGTTCCTCCTCCTCCTCCCATCACACAATGCACCGGCACCGATTCCATCGAGACCATCCTGTCAGCCTCGAGCATCAACAATCCTCCGTCCTCGCTTCTACTGTCTCCTGCCGATGAGTCAAAGCTTCAATTTTGTTGATTTTCTTTATGTGTCTATGTAGTTCAAGTGTATATCATGGCGAATGTTGTATGAATCATGATGAACTTAATATTTTTGATGATATGTTTGTATATAAAGAAAGTTGATGAAACTCTAGTGTTATATAACTTTTTTATGTGAAACTCTCTAGATTTTCAAAATTAGATTTATTATTTTTGAAATATTCATCATGTTGAATCGTTGATACTGGTTTTTCTCTTACTACTCATACCCTGTTCTTATGGATTGAACTGACATTATATGTTAGTGTTACACTGCATGCTAGATACAACCGGTATATATTAGTGTTAGTTCTTGCATCTTCTTATTCATTACACGTATAATTAGGGATGCAACCAGGTATATATATATATATCAGTCTGTCATCGTATCCATTTTTAAGCGGACGCGGATAAGTGTATGGATATGAGTTTTTATTTTTTTTGTGGATACGGATATTATTATATCATTTATTGCACAAGTTATTAGAATTAGTATCATACTATGTATTCTTTATATATTGTCTTTGTAATTTATTAATTTTAATTTAATAAGCAATTAATTTTATATATGTATCATGTTCATCGTGAAAAAGTGCTGAATTTGACCAACTAAATAACTTAAGTCAACATTTTTTACAGATATTGAAAACATTTCATTGCCTTGGGCTTGGCAGCAACTCCACGCATCAATCGTCCACGGTACACTCCATCGTTCACGTGCCTAAGTCTGCTTCAATCATCGATTCATTGGTACAAAAATTATATATCATATAATCATATTCAAATGTTGTAATATCTGGATCTCAATACTACACGTTACATATTTGTCTTACATAAAGAGGGGGGCGTTACTTGATTATCTGCCATACATTTTGGACACTAAATTATTTAAATTATGAAATAAAATCCTAACTTAAAATTGATTTGAAGTTTCATTTTTATGTATTCCATTTATACTTGTAAATATATTTTTTCCATTAAATTAAGTTTAGTTTTACATATTAATTATTTACATTCTATTATGTGAATTAGGTTTGATATGACTAAAAGAATAATTGACTCATATTTCAAGAAATCAAGAGTTGATATTTGTGGTAAAGATGTATTGCAAACTTCTGCAAATTGTCCATCTAATCTATATAATGGTCTGAATGTCACTATCGATCCATCTCCTCCTAATATACATGCTCAAAATTATCCACAAGAAATGGAAAAAGAACATGTTGATGAATCTTCTATAGTTCGTGAATCGGGATTGCACTGTCAAATATGAGATTATCCAGTTAATGAGCAAGATAAGATTCGACGTGCATGTATTAAAAGTGAACCATATCAACGTTATCTTTTAGAATATCCAGCACCTGATCGTGGAAATCATTAACATCGTTTTCAAGCTTCTTGGTTTTAAAAATATCCTTCATGGTCAGAATATTCTCTAGTTAAGGATGCAGCATTTTGTTTGCCATATTTTATTTTCAATAAAGCATCCACTATTAGACGATTTGAATCAAATGTCTTTACGGTTGATAGATTTCACAATCGGAAAAAATTCGAAGGAAAAGATTGTGTATTTTTACAACATATTGGAAGTGATCCATGCTCACTGTATAATTTAGCTGAACAAGCTTACAAATATTTGATGATTAAAACAAACCATGTTGATAATGTCATAGATCGACATACATCATAGGATACTAAGTGCAATAGACTACAATTGAAAAACATCAATTGATTGTACTAAATGACTAGCTTTCAAGCATGCGCTTTTAGAGGGCATGATGAATCTGAATATTCAAAGAATCAAGGAAATTATATTGAAATGATAAAGTTATTTGCATCATATAATGAAGAAGTTGCAAAAGTTATTTTATATAATACTCCTTGAAATGTGAAATACACATCTCCTACGATTCAAAAGGAATATTAGATATTATTTCCACTAGAGTATAAAAGGCTATTCATGATGAGATTGGAAGTGCAATATATTGCATTATTATTGATGAAGCTCGTGACAAATCTAAAAGAGAAAACTGACCATTGTCATCTGCTTTGTTGATATTAATGGCTTTATTAGAGAAAGAATACTAGATATTTTACGTATAAAAGATACAAGTGCATCTACATTAAAAAAATGATTTCATATGTCCTTTCTCACCACAATCTCGGTATTCAAGAAATGTATGGACAAGGTTATGATGGTGCGAGTAACATGCTTGGAGAGTAGAAGGGAGTACAAGCACTCTTTACCATAGATTGCAAGTATGCATGTTACGTGCATTATTTTGTCCATACTCCAATTAGCCTTAGTTGCAACATCAAGAGAAGGTGTTTATGTTCATTAATTTTACTCTAGGTTAACATTTATCATCGATATTGTTGGTTCTTCTTGTTAAAGGCATGATGAATTACAGGATGTTCAAGCATCTAAATTGGCCGAAAACTTGCAGGTAATGAAATAGAAATAGGAAGAGGTATTAATCAGATTGGGACAATATAACGTGCATGAAATACTATATGGGAATCTCATTCGATTCAATTTCAAGCTTTATTGTTTGATTCAACATTCCTTGTACTAAGTCATATTGTGAAAGATGGTTTTACATATTCTCAACGTGAGGATGTCAATACCACTTACAACTCAATAACATCTTTTGAATTTATATTTATTTTACACTTGATGAAGGAGATTTTGAGATTTACAAATGTATTATGTCGTGCATTGTAAAATATCGATCAAGATATTGTGAATGCGATTACTTTGATTTCCACTACAAGAAATCTTATTCAAGACATGCGTCGAGATGACTGTAATATATTCTTTGACAATGTATTATCATTTTGCTTAAAGCAAAATATTAATGTTCTAGATATGAGTCTTTCTTATTCTAGCCAAGTACATTCGCGTCATGAGAAAAGCAACATACACTTGAACATCATTATCGAGTGGATATTTTATGGCTATATTGGATTCACAACTTCAAAAGTTGGATCATAGGTTTAATGATACAACTATGGAGCTCTTACGCCTTAGTTATGCACTAGACCCACAAGATGGATATAAAACTTGAATATAGATGATATTTGCTTTCTTGCAACAAACTATTATCCACATGATTTCTCTGATAATGAAAGAGACTTGCTACAATTTTACTTGATGCGATTTCAACTTGATGTCTCTAATCATCCAAAGATGAAAATTTTGAGCAGGATATATGAATTATGTCAAGCACTAGTAGAAAGTGGAAAGCCATGAGTCTATTATTTATCGATAGATTGATCCGGCTTATCTTGACTCTTTCTATCTCAACTGCTATAATTGAACGTGCATTTTCAGATATGAACCTTGTGAAGACAAGTCTTTGAAATATGATGGAAGATGGATTTCTGATTGCTGTACGATTTCTTATATTGAAAAGGAGATAACAAAAATGTTACCGTAGAAGAAGTCATTGACAATTTCTATGTGATAAAAAACACCGAGCACAACTTCAATAACTTATGTAAGTATATACATAACTTTTAAAAATTTGCAAATCAATAATAGTAATTTCTATTATATATATACTTGACTAAGTATCAGTCCCACTGAAATAGCCCAAAATAATCTGAGGGACTGTCTTGTGGTCCACACGAGGCGGGACCACTAAATTGATGTGATGAAAATTCTTGAAGACATCTGGCTAAGTCAACAATCAACCCATGCAATATAGGAACTGAGCAATGAAATCAAGGTGTGAATCAAAATTTATTATACCCTACAAATAAGTGTATAGTGGACAAGTAGGTAGGGGTCGAACATAGGAAGTACGAGATGTATCATGTATTATTTAACTGAATAAATAAATAAGGTAAACATATATACAAGTGTGCACAAAATCAATCAATGTGTTTGTAGGTTTCTAATTAAATAAAATAATTCTTTTTTATTTTTAATTTTCTGATTTTTATTTCCCTTTTAATACATAATATACAAATAATATATATAAGGATATATATATGGAGGTATATAAGGCTTATATAGATAATACGAATAATATATACTATAATAAATATAACAAGTATACCAAAATCAAAAAATAACCAAAAAGAACAATCTTTTTTATTTTTTAAGGTTTTAAATATATTTATAATAATAATAATAATTAATGATAATATAAATTATGTATAATAGTATATATAGGTTATGTAAGGTATATAATATATATAGAAAAATATGTAGAAATAAACAAATAAAATCTTTTTATATTTTTCTAATATTTTTCCTTTTCTATGGATTTTTGGGATTTTTTTGCATTTTTTTATATTTTTAAAATAAAAATAAGGCAAAACATGGACTATTTTAAATGTGCTAAATTGATTTGAGATTTAAAATTAGGAAATGGTCTCTAAATTTCTCAAAATCAATTTTAAAAGATAGAGATAAATATACACAAAAATATGAAATAGAAATAAATATTTTTGGAATTTTAGAAATATTTTATATTTTTTAGAATTAGCAAGGGTTTGCTAATTGCAAGAGTTTCTTTTGATTTTTTGTGATTTTTTGATCTGGGGTGAGGATGTAGAATAATAAACATTAGATTTTTTAGAATTTTTCAAAAAAGATTTATAATTTTTATATTTTATAGTCAAATAAGGAATAAAATAGCTCTTTTAATTTTTAATACAAAATAAATGCATGCAAAATGACAAATAAAAATGCTAACGTGAATAAGTAACTAATCATTCACAAACACCTATTTTTTGAGAATTTTTAGAGAACAAGAGCTATTTTAAATAAAAAGAATACATAATTAAAATTTAATCAAGCCAGCAGTGGTATATTTGTAATTAAAATAAAGGCCAGGGTACATACGCAAAATAACCAGAAAGTTTGAATGTCGGCTTGATTTTTAAGTACTTAAAACAAATTACAAAAATTGAGGGTACCTAGTTGCATAGTGTCCATGCACGTGGGGCCCGCGTGAGGTGACATGACACTAGACTTAAATGCAATATTCAAAGCTACAAAGGGCATACATGCAAAATGTCCATAATTTTTGTACTTAATTACATAATTACATGCCCTTTTACAAATAACCAAAATACAGAAGGGTATCTTTGTAAAATTTACCACTTAATTACCTTTTGTCCGATCGCTCTGCTCCTGCCATGTGCATGATCCAAAGGCTCTCCTAGGGCAACACTTCGATTAAATTGGATGACCCGAATTAAATATGGGGTTGCGTGCTTGATCAGATGGCAGAGGTGATGCCTGGAAGAACTTGTGGAGAACAGGTGACCGATGACCTTTGATCGGTTATATCTCTATGCTCCGACAGTTGATCTTTCTTCTGATAGGCTCAACGACTTATCGGTTATATCTCTATGCTCCGACAGTTGATCTTTCTTCTGATAGGCTCAACGACTTGCTAGGCGTCCTCCACGTGTAGTTGGGTGCTCCAAAGATGGCAGGGGAGCTCCGAGGGCTCAAACAAGGTCTGAGCACTTGGAGCTGCTCCTGGTGTTCAACATAGCTCCAGAAGCCTCTTGGGAATCGCAGATCTATACCAAAATACTCCTTGGCTCGAGGGCTACTTCCTCGGCCAGGGGGTTAAGCGAAAAAAGGTACAGAATGAGATGAAGGTGGGGCTCCGACGAGAGGCGACAGAGGGAGTCTCAACTCCCAGATCCATGATGGACCAGAGGGGGGGGGGCATATGCTGCAATCAATGGAGAAGACGTGGTGGAGTCGAGAGGGGTGAAAACGAGGATGATTGGACGATCGGATCATGAGGATTTGCCTTGGAGCTGAAGCTCTAGGGATTTGGGGTTTTTGGAAATTACAACTAAAGCAAAATTAAAAGTGAAATTAAAGGCAGTTAAAGGAATCTATGGTTAAGATATTACCTATGAAGCAAAATAAAAGGGCCTCAAACCAGCCGAGGGTCAGTGAAGCAGAACCACCAGTCAAGCTCCTCCGACGATCGATGAATCACCACCTCCAACTGTTCCTCCTGGCTGTCGATCCTCTCGTTCGGTTATTGTCACAAAGGAGAAGAGTTTTGGGTCTAGATCTAAGGGGCTAATACCGATGGGGGAGGGATTAAACTTGAGAAGAAGGCCGGCAGTGGGGCTAGTTGACTTAGGTCAACAAAGGGAGCTCTCTGATTTGTTCACATGGATCGACAAGAAAAATCACAAGAAGAAAATATTGGTAAAATAAAAAACAATTAGGAAGCAATTGAATATTTTTTTATCAAAACAAGAAATATGTTTGTAATTTAATGTAGTATTTGATACATATTTTCATTTATTTTTATGAGGCTTTTATTACAAGTTAATATTTACATGTAATATATATATAAATACTTGTATTTTGATATTTTATTTTTAATTTGTAATATATATTTTATTATTTTATGCATGTATTTTATATATTTTGTATTTATTTTTATATACTTTTACATATTTTTATTGTATTTATTTGAGTTAATATGTACACTTAATTAATTAATCATATATACATTATAGGTATATACAAGTATATTTTACCTATGTATTTATATGTATTGTTTTTTTGATTTTATTTTGATAGTTTTATTATAATGTAATTATAGACATATATTTTAAATAATATATATATATATATAATTTTATGAAAATGAAAGATTTTTCAAAAGTACAAAGAATAAATATATTAAATAAAATAAACAGGTATGTTGCACAATATGGGCCTAAAACCTAAATTTTGCATCTTAACTCCAAATTAAATGAACAAAATTCATTAAATACCTTATTATAAGTTATATATAATTAAAGATGATTTTGTTCATTTTGATATATATTATGGAGAAGATACACGTCTGTGAAGTTTTTATTTTGGGTTGTTATTTTGTGCGTCCCGGGCACATTGTGCATTATTATTTTGTGAAATCAATTATGTATGTTTTCTTTATATTTTTATCTACAATGTTCTTGTTCAAAGTTTATTAATTTGATGTGTAAATAATAAATAATATAATAGATCCCAAAAATTAATTATAGGTAATTTAAAAATTGAGATTTCGTGTCTTTTATGTATAATTCATCTACCCTATCTCCCCCTACTTTATTCCTTGTCGACCAAGTCATCATGATGAATGGGTCTCGGGGTCTAGGGTCTTTCAACACCTATGGTGTCTCATTTCTTTTTATTTTCTTCCTTTATTTTTTATTTTTGAATTAAATAAAATAATTATACAATCTTTTATACAATCTTTTATACAAATTACATAGTATTTATTTTGACAAATTAATGACATATACATACATTTAGCTAAGGATTTAAGGTTAAAATGGAATAATAAAAGTGATGAAACAGAGATTCATCACCCACCCACGAATTTTTTCTGGCTTCGCACATGCACATCATAATGACTATGTGATCTTTGCTACATATGCGTGGCTTGTGTTTGATGAAGTGTGCATGCTCTAACATACAAATGATCGATTTTATTATGTGTCCTATAAAATAATTGTTACATATATATATATATATATTTGTGAATGTTAAACATTTTTAAAATGAGAGATTAATATGTATTTCATTTTCTCACAATCTTTTTGCAAAGCTATGGTCAAAGCAACATTAGTGTCACCCACTACCCAGTCTTTGTAGCGGAGAAGTTTTTTTATGACAATCATAATAATTATATCATCACTTCGTTGAGATCAATAAGATGGTCGATTAGAAGAAACCACCGTCTTTTATGGTAGAAGGATCAATCAATCTTACATCTCATTGGCGATGCAACTTTAGTCCATGAATTCTACGCTCCTTAGATATGATTAGCTCTCAGACCTTGAATAATAAAACACCCCATTGTTTTTTCCCATAAGTGGGGCCTAAACTTGATAATTTATGTCCTTCTCGACCCCTGAAAATCATTTCAGATGGTTAAACATGTGATCCTGTAGAAGTGGCCAATAATAAACTATTTAAATTCAAGTACTTATATTTGAAGCAACATTTGATTCGTAATTTGTTTATTTTTTTAAAATGATTTTGTGGGATTATTTGAATCGAGATCGGGTTGTGAGACATTTAACATAATTGTACTTGTTGTGATGGTCACTTATTCATATACTTTTTTCAAGGGGTTTTATTACTTGTGCTCCTATGAGATATTGCAATATCAGTTATGCTCATCCCTTTATTGGAATATCGTCGTGCCACCGACTTCTTGCCATTCTATCACTCATGCCCCTATGTTACTTTCGTCGTCAATGAGTTGAACTTAACCATGATTTTTTCAAACCATGGTGAGGTTAAGAGGGGCGTAACTGCCCAAATACTCTCCCCACCCATCGTCCTCCGCCCCACGTCCTCCGGCCTCTTCCTTTGTCATCCTCATCGATGCACGGAACTTCGTCGACTTCAACTACAGATGGGGGTTGAGGTTCTCACTAGTGGGTCGAGCTTAATTCGACCAACATCAAACATGGATACAAAACTAAATACAAAATAATAAAATGCACCACTACAAAAAAGACGTGATTGACGTGCACGTCATTGCGTGCCCTAGGCGAGCACATATGCTCGTCCGACTGTGCTGAGCACATGAGGACTACATGTGCTCGCCCAGGCTGCTCGCTGGTTTGAATCCTGAGGCACGGCTGGGTGACGCGCGTATACCAATATGGGTGAGCACTTATATTGCACATGTGCTCGCTCACTTGAAATTTTATGCACGGATTATGCAAGCGCGTGTAAATATATGGGCGAGCACCTGCGGATGGATTGGTGAGCACATAAGTATGCTCGCCCAATCCCTTAAACAGAATGTCGTGCAGCCTTTCTTGCTCATTCCTCTCGTATTTCCCCCCTCCCCTAAATAAGGTCGACGACGATATGGACGTCCCTCCTCGACACCGACAACCTTCCTTTGTGTGCTTCAAGTAGATAGACATCTTCCTTTCAGTATATTACTTCATCCTTTATCTCGTTTTTTAACATCTCATTGCATATTATTCTTGTTTGGATAGTTTTAGGTTTTCAAATGTTTGTTTGATTGTTTGTTATTTTGTATACATTCCAGTGATTGAATATGTTTTCTATGTTTAGGATAAGACTTGTTTAATATATTCTTGTTATACTTGATGATGGTTGCCTCATTTATATGAAAAATTTTATGCGTGGCAGGTGTTTGATGAAATGACATGACCAATAGTATGACTAAACTTGGTAGTATATAAAGGATAGGAATACCCTTATAACATTTATACATGTTAGTATATCTTGTCGATTTTTTACAATGACTAATATTACGAATTAGGAATATCATGCCATGATATTGTGTAATTGTGCTTAAATAATATTAGGTTTAACTTGTGAATACCATTAGGTATAATTATCTCCATACATACAAACATCGTCTTCATAGAGTGTTCATATCAGTTAGACTATTTCATATAGTAAGGATATGAGATATGACAAACACCAACATTTCTTCTGTGATAATTTCTTATCACATTAAATTCTAGTTAATGTGACAAAGTATATCACACTAACTTATAATTAGGTTGATGATAAGGCTAAAACACTAACCACGTATTATTAAATCGCACAAAATCATTCACACACAGTGCGTCCCTCCACACCGGGTGGTGTGTGGTCCTCCTGCACACCGGGGTGTGTGTGCAACACATTAGAGGATTTGATCACCTCCAACCATGTTATATTTTTTTTTATTTTTTGCACAGTACTATTGGACTCACTTTGAGATGGGATATCCCAGTCCAATGATCGTGGATTTTGATGTTTGCAGGCGGAGAATTTTTTTGCAGGTACACTTCCAATAATGTTCATTTAAAGACTTTGTTAGGCACTAATTTAGGATCACAGTTATCTATATCCCCATCATTAACCAACCAAATATACGTAAATACCCGGTTAACATAAATGAATAAATATTTTAAAATTATTTTAAAGTCTCATTTGTAGCACGTACAAATGTATGATGTAAAGTGATTTTAAAGTATTACATTTATGTTAGCTTTTCTTAGTTCGGAGATCCCGAACTAAGGGGGTCTGTAAGGATTCAAACTTACTGAAAGGTGATCGTTGTCAAAAGCTATTTGTTTCTGATGGAAATTCTGTTCCACAACCCCTTCCTCTTCGGTATACCAAATCAATCATAATTTACTATCAAAATAATCACTACAATGATTATTTTGAAAGTTGTTTGCAGTTGATTTTTGAGGTATACGGGAGAGGTGCATGGTTATGCTGTCGAATTTTCCTCAGAAATAAGCAAGCATATGACAACGAGCATCTTTTAGTAAGTTTGAATCCTTATGAGGGGCTCAAGTGATAACATAATTAAGACACTTCTCTTCTCATCTTATAGAGTAAGTATAATAGGTTTAGGTCAACGATGGGTTAGGTTTAGGTTTTCTTCATATGTTCTCCTAGATTAAGTCAAAGTTTAATCTTCCCATCTCATTTGACAATATGAATTGTTTCATTCAGGTTGATCAATATGACTAATAGAGAGTGGATGTACAAGTGTGTAGTAGATGGACGTGTTACAGATACCTTTCAAAGAGGTGTTCAGGAATTTGTATAATTTGCTTACGCACAAGTTTTCAGACGGATATGCATCAAATTTTTCGAATTTGATCGATTTAAAGAAGTTCTCGTTTAAGGGAATGAAAAGTCATGACTGTCATGTTTTCATGGAAAGATTGCAACCGTTAATGTTTAGAGGATTGTTACCAAAAATATTATCGATGTTCTATTAGATGTCAGCATATTTTTTCAGGTTCTCTGCTCGTCATGCATACACCAGATGGAGATGAAATATCTTGAGAAAAATATTCCTATGATTTTGTGTAATTTGGAAAAGATATTTCCGTCGTTGTTTTTTGATTCAATGGAGCATCTGATGATTCATATTCCATACGAAGCAAAAGGTGGAGGGTCTGTAAAATATCATTGGATGTATCCCTTTGAAAGGTATTTCTAAATATTAAAATTTCTTTTTATTCTTTAATATACTAATAAAACATTTATATGTTTTACATAGGTTCATGTTCTTTCTCAAAAGAAAGGTCTGAAATAAAAGTAAAGTTGAAGGATCAATAAGTTTGTAGTATATTTATGAGGAAGTCGCAACATTATATGCTAGGTATCTTATGGAAGATGTGAAACATCTAATAATCAATAGTTCACGCTGTGCAATCTCAGCCTCAAGCTCGGCTATCCGCTTTCATGACACTGTGGGCAGATCAGGTGACCACTAGACTACGAAACCAATTGGTCTGTTTTGGCTACTTGCAAAGAGAATATCTCATCCGTCACCAAGCCCGCAAACTGCACTGCCTCCTAGGCCAGGCTTCCGGGGAAAGGGAGGGGTGGGGGGTGGGCCGGCTTCTACCTTATCTTTCTCTTTGTTGCTGACCCTGACTTGACCTCTCCCCATTCTCCAGTCTCCCGCACTGCTCGACGTGTGCGACTCCGTATGAGGACCTTGCTCCTCGACGCCTGGAAGACAAAGAAAGCCTTTCTATCTAGTTCCTGCTTTCCAGCTAGACGCACGGTTCCCTCAACTGCCAACGAACTACTTAATATCAAGGCTATCAAAACTCCATCTGCTGCCCGTCAGGCAGGAGAGGGCTTATGAGATAACGTTGCGCTGGTGAGAAAGAGAAAAAGTAGTAAAGCGAACTAATGAAGCAAATGATTGACCCATCGTATCATCCAAAGAAACGAAAAATACCAAAAAGTTCGAATTCACTGCTAATAACATTGATTCAATTGGCATTGACAACTAACTATGGCTCTTGGCCCAGACAAGGTCCTAGGCGTAGGGGAGATCAGAGGGAAGGCCTAGACGACGAGGTCCGTCCTGGGCAATCATTTTATATTGACTTTACCAAGTCATTGATACGAACAATATCCAAATACCAAATACGTTCTCTATATGACCCATGTGAAGGAAAAGAAATAAAAGTAGGAATGCTGTCACTAGAACGGACCACACAAAAGGGGTAATCTATGCATATCAATGTAGTCCGTTAGCTCTTTGCTTTGGACCGATACATCTCTCACTCGCCCCCTCGTCTTTCAATTCCGATAAGCCGACGATCCGGCCGGAGAGCTGCGTCGGGGAGAGGGCGGAGAGTTGGGGGGCGCTCGTCGTCTTGATCATCAATGATCCCATATATACCTGTGCTTTCTCCGCCTCCCTCTACTATATTCCTAGAATATCTAATTGCGAAGAGAGCGTCTACCTCATTAATAACAGTAATAACAGTTTCGAGGATATTTCGAGTAAGAAGACCAGACGACTAAAATGCTCAATTCATCCCCGGTCCCATAGCGCATTTGATGAAGCAACTATTTACAACCTACCAACATTGCCTATCGACCAGCCTATTATACTGTCTCCTTATATACTAGGATATCTTGCCTTTGTCCGATCGCTGTCGTTCATCAGAAGTAGTGGACAAGGAGAGAACTCGGTTAAGAGTAGAGGATTCCTGACCTCTCACTGATGACCTTCCTGCCTGATTAATATTTAAACGACAACTACTAGGCTAGGGCTGAGTCTCATCCCGGAGGGGGTGCCGCAACAAATTTAGGAGGAATGAGGCAATTAACTCAGAGGAAGAACCTTATATTAGTGTCTTTCGTCAATCCACTTAGCTCATAGGAAAGGCAACAGAACGTTTCTTATCGAAACAAGAGAAAGATGCTGCAGAGTTATACGTATTAGACAATCACGAGGAAATAACACCATATATTCAGTATGTATCTGTATTACTTTATGTACATATGCAAATTCCCTTCCACATAATACTAATGTTTCTTTTATATATTTTAGGGAATTTAGAAAGAAAATTGTCGAAGAAAATCCTATGTATTCAGATGATGAAGTTCTGAGCATATATAGGAATCAATTTTCAGCTTGGTTTAAAAACCGAATAAAACAATTGGACGGTGGTGATTATCATACACATATTTCAAAATATTTTGGAGAATGTCCAGTTTATAAGGTCCGGTCTTATAACTCTTATTGCAATAATCGTTATCGTTTTCATACCTTCAATTCGGGTAAATATTTAACAACTCAGAATCACAGAGTGATGGTTCGTGGCTCTTGTTATGAGGAAGATCATATGAATTATTATGGAATATTAAAGGAGATACTAGAAATAGAATATATTATTCCATACTTTAATAAATTAGTTCTCTTTCTGTGTGATTGATACGAACCCATTGGAGACGTAGTACTCGATAAGAGAAATAACATTGTCGATGTATTACTAAGAAAATTTATACGCAGATTTGAACTCTTCGTTCTAACTTCTCAAGCAGACCAAGTTTGTTATCTCCTACAAGTGCCAAAGAAGAGAAAGAGCATTGAAACTTTAAGTGTCATGAAGATAAATTATCGAAGCTATATTTCTAATGAATACACTCATCATGAAGATGATATAGATGAAGCATTTACATCGACTCATGAGCGAGTAAACGTAACAGAAGAAGTCCAAATCATCAAATCTATTCGGTTGGCTGATAATGAGGTGTTATTGTTGACCTACAAGATGATTCAGACTCCATAAATGATGACTCAGAAAATTCAGAAATCGAATAAATATGCTATAATCCAACAAAAATACATGATGAAGATTAACTGCAAGTTTTATTAAAATATTATACTCGAATTAGTAAAAATATTCATCAATAACTTTGTAATTAACTATTACATCATCATTACAGTCATGGCAGATTTTGAACGTGGCGGGTCTCATGGATCTCATCGATCCAATCGTCCATCCTCATCAGACACACCTTCTTTCAGTAGGCAGCCGACCTTGGATGTTGTTTTACATTCACAGTTTGATGAGGTTCGACGGGTCATAGCCTACTACGAGTCCCTTGATTATCCTCTCCATCTGTTTTATGGAGGCGCCTATAGAGAGCTATCTACCTCAGCCGCTCCTGCTGCATGTCCGGTCCTGGTCTCGATACCTATACGGACCTCGATGGGTTCTGATTCTCCTTCTTCTGGACGTCCGAGCACCTCCGTGTCTTTACCTACTGGAGCTAGACAGACTTCGGAGTCCTACCCTTTGTTGGAGGTTATGTCATATGGGAGGTACGATTTTAATAATTTTTATCATCATAACTTTATCAAATAAATAGATTGTATATTATTTGCAAATTTTGCAAAAATATACAGGGATTTTTTGAATAGCAACAGGGTGGCAAAGGAAATAACCAACATAATCAAGACACACTTGACTAGCATGGAATTTCGATGGTGTCGCATAACTGCTACCGAGCAGGAGAGATTGTTGAGATGCTTTTGGTAAGAATAATTTTTAAGAAATGCATTAGAATTTTTTTGTCACATTTTCTTCGGATATTTTGCAATAATTTTCAGAGTAGGTATCACCTAGTTTTGGGTCTGGGGAAGGAGGCTTTATCGTCGAGCCTTTATTCGTTTGGTGGAGAAGAGAACAAGCGATACATTTTTCAAGGCAAGGAGAGGCTCGCATGCGAAGATGGGTTACGAGGAGATGAATTTTGAGGAGATGAAGAGGTTCCCATCAACATAGAGCACAGAGGATAGGTATTGTATTACTTCAATAATTTATTATGTAATTTGTAAAATAATTAATATTCGTAATACATTCCTTATAGATGGGTGGATTTTTGTGATGCATTCATTTCAGATGCTGAGTTTGGAAGGAGATCAACGGTGGGAAGGACAAACCACTAAAATAAAGGATTAAATCGACAAGTGGATCTAAAATCTATAATCAGATTAGAGCAGAGCTGGTACTTTAATTTAAAATTTAGTTTTTCAATCTAACTTAATATAGTACCCTTTTGTTATTAATTTCTAAAATTAATTTTCAGGCAACTAGGTTGGAAAGAGAACCCTCGTTTCAGGAGTGGTGGTCTAGGTCCCATATGAGTGGAAAAGAGGGAGAGTCTTAATGGTCCACTTATGAAGCATGAGAATTATTGGTTAGTCTTTTAATTTATTTGCAATTTGAAAGATATATTATAACTTATTCTTCTCTTTTTCAATTTGTATTTCAGGATCGTTATTTGGCACTATCTGTAGAAAAATGGGATGGTGATCCAAATGGGGAGCAACCACCATTTGATAAAGCAATTTGGAAGCAGGTATAGATAAATATTAATTTACTATATTCATTTTTTATATATAAATGCATATTAAAAATCCAAATTTTGCAAGGTTTTGGAGGTGAGGGATGTTGCGGCGAACAGGAAGCAGACGCTTGGTGGTCTTCCTCCATACTATGTGGAGGAACATCATCATTCATATTCTACGTATACCCAGCCGTCGTATACACAATCACAGTCATCGCAACCATCATTGCAAATGGAGTTGCAGATGCCGATGATTGTGGAGCAGGTGATGAAGCTCCGAGAAGATTTCACGGCGTACGTGTAAATATTTTACTTAGAATGGGTAATAATTTCATATTTCTATATCTTCAAATGCACATCACACATATATATATCTTCCATAATATAGGTCACAAGGACATGCATCTCAATCTGAGGAGATTGAACCGGATGACGAAGAGGAGGAAGAGAATAACCCAGAAGAAGAGGCATGCATGTATGCCAGAGAAGGAGAAAAAGAAAGCAAAGCAGAGCTTAATTTCAAAAATTTTTAGAGCAAAAAAGAATTGATTAGTGGTTTTTTATCTTGTTTCGTTATAGAATTTTTAGCAAGTCTTTCGATTTGTATGAACTTCGATAGTATAATTAGTTATACTTGTAATTGTGGATTCTTTCGAACATATATTGTAGTATTTAGCTCTTAAATATGATGCATTTCATATTAACTTAAATGTTTATTTTGTAAGTTCATATATATCATGTGGGTTTGACATGCTAAAGTTAGTTAATTTAGTTGGCGAACTGGCATATTAAAGATACTCTTCTCGACTCTAATAAGCACCTGCAGTGGTTTCTTGGCAGGCTATACAGGTTCGACGGAGCGTCTAAACCCCGTTGAATTTGTATATTTTTAGCACTTTACTATTGGCAAGCACATGTGCTCGCCAGGAGCTCTGGATTTGATCTCCATATTACTTGCGGGCGACCATGTCAACGACCACAATTGCGCATGCCCACAAGCGGGCGAGCACATAGCGTCCGCAAGTGCTTGCCCACCTGCCCTGGTGACTCTCTTATCAACGAACACACATGGAGCGAGCACATGTACTCGCCCATTATAAGGGCATGCACGTGGCATGCATTTGGCGTGCACATTACGCGCCAACATGTGCACGCCAATCATGCCTTTTTTTGTAGTGCACATGCATTTCAACATGAAGGAAACAAACCCATCTATGCAACTTCAAGAAGCAAGGGTTCGTGCCCTCTCCCCCTCAGTTGGACCATTAAACCCCCTTTCATCCTAAGCGACAATGACATATGTATGTATGCCATCTCCTTCCTCAGACACATCCTCAACCCATCGTGGAACACCGACAACCTATACGGGCTCTTCGGTCGGAACTCCCCCTCCACCAGCCACCTCTCCGGCATGTATTCACATCCGGCATGTACCATTCCTCCCCCCATATCTCCTCCGACCGCCCCATCACGTATGCATTGCACATCACCATCCACCCCTTCTTCATGCATGTCTCGTTCGGCAACACGTCATCGGCCCTGCATGTCTGCATGTCCAGAGGCACCGCAGGGTAAAGTCGTAGTGCCTCTGCCACCGCCGCATGCAGGTAGTGCATACACCTCGGCCCCTCTAACCCGAGCGTCACCTCTGATCCAACATAGGTCCTCCATGTGACTTCGATCTCTTCGGAGCTCTGTCTGACATGCTTGTCCAGTCAACCCCAAATGCGACACCGACATATATTGTCGAACTTGAAGCGATTGAGCACATCCTACACATTTAGGAATAATTAGATAGGTGGAGGAGTAGGGGACAAAAGACAAGAGTGGAGGAGGGGGCGAAGGAGCAGGGGACCGAGGAGAAGGATGTGACGTTGAAGGAGGGGAATGGAGGAGGAGGCTTGGGGGGGGGGGGGGGGAGGGGGTTGTTGGAAGGTGAGGAATGGGATGGAAAAACCTTTCAACCAATTTTTTAATAAATTAATCTCCATTGTGTCTCTAAAGTTAACATCCGTTTGCGTTAAGAATGGACAACATCACAAGTGATCATTGTAGAAGCAGTGAGAATCTAAACCGATATTCCAAAAAAAATAGGGATATAAGTGATATTGCAACATCTCATAGGAACACAACGGATGATAATCCCTTTTTTCTATTGTAATGCCTTAATTGCAACTTCTAAGATAGCACAGACAATGCGACATTTGACGTGGATACATTTACATTCAGCTCATGAAGCGGCCGATATTGAGGGAGGAGATTTTACTGGAGGAACTCTCACATGTCGTGGATGGGATAGCCTCGTTTTCAGATTAAATGAAAGATTTTCAATAAGGTATCCATACTACATTATGTTTATTATGCCTCATCCCCGAGAGAGAGCAAAAAAATGCTCACATCCCGTGGTTCGCTAACAGCACGGTAGAAAAGCTAGATCTATCTCTTGGAAAGCATACCAATTATTGATCGACAGATCCATCCACCTATCCAACACCACAATATGCTCCGTTGCACGTTACTGCCATCACATTTTGAGCTCCAGATCCCTCAGAGCACGTTCGCTAAGGCGGTGAGCTCCAGACCAGAATGACTCGCACTCCCTTGATCCTCCTCCTCCTCGTCTTGGTCTCTGGCAGCAACATCCACTGCCGCCAGTACAACGTGGGGGACCTCCGCTGCTGGGGGCCTCCCTCCTCCTCCAACCCCAACGTCTACTACTCGTGGTCCAAGACCCACCATTTGAAGATCGGAGACTCCCTCAGTAAGATCCGCATTACACTGCATTAGATTACTCTCCATAACAGAGTTCCTCTGGATCTGATCTGTACCACACGCAGTGTTCCTTTACCCACCAAGCGAGGACTCGGTTGTGCAGCTCTCGGAGGAGGCCTTCAAGGCCTGCGACGTCTCCGCGCCTGTTCTCAAGATGAACGATGGAAACTCCCTCTTCAATCTCACGTCCACGGGCGCTCTCTACTTCGCCAGCGGGGAGCCTGGACGCTGCGGGAAACACCAGAGGTTCGTGGTGGACGTGCTGTTCGCCAATGGGTCGTCCTCTTCAGCGGAGCCGCCCGCCTCCTCGGCCTCCTTCCCCATGGTGTTCGGCCCCACCGGTTCGCCTTCCAATTCGGCTACAAGGGCACCGATGGCCTTTGGATCGCGGATCGTTGGTTTGGTCATGGTCTTGGTCTGCTTCTGGAACTGAACGAATTGGTGCTCTGCTTTTTTTACTCGAGAGTACGGGCGATCTATGAGGCTATTGGCGTTCATTGGTTAGTATTGGAGTCTGAGTTTGGATCATTGGAAGAAATTTTAGCACGTGGGTAAATACAATGGAAAATACGGGATAGCTTGCCAAGCCTATTTTAATATCCTATGTAAATTTTGTTCTGCGTTAAAAATTTGAGGGTAAGAGTACGGTTAATGTTAGTACATAGTCATTCAAAATTTGCCCATTCATTGATGACCTCTACATCCTTCATTGATGATGTTAATTTTAAATGGTGTAAGATTGTTAAATCTACCCATTCTCAATAACAAGGTTATGGTGTTCAAAGGAAGACTCAAAGTCCAGTGGGGAGCGGCGGAGCAACTTGCCTTTAGGAGTAGGGGCCGAAAATGACGTATATTGTTTTATCTGTCGCGCCCGCTTTGGCCAGGAGGTGCAAGAGGGGGTTGCATGAAGAAGTAGTCACCACTTTTCCTTAAATTAGTTGCTTTGGCATCCACATTGAAGAAAGGTTTGAAAGAGTTCAATGGCGTGGGTACCTCATGAAGCTTGTGGCTCGAATCAGGTGAATAGATAAAGATAGTTTTCGTGTTCTTCTAATTCAAGCCTAATTCTGTTGCCTACTTATTATTAGTTTGCTTTTAAAACATGAAACTAAATTAGCCTTGGTTTGACTAAATATGAAGATAATTTAAATAATTATTTGAAACAAATTCACCCTTTGACTAATACTAAAAGATGGGAGACGAGGTTTAGAAGAAGAAGTCTTTGGAGATATGCGAGCTTCAAGTTGATGGGATCGTCCGACGAGATTTCCAAGATTTCTATTATCGTGTTATATTATTCACCAAATTCGATCGTTCAACACAACGCATGCGGCTTAGATGAGTTGAGTATAGCCATCTTCTGAAACACATGCGACATAAAATTTGAAAGCTCGTTATATTTATTAGTTAATGTTTACCCACATCCTCAAATAGAATTGTTATTTCTTATGTTGTATTGATGCTGACGGTTGCTCCTTTTGATTCAAATGTAAAATAGTACCATCAAAATTCAGACTTGATTCTTCAACGCCCTCACGACCACCACATAGCATCGTCCCATTTTCCCCAACTACCTCTTATATGGATCGCTAAACCTACAACATAGTTTGTGGTCCCCCTTAGAATAGAAGTTGGTAATGTCTCTAAAGACACCCTTTACAATAAAGAGAATCATTGAAGAAAATCAAGAAATGTTTTACTTATGTATTTTGGGAGCCACCATCATTTAGCTATCTCAAGGCTAACATGATGAAGTTGTTGAAGTATTCTTCGTAGAGATGCTCTTTTTGAGATGAGTTCTTGTCTCGAATAAGGATCAAATATTGATGTTGATCTCATTTCTCCAATTTGGGAAAGAGAAACATTATTGATATTACCATATATCATCGAAAATCATGGAAATTGCTTTTTACTACTATACATATTGCAGTATAGCGAAATTATTTAATTATCTTTATTTTTTATATGTTGGAACCTTATAGCCTCATACTCTTCTTTATAAGAGAATCCATTGTTCTTTACAATATAATATATGCATTTCTCTCAAATAGTATCAGAGATCGATCCTAGTTTGACATCCTAATCTTATACCAAACACTAACAAAAATCAAATATAGAGTCAACTAAAAGTTATAGACAAGTGCAAACTTCCCCTCTATTAGTGTACATATTTGAAGCTAATAACGATTGAAAAACACACCACCCGATCACTTCTTTATCCTGCAAAAGAAATAGAGAAAATGTCGTGGTCGTTATATCGACCGTGTGAGTGTTTCAGAAAAGATTAAGGAATAATTAATCTTCTTTATTTTATTTATACTCCTAAACTTAAGTGTACAGAGGTTAAGTACGAGAGTGTCAAACTCAGGGAGGCAAACTGTTGAAACTAGAGGTAAACTATAGACAAACTAAGGTAACGATTCTCTATCTTCTATTTTATTTTTAAAGGATTTTCTGAATTTTTATTCGATTTTTGAGAAATTTTATATTATTTTTATGAATTTAAGGTATTTTGTATTTTTTTATTATTTTAGAAAATGTTTTGAAATTTTTATTTGATTTTAATTTTGTTATTTTTATGTTTTAAATTTATTTTTCTGTTTTTTAAATTTCAAAGGGTTTTTAAGATGTTTATGGATTTTTGTTAATTTTTAATGTGAGAAAACTATTTTTAATTGAAAACTATGATGTTTTTCTAATTTTTAAGATTGAAAAAGAGGGAGAAATATTTTTATTAGAAAGTAGATGAAATTATCTTTAAAACAATATGTTGTGGTTTTAAGGGATTTTCTTTATTTATTTATGAATTTTACAAGTTTTAATGATTTTTTATTTTTTATTTTAATATTTGATTTTTTATTTTGTTTTTGGGTTATGATGTAAAATATAACAAAATATTCTAAAGGTTATTTTTATTAGATTTTTAAAAAATGCTTTTATACATTTTTTATATACTTATTTATTGTATGTATAGAAACAGTGTTGTATAGGGGTGTGTTTGTATTATTCTGGAAAGATAGGGATACAAGTGAAAATCTCAGAAATTGAGGGTCTGCTACACAAAAATTCCAGTAACGCTTGTGTTTGACCACGTGACCCGTCAGTACATGGATATGTTGGTAATTCAATGATATTTGAGGATGTCAATGAAAAAACTGACGAGTCTGAGATAGCCTTTCGTTAAATGTTGTGGATTATCGTTCGCTTAAATTAAGGTGTCGTTTCGTTATAAGCGGGCAATTGGAATCAGTCAAAAAATAAACACAAATATTTAGTCAATTTTTAATCATGTGGTTTTATGTTTATTTTACTTGGGAAAGTCTCAAGGTCGAACTCAAGGAGGCAAAGGAACAATTTAGAATTTTGTCTATCAAAGTTCGTGCATGATTTTTGAGGTGGTATTTTTTTGTAATTTTTAATGTAATTTGAGATGCAAAATGCAAAATTAGGCCAATTTTAAGGACTAGAAAATGATTAGCAATCAAACGGTGTCCGAAAAATGTGAAACTTGGACAAGATGACAATTACAACAAAATGAATGCACTATAATTTATTTGGAATTTTCGGATGTAAGATGAATTTTTATGAATTTTTGAATGCAAATGATGGGAATTTCAATATTTAATTATAATAAATATTAAACCTATTTATTTTCAAGAGATAAAATTATCCAAGACCTATCACTAGGTGGTTGACCTCAGAAAAATCATAAACATCAAAAATACAAGACTTAATATTTACTAAAAATTAAATATCGAAATATGCAAACTGATTTTAGAGGGCAAACGATGCATGCAAATTCAATTATTTTTAGGCACGATGTAACAAACAACTAAATCTACAATCCGTGGTTTTTTCGGTAATTTTTAAAGCAGTGATTAATAAGTTATGAATTTTCAAGCATAGGATGGGCAAAATAAGCAATTTTCCATGAATTAGTTAATTAATAATTAACCACTTATCACAAAAATGTCAAACATATGTCATAATGTAGAGAATTAGTTGTAGAACAAAATGCTATTTTTTGAATAATAAAATGATGCAATGTAGAGGTTCGAAATGGAAGTGGAACACATGGATATAAGTGCAGTATTACAATAATTAAAAATAAAACAAAATGTAAGTGGAGGGACTGTAATGTAATTACCGTAAGTTTAGGGGAATCTTCAACAAAATTTCTAGAGAGGAACATGCATAGCAAGTGCCCTCTGTTAGCGGGATGGATCTGCGATTTGAGCAGACTCTGGGGGGCTCTATGCAATTTCTCCAACAGGTCATGTGCGATGCACATGACCCTGGGCTTTGGCGTAAATAAGGTAGCTCTTTAGGGGTGCCAATGTAATATGTTCCCTCTGTTGGACATGCGAGCCCACGGCAAGCCATTATGCAATAAATGTTATTGCGAATATCATTCCCTGATCTGAAATGAAGAATAAATAATTTGCATAATAGGTCCCTCTATACAATTAGGGTTACGTACCGTGGCTATCTTAATAACCATACAGTTGTTGATACAATAATTGAATCATAGAGGCTGGTGTTTGGATGAATATCTAAGGAGTTAGATTAAGGACTCATCAAACACTGCCAAATGATTGTTAAGAGATGATCTCCAGCCTGAGTAGGAGATGACAATCCTTTCTCACATAGGTTGATATCTGACTGACCTCTTGATGCAGGTCCTCTGCATGGGAATAGAGATTCAGACGTGTCAGATTAGTTAGGTCAAAGAGTTGACTTAACGAGATCGAGATAACCAAAGTCCTATATCGTATGTTGTCACGATACATGCACGCATCCTCTGACCGAAGACAGATGTGTTACTATATGTCTGAGTATGTACATTTGGCAAACCAATAGGTTGATGACCTGACCAAGGTCTACACACCGGCGCGCTGGTGTGCATATAAGGACATATGAGTAATACGATCTCTCAAAGGGATCATACAGGTTCACTACTGAACCGGAAGACATGAGCTCACTCATGAGATATTGGGAAGAATCAAATTCCGTGCATGTTCGTCTCGCTTTGGAAGCTTGACTGAATTTGTAAAGTTCGATATATACTTTTGGAAAGTATACGATCAAGACATAGGTATGATATATGCTTTTGGAAAGTATATGATAAATAAGAAACTTACTGATAAAACTCTGAAGTATATAGTATAAAGTTGATCTACTACTTCGGGTTTATTCTGAGTCTTCTAGTATGCATGATGTACAGGTGTTGGGAATACCTGAGGGTGATGTAATCATAAACGATTGTATAACCAATGACGCTTCCATTCCTAGGGAGTGATGAAACGGGTCTGGATTTTAGCAACTCCTCTCAATAGAGAAGTAATCTGATCTTGGTCCAAATGTTGGACATTGATCTGAATGAGATTCAGATGGAATGAGAAGATTAGATTTGCGGTCTTGATTTAATCAAGCATCTTTGGGAGGCCCGAGATCTGGATTTGAGATGTGATCTCAATATCCAAGTCACTATACGTGGAACAATACAATCGCCCTGTCCTTATCTCCAAGTATCCGCGGAGAAAACACATTATCCTTGAAAGAGTTCACGAATAATTTCATTATTGATATATGTATCCAAGCATCGAAAAATGTGATAATTAAATGCGATTTAATTATCATGGATAATATGAATTTGATTCATATTATAAGGAGAGTTATTTGAGATAATTAGATGTGATTTAATTATCAAAGATATGAATAATGTGAATGTGATTCACGTTATTTGGACACATGAGAAAAGGAGATCCAAGATGATTAAATGTGATTTAATTATCATAGATATGAATAATGTGGATAGCACTATCCATATTAATCATATATATTATAAATGTGATTTATAATATATTAGAGAGAGCATATTGTGTTTTATATTTGTTGATTAATTGTTAATGTGAATTGGATTCACATTGAATGATTAATTGAAAATATAATTACATTTAGTTTTTGGGTTGTGAATGAGATTCATATTTTTTTCTATGGCTTGATTTATTTTCCAAAAGGTAATTTGGAATTATTTTTTGTGAAAATATTATCGACAAGAGATCATGATATAATTATGAGATAATGAGATCTCATGAGATATTGAGATCTCATGAGATGTGGTAGCCGTCCCCTTATTTTAGGGGATTAGTTTAAGTCTTCTCGTTATCTCTTCTCTATTCAAATATGATTTAAATTGGAATTAATTGTATTGATTTATCAATATGAATTAATTCAAACTAAATCAATTGTTGTTGTGTTTTACCAATAAAAATCCTAGTCGTTGAAAGGGACACAATCAATCTCATCCGTTGATTGTGTGTTGTCCATGGATTGGGATCCATGGACTCCCAAAATCCTATATAAGAAGAGGCATCCCTTGCTCTTCTTTACACTTGAATCAATGAATGCTCTCTCTCTCTCTCCCTCTCTCTTTTTCTCTCTACACGCCCATTCTCTCTATCTCTCATGTGGCCGTTCACCATGTGCCCTAGAGAGATCCTCCATCACCGCATCATCGTCGTTATGCTGCTCGATAGTTTGCTCGTGGATCTTCGTCTACTTAGACGTGCCTTGCTCATAAAGAAGACGTCGTATCTCGTTTGTGGAGATTAGGAGATCCGTGGCTTGGATTATCAACATGGATTGCGAGGAGCACGCGATTCATCCCTGCGCTCGCAATCGTCTCCTCCGTCGGATCGGACTTGAGACATGAGGTCTCTTTGTTTAGAGACTCGATCGCAACCACGCTTCAAGAGGCAATCCTATTACTTATTTGTAGTTTATACGAAATGATCCGAGAAGTGTTCTTGGATCATGTGGTTTCGTCACATAGAAAATTTTTAATTTCCGTTGCATCGAGCAACTAGTACGACTAGTCGTTCCCGATCGCATTTTATGCGATCATCACACTTCCGTGATGCGCTTGAGGATTTTTCTCGTATCCTTCAAGTGGTATTAGAGCCAGGATGTCAAAGATTTTGGATGAGATCCATGAACCTACGAAGATTTGGGCCCGTTTGGGTTCGTGAAGATTTTAGCATTTCAATTTTCGCAGCTCTGTCTTGTGATAAAATTTCGGCCCTGTTTAAAATGTTTAAATACGAATTTTTAAATTAGATAATGTTTCCCTTTAATTAAGAAAACATTAGGATTTGAGTTTGCATAATTTGGATTCCGTTTGCTCAAGATATGATCATTTTATTGACCATATGTCCATTGTTTCGGGAATGTCAAATAGATACGTAATTAAGATGTTAATTACGGTTTTAAAACGCCTAGAAATGGGCGTTTATCACATGATTTCGTTTTTAAATCAAGTTATCAATCTCTGGAAATTGATTTTACTTAATTTGTGTTTAAAATAAATGAGATATGCTATTTTTAGTTAGTGAGGGTCACTGCTGGAAATTGCATCATCATCCGAAACTTTGTGATTGCCGTTTAAGAAAAATTACGAAATTAATAGTTAATTTCCTAGAATAACTGTGGATAATATTTTAGAAATATTAGAACAATATTTATTCTTTTAAATGACATTGACTCAACCAACGAATGATTAGATTAGATATAGATCACCAATTGGTTGCTTGATACACATTCCAACAAACATTGTTTTCATGAAAACTCTAGTTTATCCTACAACAGTTGTAGGACAACTTTTACATGCAAAACATTGTTGATTGGATAGGATTGGGGATTTGTTTAGCAAACCTCCTTATAATATTATCAAAATGATTTTGATGACTATTATATGGTATAATTTTGGTTAAAAGACCGATGATCATCTCAAGTATAAAGTGATTGACTCGGCATTGCTTTTTCCTGAGGCGGATATGGTGTCTAGTCGGGGATCGCTGGGGTAGCAGGTCGCACCGGTTGCGGTCCGTCCCACTCCCGCCGGTACTGGCCATGACAGCGGGTAGGGAATGAATGATGCCTGAGAGATCATGATGCATTTTTCTAATTATTAAAATTCCAAATAATACGTATTTGAGATAATACCATAATTCAAGTAACAATTAAGAATGTTTGTTGGATATTAATTGGATCATTAATTTAATATGATTAGCTTAATTGGAATCCAATTAAAATTAAAACACTCTATTATGAATAGAGTTGTTATTTCCCTTGGAAGAATTAATCATAATGAATATGATTCATAATGATTAATTAGAATTAGAATTTGATATGGAGGATCACATAAGTGAAATCCATGGTCTGTCGTCAAGGCGAAGGGTTTCGTCACCAGATATTGTATTTAAGGAGACGCCTGTCCGAAATGACAGCTCCTGCATGCAATCCATTTAGACCGGGCTCTTCGCTTCTCGAAAGAGTAAGGTCGTATACGTAGTGACCCCAATATCGGGTCCTCATATTATTGGGGCGATATTGGATTGCGTATAGCAAGTATTATGCCTGTTGACGGTTGGTTCAATTAATGACGGATCAACATCACCTTAGGGGTGGTGGGCCCGTGTATTAAAGACCGAATTGGGAGATGCAAGTTGGACTTGCAAGGTGGAATGTGTTCCCGCTTCTTTTTATCCGAGTTACAGGTTCTCATATTATTGGGATGTAACAAAGATAAGGAAGGAGATCCCAGATCTTGCTTAAGATATAATGGTAAGTATATCTCTTACATTGAAAGTGATTAAGGGAATGAACTTTCAATGTTGACAAGGCAAGACAACTTTGATATAAAAACTCCTAAATCAAAGTAGAATATGTATATATATATATAAATGTATACACTTATGCAAATTTCTTATTTCAGATAATCCTTCATAAAACCCACTCAATGTTATACTCAATAATAATCCGTAAAATATCATGGATTGGACTTATGATCCAGATATTGTACATGCAGTTGGACACATAATGTATGTGGTTGCAACGTGCAAGTTTCCTCAACATAATGAGGAATGACAATTAAATAAAATAATAAGACATCACCTTAAGGTTTGTATGTCTCTATAGGCTTGATCTTTCATCGAGTGTACTTTGGAAGTGACATGTCAATGATGATCGCAATTATCAAATAATCCTTATAAAAATCTAAGAAGATGTTCTGGCATACATATGTGCTCTTGACATTAATCATGAATTTCATGGTTCACTACATCATGCAGAATGGTAGCTCTATAAGAGATGATATATTCAAAATATTTGAATACCTACCTGAACCAATATTTTTAAGAGTTTAGATGGATGTAGATACAATGAATGTCATCATTCTACTGTCTATACTCTAATCATTCATGAAGCTTCATAATATTCATATTGTATGAATTTAACGAAGCATGTATAAATATTGAAATGCTCTTACATTGAATTCTTTTGAATTTAATATAAGAGATCCTTAGTCTTAAGCAATGGTTGTTTATAGATGAAGGGAGCGCAGTGGAAGCATGGGTCAGACCCAAGTAAGAAGGAAAGTCAAAGAGTTGACCTACTTCTGTGACTTCCATATGACATCCAAAGAGTTGGATGAATGCCTATACTGCAATAAGTTGATGTGTTGATAGTATGACTATCAAGTCTGTCTAGAATCCTTAGAGAAGGACTCAGATAGTGCATCATAATAATCTATATCTATATTTGATCATTGAAATTGACTTGCTTATTTGAATAAGATAAAGTCTTATAATTGTATCTCAATCTTCTAACAAACACTTGCAATGGGTTGCATATGTTTTAGAAGACTGAAAAATTTGATCTTAAGGTTTATAGTTATCCACATGGATTTTGATGCAATTGTTGCAACAATCTCTATTGGATAAATGGACTTCATATTCTCAGTGGGAGAGCCCTTAGTCTCAGAGAATGTCTCTATGACCTAGATATTAGAATACACTCATTGTTTGTTTCTAAGTGTTGGAAATAAACACGAATTCTGGAATAAACCTATCATAAAGAGTTATGATGGATATATTTTAGATAGTATTCTAACATCTAGTGGACTCCACAAAATTATAAAATTAATGAATGATTCATTAAGATTTCTAATACTGAAAGTTGAACCTTAAAAGATCAATAGGAGGATGAAGATCATTTGACAATGATCTGGCATCAAGTTTTGGACATATGTTTGTTGATGAGATCAATGGACTAGTAAGATATGAAACTTTAGAATGTCTAAAATTTCAAATCTTACATACTTATGAATATTGTATTTAAAGTAAAATGTCCAATACACCCTTCTTTTTGGAAAGGTGTAAGATGTCAAGGTATTCAAGATCTCATACATATTGATGTATGTGGATCATCTATATCATAGTAAACATTATGGATATGTGATATCTATTGATGATTATGTATGATATGAGATTTCTTCTCTTCACCTAAGAAAACTTTTAAATGTTCAAAGATTTCATAATTTTGGTCGAGAACCAAATTTTGAAGAATGATGAAATGAATTTGATCTAACCTAGGTAGCTTGTACCTGTTAGATAAATTCAAAGATTACCTTATGGAGATATGAATATCATTTCTATCTCAATCCTCCTAACACATCTAAACTCAATAGAGTTGTAGAGAGATACAATTGGATCATGTGTGACATGATTTGATCAATGATGGATTTAGCATAATTTCCTCTTAGTTTCCTGGTATATATGTAGTAGAGACTACATTATATATCCTTAATAAGATTCCATGAAAGTAACTGGAATCGAGCACTAGAAAGTGCTACTTCATTAGGAAAATAAAGGATGGTATTGGATATCTACTTTAAGACCTTGAGATTCTTAAAATATCTCATATCTGAGAATGTGATTCTTAGAGGTTTAGACTCTTGAGAATCAAGATGAAAATAAAGTAAAGGAACTCATTGAATCTTGAGATGATAATGAGGTTCCTGAAATAGGAAACTAAAAGGATAATTAAGGATGAAACACTAATACCCCTTCAAATGAGTTTGAGGATGTATTCCATGTGTTAGTTAAGTCTGGTAATGATCGGATTTCATGTGATGTAACTTCTGAGGATCATGACATGGAAAGATGGATGTTAGCAATAAAAGTCTAAGGTAGACTTCATATACAAGTGTTGTATATGGATCCTCGAGGATCCACCTATAAAGGTTAGACCTATTAAGGTGTAAATGGATCTTCAAGAGAAAGGGAACCTGATGAGAAGGTAGAGACCTTCAAAGCACGGCTCGTAGCTATGAGCTACACATCGGAAGAGAAGACATTGCTTGTGATGAGACTTGCTCTTCAGTAACTATGCTTATACCCATCAGAATATTGCTAATTGTAGCTACACAACTTGAATTTGACATCTTCGAGACGAAAGTCAAGATTCCATTCCTCTATGAATGCCTCTATGAGGATATTCACATGAAGTAGCCACAGGGCTTCGTGATTGAGGAAAGTAAGATGTGAAAGCTAAAGAAATCCATCTATAGACTCAAATAAGCTTCTTGTAGTTGGAACATAAGATTTGATGAAATTATAATTGTTATGATTTCAGATAGAATCTTGATGAACCATATAAAGCTTAGTGGGAGTGCCTTTGTGTTTATCGTGCTAAATGTAGATTAATATCCTAATCATTTGGAATGATATAAGGATGATAATAAGTGTTTTATGATATGGCTATTCCATACCTTGAGATGTGATCTCAAGGATACCTCTTAAATCTTAGTTCTGAAGATGTTCAGAAGCAAAGAAAAGAGGGTATTGGAACCGTCACATCTGTAGTACAATTAGGACATGTTCCATTCTTGGAAAATCCCAAGGAAGGCTTCCTTCCCTTAAGATATGGTACTGACCTATCTGAAGGGACATCACCTCAAAGAGTTGAGGAAGTGAATGCTAGAACTGCTTGCACTTGTGCATCAGTTACGAGAAGCTGAGTGTATGCTAGATGTGTACAAAAGCAAGATATCTGTCATGCAGTGGGAGTAGTAAAATATTTCTAATCCTACTATGGAGAGAAAACACTTGATTGTAGTAATAACAAAATCTTCATAGATGACAAGATTTTAGAGATAGTGATCTCCAAGTCTTATCTTCAAGAAATTAGACTTTACAGAGATCTAAAAGGTCTTAACTGTGGATACCTTAAGAGATAGTGATCTCCATGAATAAGGGTATTCTGATAAGGATTATGGAAATACTGGTTATGATAATTATTAAGCAATAGTGTCAAGGACACTATAACTGCTTTATCTAGATTGAGTATTGGTTGCATAAGATGCAACATTCGTATTAGATGCGAGCACTGTTATTGGGGATATGCAAGTGCCGTAAAAGGACTTGGCATAGTCTTTAGGGGGTAGAGTGATTGCTCATCTTACCTAGCTATTTTCTAAACAGCCTATGATTGTCACATGAGTGTGGATTTAAATGATTAGCCCATTAATGGCTCTTTGGGCTAGTGGGAGATTGTTGGACATGCGAGCCCACAGCGAGCCATTATGCAATAAATGTTATTACGAATATCATTCTCTGATCTGAAATGAAGAATAAATAATTTGCATAATAGGTCCCTCTATACAATTAGGGTTATGTACCATGGCCATCTTAATAATCATACAACTGTTGATTCAATAACTGAATCATAGAGGCTGGTGTTTGGATGAATATCTAAGGAGTTAGATTAAGGACTCATCAAACACCGTCAAATGATTGTTAAGAGATGATCTCCAACCTGAGTAGGAGATGGCAATCCTTTCTCACATATGTTGATATCTGACCGATTTCTTGATGCAAGTCCTCTACATGGGAATAGAGATTCAAAGATGTCAAAATAGTTATGTCAAAGAGTTAACTTAACGAGATCGAGATAACCAAAGTCCTATATCGTATGCTGTCACGATATAGGCACGCATCCTCTGACCGGAGACAGAAGTATTACTATATGTCTGAGTATGTACATTTGGCAGACCAATAGCTTGATGACCTAATCAAGGTCTATACACCGGCGCGCTGGTGTGCAAATAAAGGCATATGAGTAATATGATCTCTCAAAGGGATCATACAGGTTCACTTTAAATCGGAAGACATGAGCTCACTCATGAGATATTGGGAAGAATCAAATTCCGTGCACGGTCGTCTCGCTTTGGAAGCTTAACTGAATTTTTAAGGTTTGATATATACTTTTGGAAAGTATATGATCAAGACCTAGGTATGATATATGCTTTTGGAAAGTATATGATCGATACCAACTCCCAATGATCAAATGAGAAACTTACTGATAAAACTCTGAAGTAGATAGTATAAAGTTGATCTAATACTTCGGGTTTATTCTGAGTCTTCCAGTATGCAGGATGTACAGGTGTTGGGAATACCTGAGGGTGATGTGATCATAAATGATTGTATAACCATGACGCTTCCATTCCTAGGGAGTGATGAAACAGTCTGGATTTTAGTAACTCATCTCAGTAGAGAAGTAATCTGATCTTGGTCCAAATGTTGGACATTGATCTGAATGAGATTCAGATGCAATGAGAAGATTAGATTTGCAGTCTTGATTTAATCAAGCATCTTTGGGAGGCCCGAGATCTGGATTTGAGATGTGATCTCAATATCCAAGTCACTATAAGGGGAACAATACGATCGCCCTGTCCTTATCTCCAAGTATCCGCAGAGAAAGCGTATTATCCTCGAAAGAGTTCACGGATAATTTCATTATTGATATATGTATCCAAGCATCGAGAAAAGTGATAATTGAATGTGATTTAATTATCATGGATAATATGAATTTGATTCATATTATAAGGAGAGTTATTTGAGATAATTAAATGTGATTTAATTATCAAAGATGTGAATAATGTGAATGTGATTCATGTTATTTGGACACATGAGAAAAGTAGATCCAAGATGATTAAATGTGATTTAATTATCATGGATATGAATAATGTGGATAGCACTATCCATATTAATCATATATATATATTATAAATGTAATTTATAATATATTAGAGAGAGCATATTGTGTTTAATATTTGTTGATTAATTGTTAATGTGAATTGGATTCACATTGAATGATTAATTGAAAATATAATTACATTTAATTTTTAGGTTGTGAATGAGATTCACATTTTTTTCAATGGCTTGATTGATATTTTCAAAAGGGTAATTTGGAATTATTTTTTGTGAAAATATTATTGACAAGAGATCATGATATAATCATGAGATAATGAGATCTCATGAGATATTGGGATCTCATGAGATGATGGTAGCCATCTCCTTATTTTAGGGGATTGGTTTAAGTCTTCTCATTATCTCTTCTCTAGTCAAATGTGATTTAAATTGGAATTAATTATGTTGATTTATCAATATGAATTAATTCAAATTAAATCAATTGTTGTTGTGTTTTACCAACAACAATCCTAGTCGTTGAAAGGGACACAATCAATCTCATCCGTTGATTGTGTGTTATCCATGGATTGGGATCCATGGACTTCCAAAAACCTATATAAGAAGAGGCATCCCTTGCTCTTTTATACACTTGAATCTATGAATGCTCTCTCTCTCTTTTTCTCTCTACACGCCCATTCTCTCTATCTCTCATGTGGCCGTCCACCATGGATGCCCTAGAGAGATCCTCCATCGCCGCAACGTCGTCGTTATGCTACCCGATCGTTTGCTCACGGATCTCCGTCTACTTCGGCGTGCCTTGCTCGTGAAGAAGACGTCGTATCTCGTTTGTCGAGATCAGGAGATTTGTGGCTTGGATCATCAACATGGATTGCGAGGAGCACACGATTCATCCCCGCGCTCGCAAGCGTCTCCTCCGTCAGATCAGACTTGAGACAGGAGGTCTCTTTGTTTAGAGACTCGATCGCAACCACACTTCAAGAGGTAATCCTATTACTTATTTATGGTTTATACAAAACGATCCGAGAAGTGTTCTTGGATCATATGGTTTCGTCACATAGAAAATTTTTAATTTCCACTGCATAGAGCAACTAGAGCGACTAGTCGCTACCTATCCCATTCGATGCGATCATCATGCTTCCGTGATACGCTTGAGGATTTTTCCCGTATCCTTCACCCTCTCGTCACGTGCCTCGCACGCGGGGAGAGTCTCAGGACCTGTGCCGAGCTCTGCGGCAATGTCGGAGCGGAGGGCCTAGCTGAGGCGGTAGGCGAGGCGGGTGAAGGTTCTGATGCTGGTGAAGAGCTCCTGGACGATGAGCGGAGCAACTGCTGGCTCGGTCGGAGGAGGCACTGGTGGCTGTTGATGACGCTTGGAGGTTTTCGGTGGCGGTGGAGGTCTGGCGTTGTTGTGGTCGTAGGCGAAGCGTGCAGTGGCTATGACGACCGGTTGTGGCGGATGAGGCCTACAGCCCCGAGTCGGAATGTGGCGGCGGGAGTCAGTGCCGTGGAGGAGGGGGCCGGTGCTGTAGAGGATGAACGTTGGTGGTGATTGTTGTCGGAGAAGAATGTTGGCGATGAAGATGGACCAGCGACGTGAGTGTTGGTATTGACGAGTGGAGGGGGAATCGATCGGGGGCGAGGATATTTCGAAGGGAAGCGATAAATTTGATGGAGTCGAGGCCTCCGGCAGGAGGTTGAAGGTGAAGTTAGGATGAGTACCTAAGGCTCGACGGCAGGGAGGCCGGAGCAGAGCAGCTCGCCGCAGAGGAGGGGGGGCTGCAATGAAGGACAGGCCCTCAGATCTCGCCGTGAGGGAGGCAAACCAGACTGTCACCACTGGAAAGGTTTCCTTGGAGTTGAACGACAGAAGGGTTGTCGAGGGGGGCGACACCGTTGATTTTATAGGGCTTTGGGGACGCCGGAGATGGCAGGTGGTTGACGATGGCGATTTGATTTGGATCGACGAGATCTGGGAAGACGGCAGTGCGAGATCCACATAGGGGATTTGGGAGCGACGACAGCGATAATCACGGGCAGAAATCGTGGGATCGGAGATGGAAGGAGATGGCCGGGATTCACGGAGGAGAAGATCGCGGCGGTGACGAGATTTGGCGGCGTCGCTGCCCGCTTTGGGAAAGGGGAGGAAGGAGATGAGGTTAGGGACGTCTGATCGGCCGAGATCGAACGACCCAGGTGCCTCTACGTGGCTGCGGATGGGATTTGGCAACGCATGTGCAGGGCACGTGCTTGGGAGGCGCGTGATCCGCACGTGCGTGCCTTTTTAATTATTTTTTAAATAAAATGAAAATTAAAATCCTAAAAAATGGGTGATACGTGGCGGCTCCAAGAGCTGCCATGTGTTAGCCCCACAAAAATCAGAGAATAAATACCTTAATAAATACGTAAAAAATAGTAAATCACCTCGGATCGAAAATGTTTCTTCATGAAAATTGCTCGTCTCGATGAGATCTACAACTTTCATGATCAAAACCAAAATCGATCATTTGCACAAAGTGATATTTTCGGGGTATCATATGTACATAGAATACCTTGATTTTCTAGGTTTTATATTTTTTTATCATTATTTAAACCAGATAAAAATCTAGAAAAAATATGATAAAATCAAAGATAAATATTTACACATTAATCTATTTTTTAGATTTTAATTAATTAAGAAAAAGAAGAAATAAAATAAAAGATGAAAAAGACTAATTTTGTACAGACAGTTAGTGAAGACTCGGACTCAGTTAATTTCTTTGATTTCAAGCTCAGTTTGGATTTGGATTTTTACGTATTTTAATAAAATTTTCATCAAAGAAGACAAATGAAAAGAAATAAAATAAAATAAGCTAGTTATGTACATAAAATAATAGGTCAAAAACCGTTAAAATACAAAATGTACAAAAGAGGCCCAAAACCCAACGTTTACATATGAGCTCCGATTCACTTGAGCTTGGTCTTATTTTAAAGGTAATTGAATATACATTAGTTCAAGAGTGAGTAAGATCAAAAAGGACGCTGGATGGGGAAGATATTGAGGTTTTAGTCTGGAAATCCTAGAAATAGGGTTTTGATTTTTGGTCCATTTTTTGGGTTAGTGAGTTTTTTGTTTATTTATTCTTGTTAGTGATATGTACACAGTGGAGGTAGTTTCAGATCATTTGGAGTTAGCATGAATTAGTTAAAAATCAGGGAAGTTAGGCTATTTACAGGTCAATTTGGCTGGGATTTTTGGCTTCTTATTTTGAGCGAAAATACGTGATAAAATGCAATTTTTATCAAAACATGCATGAATGCTAATTATGCAGAATAAATGAAGAAATGTCAATAATTATTAGGGATTAGAGCTTAATTAATGACTTTTAGAGTGATGAAACTGAATTTCATCAAAAACACCCCCAAAAAAACTACTTGCGCATGTGCAGGACACGTGCACATCAAAGCGGTGCACACGAGGCGGCTCCTGCTTCTGAAGCAGACACGTGGCGTGCTTCGTGGACGTCGGATTTGAGCCCGATCGAGCGGACACTGTTTAACCTGGAGGATTGGGTTTCTTCTTCCCCAATCTCTAAAACGCAGGAATGATAGTGCTTCGCGGTTGTGGAGGAGCGGATATGGTCTTCAGGTGGACAACTGATTCTCGAGTCTAACTGTTGCCGGTGCCGCGATTCTTCTACTCCATGCAGTGGTGTTGTTTCAAATCAAATCCGAAGATTCGTACTTCAGAAATACTGCCTCTCGATGGCAACAGGTTCCATATCAAATCCGAAGATTCTCAGAGCTTCGAGTGAAGGCTTCGTTTCTCTCCAGATGCTCTTAACATGCAATGGCGTCTCAATTTCGGATTTCATTTTGATATGTAAATGATACATGAGAGAATGGATGCTCTGAAATGCTTTGGTGAAGAAGATCGCACAAAGCTTGAAGTTTTACTACATTTGAAGGTGAAATCTCCAACGTGTATGTCTATTGTTTCAGGTTCTAGAACTACCAATTATTATGCTAATATGGATGCTCCACCAGCTGCAATAAATTCCATGACTCTAGGCGAACCCCGGTTCCAATGCAAACAGGAAGAGAGTGACTGAAGTTGATCAGGTGCGTGTGGTATGACAGGAAATGAAAAGGGAATTCGATGTAGAGATGAATATGGTGACGGAAATGGTTTGAATTCTCAGGAGAAATTGGATTAATGAGAGAATTAAGAGAAAACAGAGGGTTTGATGAGAAACGTGGGTAGGAAGAAATGAAATTGAGAGGAGAGAAGAGAACATTAGGAGAGGGTTAGGAGAGGAACATGAAGAACTCTAACCTGGATGAAGACGAAGGAAGTTCGCCGGGAACCTGGAAAATGATCGCGGATGGATCGGGATGAAGCAGCTGCCTGTGGACGGAACTCGGCAAAGCTCATGGTTCTCGCCTCTACGGTCGGCGATGGCCGGAGGCTAATGCGGCGGAGCGGAGCTTCTACGCCGGCGGAGATCTCGCCGCAGCCTCTCCTTCTCTCTCGCTCAACACGCGATGTCGATCCCTGTCACAGATCTCTCACTCGCGGAGCTCTTGAGGAAACAGGTTGCTAATGGTGGATGGATCCGATTGGAGGAGGAGACGACTTTATATAGGCATAGGGAGGTGCAGTCACTGGCCAGCGATGAGGGGAGCGTGGAGGTTGGGAAAACGACCGGCCAACAACTGGCCGTTGAGGAGGTTGGCCGTTGGTGGAGGGAAGAATGTGTTGGGTTCCAACGGGGAATAAAGGAGAGGGGGAAGAGAGAGAAGGGAAAGGGAGAGAGAGAGAGAGAAAAAGAAGGAGAGAGAAAAGGATGGGAAAGAAAAGGATAAAATAAATAAAATAAATTAGATTAAATTAAAAGTTAATAATTATATTAAATAAATTAATTTCGGAAATAAATAAATAATAAATAAATATGATTATTAAATTATTTAAGAAATAAATTAAGTAATTAAGTGTATAATTAAGTAATTAAGTATTAATTAATTAAATAAATAAGTATATAATTAAGTAATTAAATAATTAAAAGATATTAAATTAGATTTTTTATTTAATTTTAATACATAAATTAACCTATATAAAGTAATACTGTATATTACGGTTTATTGTACCATATACCAATACAGATCCGAAAGCGCATTTTTCGTATTAACTATGATTTTAGCGAAACTAATGTCATTTTGTAGATAATTGAAAAATATAATTTTTGGAACCGAGTTTGCTTAATTCAGAGTTCATATGACCGAGTTACGAGGTTCGAAAGGAAAAAGTAGCGGCTTCGAGGCTTCGGGTTTTATTGGTATTTTGGATTAATTAAATTTTTATATTTTTATATAAATATTTAGAGGATTTTAGGAAAAAGAATTAAGTTAATCAGGTATACGGCTATTTAACTAAAAATCAGGGAAGTTTCTATATATAGTACATACATACAACGTGTCCAAAAAGCTGAAACTCACCAATTTTATCTGAATATTTTTTTTGATATTTTTAATAAATAGTACTAAGTATAAAAAAAGTTTAAAAGTGAGTTTGGTCAGTTTGGAGTTTTCTATAAATAGTTAAGAACCTCAGAAGTCGGCTTTTACGGCTTTTTCGGTTCATTACTGTTACTTATTTTTTCATCGAAACAATTTTTTTTGATATTTTTTATAAAATAGTATATATTTTTATGAACAACTTTTATAAAAGGATTGTTTTGGTTTGAGATAGTTTTGATGATAAATAAAATATGTGAAGTATTTACAATGTGAAAAATGGGTAAATTATATTTTTGCTCTTTATTTTCTTGATATTTTTGTATATTTTGATCCTTATCTCCCCTACTTGTTTCTTTTATCGACCAAGTTAATATTGATATGGTCTTGAGGTTAGGATCAACCTCTATATATTATATATATCCATCCTTATTTTCTTTTATTTTTTATTTTTTTATTTTTATTCTTTTATTTTAGATAAAAATAAGTGTTAAATATATAATATTATTATTTGTGGTTAGAATGATAATTAATGGAAATTAGTGATTATTTACATATATTTTACCAAGAATTTTAGCCAAAATGAAAGAATAAAGGCGATGAATCATGGATTTATCAACGATGACGTAACCTCTTGTCACCAATAGTGCCATAGTTCATGAATCTCATATTCATCAACTAAAAATCTCAATATTAAGCTGAAATCTACATGAAAATACTTGTAAATTCATGCTATATCATGTTCTATGCATGAATAAAAATCATTAATTAATAAAAAACAAATAAAAAGATTAAATTCAAAAAATAACTAAAATGGAATTACAAGGAAGAACATGTTTATGTATATGTGTACTACATACAAATAAAATCTAAATAAGTAGCTTGTGTATAAAGGGGCAGGACCAGAAATTCAAATAAGGAGGGGCCATGCTAAAAATAAAAAAACTCATATCAAATCAAATCCTATGATTTTATTTTTTAAGAAATGCACACTTCTAAAAGATATAGTTGAAATTATGAAAATAAAATGAAGGATGTTCATAAAGTACCTCAAAAGTTCACATACGAGGAGCTGCTCGTTCCTTCATAGCATCAAAGTCACCTATCAATAGATCAGTGCTGAATGTCTACGCAATGTTCTTCTCAATATATATGATCATGCAATCGGCACGAAATTTGTCATCCATTTTAGTTCGAAGTCTGGTTTTCACAATTTTCATCGTCGAAAATGCTCATCTATGTTGCAATCGATATATGAAGAGTTAATATAAGTCGAATCAATCTATCACTTAGAGGATACATTCTTGATAATCCAATATCTGCTAGCAAGTGACAAAGCTTAGAAATTGATGATGCGCTTTTTAGTTGAAGATGTTAAGAAACATCTAAGTGAAATCTTTCTGCTTCAAATCTCATATGCAGTTTCTCTTGCTCAGAAAAATCTTCAGGATAAAATCTTTCTATAAGTGCATAATTTTTTTAACATCAAAGACCCTATAATTATCCTTTGAGTCCAATGCAGAAGTGGGAATGAAAAGCTGTAAAACATTGATATCAAATCTGTTATTTAACTCAAAAGTAGTGAGTCAAATGCAACGATAAAAATGTCAACTCTATAATGATGCTCCATTGTAACATGATCTTGTTTATATCGAGCTCGACCTCTTCCTGCACTATAAATTGTATTCATGTCGGGAATAATGACATTGTATGTTTTACAAAATCAAGTCACATGTCCCATTAAGGAACTCCACCCATGTTCTTTTAGTTTTTAAATGAGTTATATCAAACAAACTAAACTCATTGCATTTAAAATATCTTGAGTTTGTCTTTGTAGAGATTGACAATTGATAAAATCTCTTTCATTATATTCATGATCAGAACAAATTCAAATGATGTCATTGCATCAAAAACTGCATCATCACCTCTTTGAACATATGCGAATCCATCATTAATGACACTCTTAAGAACCTCACAAGTTGGACCAAACATATTGATCAAGCTACTAATAGATGATAAATATGAACCTCGTCTTGTATCAGCAGCTCTTTGCAATGTTTGCATTTGATTAAACCCTCTTCCATCTTGAATTTCATTATATGCTAATAATTGCTCCAATTGAGAAGCACGAGCAACATGCGGTTCATCATTGCACTTATATGAAGCAGCGATAATATTTACAATAGAAGATAACTTAGTGAAGAAATGATAAATGGGGATCACTTCTCTACATGCAGTAACCAATACCAACTATAGTCGATGTTCTAAGCAATGAACATAATATGCAAATTGACACTTTAAGAAATAAGGCTTGAATGTCATTCCACTCTCCTCGCATATTGCTAGCACCATCATATCATTGACCTCGAACATCTTTAACAATGAGATTGTAACATGCAAGAATACATGATATTTCTTTCTTTAAGGTACACGCAGAAGCATTAAGAACATGAATTATGTCAAAAAATCTCTCATGAATAAAATTATTTTATCAATAAACCATAAAATATTTACCATTTGTTCCCTTTTGAATTCATCTCGGGATTCATCAACAATCAAGTAGAATTTTCATTGTCAATTTCTTCCCTTATTGCATTTCATACTCTATTTGACACAATATTCAATATCCTTTTTTGAATTTTCGATGAAGTATATATAACGTTGCCATGCGTATTTTCTAAAACCATTACAACAACATCATCATTACAAGAGGACCACCTTTTGAACAATTCAATAAAATTACCACAATTTTTTGAATCCATATGCTCATCTTGACATCAAAATAGACAAGCTTGGAAATAAGGTATTTAATATAGTCAATTGTAGCTTTTAGCCATAATATGTTATTTGTAAATTGTTGATTGTCCTTCTTTTGAAATGCGAAATCAATTTGTTGAGAACATATCATCAAGTCTCGATAAGATTGCTTACAACAAATATGTGGTGAATTTTGGTCTCTACCAATATGGGCTAATAAAGCACAATTTTTTCACTCTTCACGTTATTCCAATCAGAGAATCCTTCAATTGTAAAGGCCGTTGATCCAAAATAAGTGCATAGTTTGTTATTAAAAAGATAACAAGGTCGGTAAAATATTGCATCCTTTGTAGAGAATATTCTAAGCAAGATGATAACAATTTATACCAAGATGATTGAAACTGACGTCCATGTTTCTCTGGGCCTGCAAATGGATAATCATGAAAAGTATGTTATAAAAGATCAAAATTTATAGAAGCACGCCAAATTTCATCAAGTTAATTAACATGATACTACCGAATCTGTGATTTTTCACCGGTACCACGTTCGAGGAGATTGACATCCACTTCATTGTCAAATTTTGATTGCTTATGAGGAGGAAGAAAAGAGTCCCTTGTATATGCAATCTCTAACATAGGATCTTGCTTCTTAAAAATGCATCTATAGTAGATATTTTTGGTGTGGCATCCTTTCAAATGTAAATATTACAATTACTACATAAAAAATATATTGAGTTAACAGATATGTATATATCACGTAAAAAATTAAACTCAAATTTGCTAGTATGACACAATCCATCCGTGTCTGTATATGTCCTATATACATCACCTTAATAGGTAATATCTCTCCTTACATTCTATGGTGTTGGTGAGTCTTAGATTTATATAGATAAATAATGTTAAAGCTTTATCCATTTGCTTCGTACTAGACATGCAAGAAATATAAAGAAGAGATGATTCCAAGTGAAGTTTGTTGATGTCATGTGAATACAATCCCTTTTATACCAAAATGTACTCTAACAAAAAAATCCCAAAAGGTAACAACAACCCTATATCCACAGGGCAATCGTCATTGTTTGTCCTCATCCTCATGTGTTTATACCCCATCTTTTCATTTTCTATCTTGTCCCAGAGACTCCAATCCCTCACTTATTCACTTTTATTGGCTAAGACATATGAGAGAGTGCTTATTTTGAGCTTTTTGGATTGAGTGTAACATCTCTATGTGCAAGTAAGCATCACCTAGTACTAGTATTACAAATATACATATTTGATATATATTATCTATGCTATTACATGATATTTTCACTCCATGAATCACACCAAATGGCCGGATGGTCCGCATCACTAACACACACATAAGAGCAAGTACTCTCTCATAAGTATGGACACGAAAGAGTTCTCTATAATCATAGATGTTGTATGGACATGAAAGAATAATAAAAAATATTAGCCCATATAGGTATGGTAGCAAAGGTCCAAGCTACAACAAACTTACGATTCATAAAAAATAATAGAGTACCTTCACCTTAGTCCTTGAAAGTGCATGTTGCTATGAGAAAGAGCAAAAGCCACTGTCACAGATTGAGAAAAAATAAAACCATCCTCTACTCCTCTTTTCTTCTTGCCAATACCAAACCAACATGACAATGTAACTATGAGCATGGACAGATGAGCAACCTTTGTAATTATATATGAAACGACACAATCACATTGGAGGGGGTGGGGGGCATCACTTCTTTCAAAATCTATTTAGTAGGCATTTTAATACCAAGGTGGGCCCATGCCCCCCATAGACAATACTGGATCCGCTCATGTGTATATACTATTTATGATCCCTAACCTCATGAGATCCTAAAGTATTAGCTTTTATAAATCTCATTTTTAACCTGATCTAGCATAAAGTTCTATAAATGATTATTTTAACTTGTAGTACTCGTAGAGATCATTCCAACGAGCATAAGAACATCAAAATCAGACATCATATGAGAAACTTATATGCATTATAAATCGGTTTACAGTTTTCGGATCCGAAACCGAATTCGAATCCCAATCAATATAAGATCAAGTGGGCTAAGCCACTTAGACACCTATCCAACAGATGTCAGCAGAGCTCTACCATTGGTAATATTTTCCGGCATTCATTCGATAATCCGAAGGCGCCGACTTATAGAGGACGACGAGGCCATCTCCAATCTTGCATGTGTTTCACACGAAGCACCTCGCAAACCACATTTCGGGATGGAGGAAGAATCTAGAGAAATGATCTTAAATGTGCGGATTTTTGTATTTCTACCTTGTCGTTCGACCATACATTCGTCATAGAACGCATGTGTGTCATTGTGGAGTCTGGATCAAGCCATTTTGACGCACGCATGCCAGGTTTTCAAAACTTATCGCCCCCTTTTCCTCCTTTCTAGGAGAAGATCACATGAAGTTGGGATCAGGGATGTAGGTAGTTTCGTGTAGGGAGTTTTGGGGGTATTCAATTGCGGTGACATATGTGAAGTGATTCCGTGAGATTGGGATATCAAATGTCAATAAATATTATATCACTTTGATGCGGCTGTAATGAAGATAACATACATATACTTAGATCGAGGATTCCAAGAGTTTTGTGTGGGGTATTTTTTGGGGTATCCGCTTATCGCGACATATTTTGGGTGATTTTGAGAGAGTTGGGTATCGTATGTCGATAAAAATTATACTGTTGTGATATGGGTTGAGAGATGATCCCATGCTGTGCTCAGATCAAAGATCTAAGTAGTTTGGACGGTAATAATATAGTTATACCACACAGTGAGCCTTAGAAAGAGAGATAGAGAGATAGAGCATCATATGCGATCTTAAAAACATCTAGATATGTCTTTGTCATACAATGTTCATATATGATATGATATATCTTAATGTGTGTTACCATGGATGTAGTTCTCGCGAGGTTTCTATATTTCTCACGGATGTAGTTTTTGTGAAGAGTTTCACCTTACACATGGAAGTTCCCATGATGCGCATGTAGATGGAGTTAGAGATCGCAAGGGATGGGCATGCATCCTTAGGTCCTTGTGTAGAAGTCTAGATGCTGCAACCCCATCAATTGCGTTGGTTGGGAGATGCATAGTCCTTGTGTGCACCAATGTAGTTTTGATTAGGGGTGCACATGGATCGGATTGGATCGGATGTTAGCTTAATCCGTGTCCAATCCATACTCAACGGATTTTTTATTTTCCCAATCCAATCCAATCCATTAAACAAGCAAATCCAATCCAATCCAATCCAATCCATCGGACCACGGATCGGATCGGATTGGATCGGATTTTTAATGCTCACCTACTATCACATCATAGGCTATGATTAAGATTGTAGCACATTAGACCTCGACATTTGAATCATGGTTCTAAAATTGAGATTAAAGCAAATGATAGTTATTTTTTGGGAAATAAAAAATATATGCTTGTTATTGATTTAGTATGAACAATAATTGCATAACTAAATATAAATAACATACCTATAATTTGTATAAATGATAGAAGTATCACGTTGACTTTTAATAAAATTGCAAGTTTGTGTATATCAAATAAGAACCACAACTAACCTGCAACCGACTTGCTTGACTACACGGTGCGGGAGGGAGGGTTATGAGGGTTATGCATGAGGGAATTTGGGGCGAGGACCATGCATGATGGCACGATGTTGGAAGGAGGCACCTAAGGTGCCTGGCCGCAACGTGAGGGAGGTCAGAGAGAGCCGAGGACGAGGTCAGGATGTCGTGCGCGATGGAGGTTTGGTTGCTCATACACGAGGGAGATTTGGCAGCATACACGCGGTTGGAGACAAGGGTGGCAACCGACGGAGATATGCACTTTTGGGGGAGGATAGGTGTGATGTCCGGGTGGGTGTTTCGTTTGAAAGGGGCCCAAAGGGGGTTTTGAGTTTAGGTATGTTTTTTAAAAAAGATGTTTTCTTTGGAAAAATGGAAGGACGTCAAGGACATTACGGGTAAATATTACTTTTTTTAAACCAACTGATGGTGTGGGGTAAGGATGTTTCCAACAAGTACGATTGGGTGTAAACTATAAATGTGAGTAGCTTGGATATTTACACATACCTTTCAAATAAAATTAAATATATGACATGCTCTAATAACAACAAATGAATTTTTATATATTATATATTTATTTATTAACAGATTAACGGATTGGATCGGATTGGATTTTGACAATAATCCGATCCAATCCATAAATGAACGGATTTGTAAAAGTTCAATCCGATCCGATCCATTAGACTTATAAATCCAAACCGATCCAATCCAATGACAACGGATTTTATCCGATCCATGTGCACCCCTAGTTTTGATGTTGCACGTCGACATTCTAGGATGCATGGTTAGTAGTCTAGCCTTTCTTTAAGTCATAAATTCAATATGAGAGGCCAATTAGGGTTGATCACTCGAGTTGGTTTAGTATTGATTCTGTGAGAGAAGTTCTGGGAGGTTGTTAGTGAAGGAGGATTTGTGCTGGATTCCCATATACTATGAAAAATATAGATAGTCGTAGGTATTTTTCGACTACTTAAAATAAGGCATTTGATCTAATCTATTAATTCTAATCGTGTTCCCTATATCATAGTGGACCTTCATCCATGGTATCTAGCTTGAACGGTTTCTACGATGGTTTCATAAGAGTTTTGCGTTTGCCTCACCCTTTTAGAGTTAGTCCCAATGAGATGAGACACGTGCTTAAATATAATAATGAATTATAATATTCTACCATAGAAGTGTTCCTGTGAGAAGAATTGCTTAGTAAAAGTATAACTAATAGTTGGGGTTCTTGGAAATATAAAACTTATATGTATGTATAATTTAAGATTTATGTTGAGAAGATAAATGAATGTGTTGAGAACTTAGTTAGGATGCATGTACTTCAACGCATGCCTATGGAGGTACCCTAATTCTCAGGTACTAAGTGCCTTAGAGTCATAGCGTGAGACCCTTCACATGTCTTGTTTATCCTATTTCACTTCTTTTTACACTAACGGTTAGCGTAGCATCCGCACTGAGCAATTGCTCATAATATACTCCTTTTCTGTGTGGTCCCACAGGTTCCAAGACCCTCCAATGCGACGATGGTGACTTTTGCTTGAGGAGAGATTTTAGGACTGTTCTGCACCAGACAAGGCATGCATTACATGTTGGTATTTTTACTTGTAGAAATTCTACTTCCGCTATACTTTTGTTTACTTTTGAAAGATATTGAGATACAAGTACTTTGCTAGACAATGATGATAGTTTGGTATTTATGTCCTTGGACATGATCATTTGGTTAAATGTATATTTGTAAATGAATGGATAAAGTGAATGCATAATTTTCTTTCTTTTACGTTGCTTTTATCCTGCTTATCTGCTTATTGTATTTATAATGTGTATCCAATGTGCATGAGAGTAGTTGCAGAGTATCAATATCCTAAGGGGCTGTGCATCGCAACAAATGCATAGGTAGACTAACTAAGGTTGACAAATAAAGAAAGAAACCAACATTTGTACATACACCTCTATTCTTAACATGTCCAAATTTTAATTACCACAATAATTTCGTATCATCTCAAAATGACATGAAATGACCTCCAACATGTAGATAAAAAATAAACTTTATCAATGAAAAATCCTTTGAAAATATTAACATGTATATATGATGAATAAAATCAAAAATGAATTCTATACATATCAATCTTCTAGCTGATATCTATTGCATGCATTCATCTATGTAGCTCTACTTACCTAAAGAAAATACATATTAAAACTTTATCTTTTGATACTAATTTCGAGGTAATCTGAGGTCATATGCGAAAGTTATTTTGAGCTACTATTGTATATTATATAATTGAATAACCATACATGCTATAATTTCATATACATTCTTTTCTCATTTCTATTTAGCTTTTACATTTTTTAATTACACTTTATAGGCTAACTAACTATTAGAAATATAAAAAGTAAATAAAATGCAAAAGAGAAAACACACAAAAATGGAATCAAGTATTAATAGGTACTTTACACTTGTACCTTTATGTAGTTTCTAAGAAATTAACCCAACTCATAAGAATCTAAAATATAGAGCAATATGTATGTAATATTAATAATGAGACAAATTTAAAAATCCAAAACATCAAAAATCAATGCAATTCACAGATTTCATGGAAGTTGTAAATGTCATTGAGATCTACAAGCTCCATGCTCAACAATTTTAAGACCATGTCATTTAATATTGGGATTTTTACATCCATAATCCTGAGTAATTTCGTAATTACAATCATAACCCCGCGAAATCGTGAATTACACGACAAACCTCGGATAGTTACTCCGTCTCACACACATAACCCTCCGCTGGTTTCTTTATTAACCCAACCATATCATTGGGTTAATCTAACCCATGACCTATCCAACGGCTATTAAAAATTCAAAAAAATAAAAAAAACTCCTAACCACCTCCCCCTTCCTTCCCCAACGCCCTCCCTCTCCCTCCCGCAGCTCCGCCTCCCCTTCTTCCTCCATCTCTCAGTTCTCGCAGTCGCACGTCACACCGGCCTGTGCCACAATTGGATCTGCGCCCATGTCCTACCTTTGATCGGACCCGATACAAATGACGTGAATAAAAAAATCAAACTATCCACGAGCATCAACGCACTTCAGAGATTCCTCTGAGTACTGCAGTGGGGAAGAACCCAACGAGAAAAGGGAGGAAGACGACGGTTTGACCCTGACACTTTTGACTGAGGATTTTAAGTTCCATAAAAGCTAACACTTCTGGAATTTCTTCTGGTATATGAACTGGTTGGCTTCATTACAATTGCACGGCATGCTGCTGCTTGTCGATTTCACCTTGTGGAGGCATCCGATGCCTGCTGGCTACTCTGGAACGGGTTCGAGAACATGGCCGGGAGAACCCCATTCTTGGGGTGGAGGGTTGTCCCACTTCAGCTCTGCATCCGACGGTTCCACAAGAAAAACCGCACTGTCGCTCATACCCAATGCAATCTGATTTGGCTCTGACGGATGTGCTGCTATTAGACGTTCGCTTGTATTATTGTTTCCACATCCTTGATTTTTGGGTGTGGTTGGTTGGAACTTGGAGGTGAGATATTTTTGAGCCCCTGTCTTGGCGATGGGTGAGGGAAAAGCAGTTCGAATCCTCTTGATAATGGGAGTCGTCTGTGATGTAATCTTTTAAGCATCATGCGTTTCTTGAAGTCCTTGTAACCCATATCAGTGGGGGAAGTTTGAAGCGGAAGGGAGGGACGGATAGATTATGAGGTGAGGATACGGATGCAAACGAACGAATACAAATACGAATTCATGTCATCCGTAATTATATTCATATTATTTTACGAATACGAATACGAATACGAATACGAATGTTACACGAATGTAAAAAATCAAGATCCATATCCTCAAAATATGAATACGAAAATTTTATGGACGAATACGAATATCCAAACGAATATTGCAATAAAAAGTTATAAATAAAAACTTACATGATTATTCTTGGAATTAACATTACAAGATTATGAATTTAAGATTTTATACCAGATCGGCTGCGACTGCAACTGAGAGGGAGGTTGCGGTTATGACAAAGCGAAGTTGGTTGCGGCTAAGAATTTAAGATGCACCAATTAGATGAAAACTCAACATAGAATTTAGAATGGAAATGATAGTCGTAGAGAAAAATAACCTTGATGAATGACGGATCTCCTAAACAAGATTCTCGAGAATGCCAACAAGGAGACCACGCATCGTTAGAGGGAGGTTGGGTGGAGGCGCCAAGGGAGGAAAAGATGGAGGTCGGGGGAGGCAGAGGGAGGTTGGATGGTGGCTAAGGGAGGTTGGGTATGGGGATGCTGAGGTCAGGGGGAGGCGGAGGTCGGCATGGGGAGGTAGAGGGCACAAGGAGAGGTGGAGGATGCAGGGGGCGGAGGGCCGCAGGAGACGAGGGAGTAGGGGGAGGCGAGGCGAGATGGGGAAGCAGGGGTGCAGGTGGTGGGGGAGCAGTGAGTAGGCGGGGCGACAAGGGGGGAGGCGAGAGGGCCACAGGGCGTGGCGGAGGGTCGCAGGAGAAGGCATGGTGGCATGGGGAAGGGTGGCAGGGGTGGTGGGGGAGGCAATGGGCGCAGGAGGAGGCGGAGGTTGGCACGAAGAGGCGATGGGCGGTGCCAACAGGAGGAGGAGGTCAGGGGGGGCGGTGGGCAATGCCAACAGGAGGAGAAGATCATGGGGAGGCAGGGGTGGCGGCTGACATGGAAGAAATATGGCGCCGGGGTGTGGGAGAGGGGATTTGGGGGATGGTAACCTAATTTTATTTTAAAGTATTAAATATATAATACGAATATTCATATTCGTAACCAGATTCGTTTGTTTTTTTCGTATTCGTATTCGTATTCGCATTCGTTAACACAAGATTCGTATTCGGATTTGTATTCGCAAAAAATCCGTTTAGAATATTCGTACTCGTATTCGTATTCGCCTATTTTAAAAAAAATAAGATCCACATCCTCTTAAAAACGAATACAAATACGAACGAATACAGATATTACCGCATCCGTTTGCGTCCCTAGGTGAGTATATGGAAGGATGGGTGTGGATGAGGTACGCGTGGGGAGTGGGGTTGGCGGTCTTGATGGGTGAGGGTTGGCGGGGGTCAAGGGAGGGTGGCCGGGGCTTCTTCTGCCTGGACTGGAGAGGGTGGGTGGGGGAGGTCGGAGCCAACCTGGGCTGCCCGGGGGGGGGGGGGGGGGGATCAGGGGTTGGTGTTCAGCAGGGGGAAGCTTCGACGGTGGCTACCTTGGTTGGAGGAGGAAGACGTCAGCGACAGTGGGGAGAAGGTGGTGGTTGACGAGGAGGAGGCGGTCGTCGTCGGGGAGGAGGAGGGGAGGGGGAGGAGGTGGTTGTAGAGGAGGAGGAGGAGGAGGAGGAGAGGAGGAGGTAGAGGGGGAGGATGAGGTAGGAGGGGAAAGTGTACTCATTTGTAAATAATAGAACTTAAAGGGTAGCAATTGTAAAATATTTGACAGTTACCGTCATAGTTAACGAAATATTGGATGTAATTTAACTCGGGGGTTATGGGTGCAAGAGTTAAGACTATTGAGGGTTCTCGAGGAAATTCACGATTACGTATGGTTATTATTGTAATTGCAAAATTATTCAGGATTATGAGTGTAAAAATCACATTAATATTTTATTTAAATTTATCTTTTGATTTCTTATTTTTTAAATTTGTATACTGCCATGTGGTTTGGTAGCTACGATAAGCGTGCTAGTTGGCACAACCTCACTCGCATGTACCTTTTCCACCCCCGACCTCAGTCAATTGCAAGCCCAGTCAACCATCAAGTCCACTTAGGGTGCGTTCTTGTATCGGGTTAAACCACCCCAAGGGTGGTTTAACTCCCCTACCCCATATTTTCTCCCTCCATGTGGGTCCCACTTTTTATCTTTTTAAAAAATTAAATAAATCAATTCTCCATCATCAATTCCATCAAAAAATAATATACTATACCATCATATCATATAAAAATTATAAACTACTCCACTTCTACTCACTTTTTCAAACTCCAATACAATCACATCACAATAACTTCTCACTTTTTCAAACTCCAATACAATCACATCACCCCAAACCCACTTCTAACCCACCCCCAGTTTAACCCTCTATCCAAACATCAAAATCCAAAAATGGGTTACCTGCAACCAGTTTAACCCACCTAAACCCACTATCTAAACACCCCCTTAGTCTTTTATCAGTTGGCATGCTTAGCTAGTACACTTTGATTGACCCATCTATTTTAAAATTAAGGTAAATTACAAACTATTCATCTTCTTCCCCCATTCATAAATCTCTAGTCAACAAAGCCAATTTTATGCAAACCTAACTCGAGAACTACCATGACAAACCTATATGCGGTTGAATCACTACCTAGTTTGATCGTTTCTACTCCACCTCACCATCTCCATTCCCTAATGAGCATTTGTGCCCCCAACAAACCTCTGTGGTCTATCACCCTTGTCTCCACATTGCCCTCTCGCTCATAGTTTCCTCTAGACTCATCGCATAAAGCCCTCATTTCCTCCTCACCCCTTCTCTTATATATAATTAATCCAACCTAATCCTAGAGCATCGAAGCACGAGGTTGATAGCCTTACCATCTTCCCCAGCAAGCGGTTGTAGAGAGAGGAAAGAACCTTGGTCTTGGCAAGATCTAAGTGAGGTGAACATCCCTTGCTGCAACTCCACAGAGCTCCAAGTTTCTTGTCTTCTCTCGTCAACTAATCAAGGCAACGATCACATGATGTTAGGTGCGCCAGTAATCCCCAAACAAGTTGTAGTCCCCTTACATCGTCAATTGTCTTAGGTATCGTCCCGTTAATCTATTCACCTTCGTTTTTCTTCAAGTTCATCAGCTTCTTTCGCTTTCCCTTATTCGAGTGCATTTCCTCATTTATATCTCTCATTTTGTTTAATTCCCCTCTAACTCCTAGTACTTAGACTTATTTAATCACTATTTTCTCCCGCAACCTTTCATCATGTTCCTTGATTGAACAGGAAGTCTCACCCTCTCATTCCACCATTGATCTAGAGATTGAACCCTTCGTTCTCTCTTTTTTATTCAAGCTTTTGTTTAATTAATTGAAGTTGAATAACAAAGTATATATGGTGATTCCTAGTTGCGACTAAGTGTGGGATTTATCCGTGTTTAACCAAGATTAGCTGATGTTAAGCATGCATAGTGTTGATATGCCTTGAATCTCAATTAGGACTGTCAGAAAATTCTCAGGTTCGACATTCGTTCATATTTGGCTCGCTAAAAGTTCGATTCAGATTCGATTCGAAAATAAACGAACCGAACCTGAACACGAGTTTGGGTTTGATTAAATAAACGAACCGAACCTCAAAAACATAGGTTCGCTCAAGTTCGGATCATTAAAAGTTTGATTATATACACACATTCATACATAAAAGTATACACACACATATTCTATATATAAGGAAAAAATACATTCTATATTAACATAAGGTCATTCACTTATTTTGCCAAACCCATCCAGAAATCCACTCCCTAAGTCCATATTCTCTATTCTCGAAACCCCACAAAGCTCTCCCCTGCAGCTGCGGTTTTTCCCTTTGAACAGAAATATCTGCACAACATTTATTCTTAAACGAACCTTTAACGAGCCGAACCGAACCTTTACGAACCTTAGCTGAGCCGAACCGAACATGATTACAATTTTCATTTTATCAAGCCAAACCGAGCCCGAGCCTGAAAGTACGCTAAACAAGACGAACCGAGCCTGGGTTGGTTCGCTCAGGTTCAGCTCGTTTACACCCCTAATCCCAACCATATATCCTACTGAAGACAATTATTTTGCACCCTCTACAAGAAGGATGGATGAAACTCATCATATGACACAGATGTCTTGTTGCCCGGTTAGTGGTCCGAGGGGGAGGAGGCTTGGTGTGGAGGGAGGGGGCATATATGCATCCCCTACCCGCCTTGTAGGGGTGTTGTAGGGGTGCACGAGCAAGACTCCCGACCCATAATAAAATTTTATTTGAGTAATTTGATCCATTTGTACTGGGAGTACTATACATCTCCTTAGGATTAGGTTAACCGTATCCTTTTTTTTCTACCATCTCCTCACATAGTGAAAACGATTGTCACTGCCTGCGAATGTAGCTCAGTTAAGGGTGGACCTCGTAAATCCATGTAACATGCATATGGTTTGCTTGCTTGATTTATTCTTGTTTGTTTTCGCTCCTGAGAAGATGTGGATATTGTGTTCTCAAGATCTGATGGGTTTGCCAACATTCCTCGTGCACTTACTTTGAATCTAATTCGAGTCCAGTCAACATATACCTTCTTTTACAGGTATTAGTTCCATCCCCTCACCTATAAATGGATTCGTCGGCATCTAGAGCATTAGCAAGCCAATGAGGATTAGCTCCTCCACCTAGATCAGATCCAAAGGTAATACCAAGTACTATTTTTTTGGTAAGTAAGGAACTTTCCATTAATGTAGAAATGTGCAATTACAGGAATATCCCAACTAGGGAATTAAAGACATATAGCCACATACAAAGAACAAATTGGTGCATATCAAAATGCCATACACGGCCATAGGCACACCGGGCTCCAGGGAGCCAATTGTCCAGTCCATGTATCAGGACATCAGGACATGAGTAGCACAGAATATTTCACGCGACAACGCCGGTGCAGTAGAGAGGGAACCAGTAGCCCATCTGGAATTGTGCTCCCTCCAAACCATCCAAGTTGTGGCAGCAAGCGCAGAACTGAACCGCCGGGTTAATTCCTTTCCTTGTAGAGATTTAGCCCAATCCAGAATGTCAAGCAGAGAGGGCGTTGGAGGCAACAGGAGGCTCAGCCCAGAGAGAACAAGTTGCCAGACATAGGTGAAGAAGCAGCACTGGAAGAAGATGTGATCATGTGACTCCATGGAGAGGCTACAAAGGTAGCAAGGACTAAGCACCGTGATGCCGTGTCGCTCCAGCCGGTCAAGCGTCGGAAACCGATTCAATACTGCATGATACAGAGTGCAAGAATGTTTAGGGGAAGAGGACGAGTTCCAAACAATTGGCGCCCAAGGAACCACCGTAGCACGTTAGCACAAGATCCACATCGTCAAGGAAAGCAAAGCCATTAGGGGAGCGAATCCAGGAGTGGCCGTTCATGGTGGATGAGATGGCGCTACGGATGCTGCCTCGCCCAGCAAGGATAGCGCGCCAAACCAGAGAGGCATTGGAGGCCAGCTCAACCTCCCAGAACGAAGCAGAATGGAGGTACTTGCACTCATAAAGTTAGCCCAGATCGACTGATCAACGGTGAGTACCCGCCAAGATCATGCCACAATCATTGCCGAGCGCAAGGAAACTAACGATCTGAGCCCAAGGCCTCGCTCAGCCTTCGGGAGACACACTTTGTGCCAGCTCACGTCATGACGCCCGTAACCCCAAAGGAAGATAGCGCACAACATGTCGATGCGCCGCGAGGAAGAAATTGGGAGTAGAGTCCCAGAAGTCCAGTAGAGAAGCACACCAGAGACAACCGTGCGAAGGAGTTGTAGTCAGCCGACGAATGAGAGGACCTTTTCTTTCCAGCCACCAAGAAAGGCCCCAACCCTGTCCTCCAGCGTCGAGGCAATTACCCCTCTCTTGGAGGAAGAAGTTAGGGGGAGACCCATGTAGGTAGTAGGCAGGGAGGACCTAAGAATTCCGATTTGCAAACAAATACCAAAGTCATCAGGTGCGCTCATGGGTCGAATTAACTTACTTTTTCTCGCGTTCATTTTGAGTCCATAGATTGCCTCGAAGTCAGCAAGCACCTTCCTGACCGCAAGAAGAGATGACGTAGCGCCCTTACAGAAGAAGAGGATGTCATCCGCAAAGATGAGGTGGGTTGGGGCGCGGAGGCGGCCCCTTCCCAGCGGCATGAGCTCCCCTCTGTCCACAGCAACCTCAGCAAGAAGAGAAATCACATCCATGCCAATAGCGAACAAGAGAGGGCTGATCGGGTCCCCCTGCCTGAGACCACGAGTACCCTTAAATAGCCCTACAGGAGAGCCATTCACAAGAACCGAGAAGGACGTGGTGAGGATGCAATTAGCGATCCAACCAATCCAAACCTCTGGGAAACCCAAACCTTCTAAGCATTTAAGGATGAACTAGTGCTCGATAGGGTCAAACGCCTTAGTAAGATCAATCTTAAGGCAAGCACATGAGATATTAATCCGGTGATCAAAGCCACTTGTAAGCTCTTGAGCCAACCGAGAGCTATCTCCAATTAATCTACCCCTGATGAAGGCGATTTGGTTTAGGAAAATTAATTGAGGCAAGACCACCGAGAGGCGAGAGGCCAGGAGCTTTGAGAATATCTTGTAGGATACATTACAACACGAGATAGGCTAGTAGTCACCAAGGCTCGAGGGAGAGGGAACTTTGGAGACTAGCGTTAGGAAGGTATGGTTGACTTCACGTACCATGTTTCCCCCCATCTATAGGAAGTTCATAGCATCAATGATGTCATTCTTCAAGAGTTTCCAGTGCCTTTTGTAGAAGCCAGCATTAAACCCATCCGGGCTCGGAGCTTTGGTGGAGGGAATGGAATGCAAGGCATTGTAAATTTCCTGCTCATCAAAAGGTCATACAAGCCAATCACGGGCATCCTGAGAAAGGATCGATCTAGGTGCGGGGGGGTCGACGCAGTTAGGCCTGGGGGTTGTAGGGCCAAGAAGGCCCTCATAGAACTCAACCGCACTGGACTTAATCACTGCGCTATTGTCCAGCCGCTGGCCATCAGCCCCAATAAGAGTTGCAATAGTATTCCGTGAAATACGGCCTTTGGCTGCAAGATGAAAAAATTTAGTATTCATGTCTCTGAGCTTGAGCCAATCCATACGACTCTTCTACCACCATGCAGACTCGAGTTCAGCATCCAACTTGTCCATAGCGTCTTTGGCATTTGCTTCAAGTTGAGCCATGTAAGGGTCTAGGGGGTTCCCAAAAAGTATGGAATTGATAGTGGATAGCACACCCTCCATGGCTCTCTATTCTTTGAAAACATTTGCTTCAGCTCTTGCCCAATCTCAAAGGGAAAGTTTAACCAACTTAAGCTTCCTTTGCAGTCGAAACAGAGGGTTCCCTGGAACATGGGAACTCCAAGGGAGGGAGACCGCGTCAGAATACCCAGGACGATTCGCCCAATAATCAAACTAACGGAAAGGTTTCCGCGATGTAGGAGCCTCAACCAGGCGGAGGAGTAGGAGGTGGTCGCTAAGTGCTATTGAAGTGTAAAAAATCTTTACATGTGGAAAGAGGGCAATCCATGCTTCATTGATCAGTGCTCGATCCAAACGAGCATCAATACGTGAATGGCCAATGGAAGAGTTGGTCCATGACCAGTTATTATCGCAAGATTCCATATCTAGGAGGCCACATTGGGCGATGAAATTGTTAAAGTCATCCATGTTGCTACGTAACGAGGCCCTTCCACCAACTTTTTCGGAGAAGTACCGCACCACATTAAAGTCGCCTAGCATGACCCATGGGAGTTGACTATGTTGGTTGATGCATTGGAGATCCTCCCAAAGGGCTCTGCGAGTTGCTAGAACGTTTGAGCCATAAACGACAGTGACGTTTATGGAGAGACCTCCATTGTTGGAACAAGCGAGTGAGATAGATTGTGGGGAGACTCGTATCGGGTTACAAGTCCAGCACACAATCCTCCAGAGAACATAGATACGCCCGAGCGAAGTATCGTCATGAATGACGCTCCAACCCGGAGGGATGATGGATGCAAATATTTCTCTACTGTCCGAACTTATCTTCGTCTCTATAAGACCAACAATTTCAGCGTCCATAACGTTGATGGGATTTAGTAGGACCCTTTGTTTGCGCTGCCTGTTGAGGCCGCGAACATTGCAGGCAACAATGGTCATTAAGAACAATGTGGTCGGCCAGAGCGGCCATCCAGAATCTGCTACCCTTGAGCAGACTTTTTCTTTTTGTGTGTTGCGGTTACCCAATTGGGATTCTCCACGGCTATAGTTGCATAATTGTTTGGGTCAAAATTTGGATATGATATGTATGGTTCTTCCGAAGACGGGTTATTGAGGTCCAATTTGCCGACACCCTTGCTAGTAGATTTCTTGGGCCTACCCGCAGGCCTACGTGGAACCTTGCTTGGATTGGAGGAGGAGGCTGCATTGGAAGGTATGGCAACGCTTTCGAAATTGCATGGTAACTCCACAGTGTGGGGATATGTTTCTTCGTCCTTGGACATATGAGTGCCAACCACATCATCCACCGTGACCGATGGATTAGTTGGAGGTGCTTGCAAGTTTGGGGCCTTGAATTCACTTGTTGAGGGTTGTCCGGATGGGACAACTTGCGGAACATCTGCAGCCACATTGGTAGGAGAGGGATCATGAAGCCGGTCCGCCGAGGATGGAGAAGTTACTGCTGAGGGATCCTTTACCGTGACGTCAGCATGCGGGGTTGGATCCGGATGAATAGCCTCCGTTGCATACGGACATCGGGAGGAGCTATGAACAAAGGTAACACAGTGGGTACACCGGAGGGGGGGGGGGTGCCATTCAAGTTCAACCCCTATTGACTGCCTATGCCCATTAAAGAACACCAAAGGAACAGTTGCAGGAATGGTTGTTGATGCATGGATAGAAATGCAACACCGTGCGTACCCATCACGTTGGCCCGATGCTGTTGCCGCGTCCATAAAGAGCGGGTACCGAGCAAGCTTGCGATTTTGTTTAGCAGTATGTCCGAGCAATGGCCGAGGCTTAGTCCGTGAAATCTAACCCATAAGGGAATCTCATCAAGAAGATCACGCTCAAAGCAAGACGAGGCCTCCCATCTCCGGAGGACCACGAAGCGACCTTGGAAAAGCCACGGCCCCCCTTCCAGGATGCGTTGGTAGTTTTCTTCCGAAGACAGTTGAAGATAGAAGAAGCCATTGGCACGAGAAAAAAGCTTGAAATCCCCAGTGGGCTTCCAGACTTTCTCAATGAAATTCAGCAGTAGTTTGCGGAACGGTTTCTTCCCCAGCACGTAGAAAACTGTAATATCCGTTTTTCTTAAGGGGGTATTGTGAAAAACAAAATTTAAATATAGAAAATAAATAGATTGATATATAGAGAGTATTATATAAATATACATAATAAGCAAAAAAATACAAAGGCTGGAAACGGCATAGCCGTTCAAAAGAGAGATTAAAAGGAAGATAATATGAATTAAAAAAAAGAAATTATATAACACTAAATAAATAATCAAAACTATGCAAATAGATATGTTAGTTGTAACGGCAATCATGAGAGAGAGAGAGTATCTGATCTCTCTCGTGTGGGGCGTGCGTGCACGATACTTGAATTTCCCATATTTTTTCTGATAAAATAAATTGAAGGTTAAAAAAAGATAAAAAAACCTAACAAATCAACACCAACTTGCGGATAGCAAGAGAGTCGTGGTTTTTTTTCAAAACATCTTATCCGTGATCCTATTAGGACTTTACTCAACTCGTGGGTGGTTATTTATTTATACATGTCAGATCATAGGGTTAGACGGCATTACCTTTCGCAACCAGAAACCACCATTCTCTTTGTCAAACGGATCGGAATTCGTCATCCAGCGTTTTAAGGTTATAGTAGAGGCGTTTCGTGTTCGGAGCGAGCGTGTTGTCATAGAAATCCAACGAAAGCTTTCATTCGGAGTTCTTATTGGAGGTATACTTACTCCCATTCTTTTTGATAACACATCGATCAATAATGGATCATACATGATTTTTTTCTTTTAAAACATCTCATGAACATCATGTAGAGTTTGCACTCAAACTTGAAGGATCATTAATACATCATGGAAAAAAAGATCATCTTTGATTCTCTCTATTTTCATTAAGACTATTACTATCATTATTATTACTAATAGGCACATTTACGTAGGAATCAAAAGCAATGGAATTTAAGATAATATCTTTATTTTATTTCCTTAAGATTAAATAGAGTTATCACATGTTTCGCCTATAGTTTTTCTAAGTACCTACTAATTAAACGTGATTGTAACTTTTTAAAGATGGAATCACATTAACCATATATCACTTATAGTTTAGGTGGTGGTGTTGTTTATCCTGGAAATAACAAGTATTCAAGAGAAATATTGGTATTTATATTACACAAGTACAATGTATCCGTGAAATCTTTGGAAATTGGATTTAGATAACAACATTGGATTAGGAGTCATATATTATAGATACCAAAAATAATAATAATCGTATTAATTGGATGAGTATATTTATAAAAAAGGGGGTACTTCGATTGTTGGGATTTCGGATATTATGATGCGATGTATTACGGATTGCGTGTGACATTGAAATCAATCTCTTTTATTTAGGTGGTAACTGATTTCCATCAACGGAGAAATATAGTGATCTATCTTTATCGTTTTGAAAGAAAAAAGGAAAGAGGTATGTACATTAATTTATGTTTCATACCATTGTCATTTATAATCCAAATTTTATTAGTTGTTGCAATGGAGTTTTTATAATATCTCGTTAAACTCTTCTTGATTATATCTCTGTGTTACAACTTTATGCAATTAGGTGTCAAGTTAATATTTAGCCATAATGCTTATTCATGGACTAGTTGTTAAATGTAAAGAGATAGATACGTTATTACCGTTTGATATATAGGTTAAAATGTATTTTTTTATTCAAATATTTTATTGGAGAATTATTGTTGATCTTGACACCATCATTGTGAGGGAGTAGACATTGTTCATTGTGGCCCATTAGAGGCTTTGACCTGGCCAGGTACCGCGCGGACGGTTAATTCCGTCAATTGACCGTTGTAGGCGGGTAATCCTACACTACTTCCAAACAATTTACCGCTACGGTGGTTGACTCAGTACTGATGTCCATTGCATTGGGGTTTGGATATGAGGCCTCGTATTGATATTTGTTTTAATTTAAAATTTTGATTCAATGGGACGGGGTGGCTTCTATCCAAGCTCGGGCTGCTAGGTGTCGGCATATGGTATTGATTTATAGTTGATATAGATTTTGATATTATGATCACAAAAATTGTGATTTTCAAAGAGATTGATTGAATTGTCATTGTTATCCCATAATGATGGGCATAAATGAAAAAGTCTTTTATAATTTATTGTTTATTTATTGATAGTCCTTATTATATGGAATTGTCATCATATTTTTTCTCATTGTATATGGTTATGATGGTATGTCTCATAAATTATTGATGCATACTTAGTCAAATCCGTTTGACTAATATTGATTTATAACATTGCAGCTTAACGGAGGACGAGGTTGGGCTGCTCAACTAAATTAAGGACTCATTGCTTTATCGTAGTTCGTTAAGATTAATGTACGGGAGTTATTGAGAGACTTATTTGTTCTCTTTTTGTAATTCAGACTTGATAAGTCTTTTTATTGGTTATGTTCCTTTATTCTTCCATCATGTTTGACACTCTGATTGTTATTTATGGAATATTGAGTTTTTATCTCGCTCCTGGACCCGAGAAAAAAATTTTCATTGCTTGGGATGCTTCCGTAATTTTTCCCCATGTTTGAGGTCTGAGACGTGACAACGTGGTATTTGAGCCAAATGAAAGATTAGAGGAATATTATCCAATTTTAGGATGATCTATTGTATTTATAGTTAAGGTTTAAGGTAATTGACTAAAGGATCATTGCTAATTATAGATGTTGCCCATCTCAAACCGTAAGAGGAGTCGCCGCTCCATGGATTTAGCAGCCCAGAATACCAAATTAATGAAGATGGTCGAGGATCTCTCCCAGCTGATTCGTGATCAAGATGATCACCACCAGAGTAGGGACAAGGATCAGAGACGTCGCGAGAGGCGTCTTGATAGAGAAAAGCGACTTCGTGAGGAGCGCCGGGATGAAGTCACCTTTGAGAGATTCTTAAAGGTGAACCCGCCTAGCTTTGAAGGTGTGGTAGATGCAGAGATTGCAGATCGATGGCTGGAGGAAATTGAGGAATTATTTAATGCTATCAGATTTAATGCTATCAGATGTCTGATGAATACCCATTCATCACTCTTTATTCTTATATTTTAGCTACAAAAACCTATGCAAATGCATGTAGATATGTGTAAATAGGAAAAGTTAGCAAAAGCATGCATGTTTGTAAAAATAGATAATTAGCATGTTTTTGTGCAAAAATAAAAGAATAAAGATGAAAAAGAAAAAGAGGGAAATATTTAGAATAAATATTGAGCAACCTAACCCAAGGGAGGGCTCAGCATGGGCCTGACCGCATAAAAGCCAAGTAGAGGGAGATAGGGGCTCACATATGTATATATTTGTAAATAAATAAATAATATTTTCCTCATCCAAAAATATGTTGTAAATACTTGTATATATTTTGTACATATTTATAGCCTATTAAAAACAAAATAAAAAGTTAAAAATCAAAATCCTAAAAACAACCTTTCACCATGTACATAAACCCCTATCTTATATTTATTTCCCCTTGTAAATAAATTTCTTTATTTCCAAAACTTTTTGTAAATATTCCTTTTTATGTTTTGTAAATAAAATAAATAAAAAGAATTAAAACAAAAATCAAATAAAAAATACAAAATTAAAAATACAAAAACATCTTGTATATATACCATGTATGTATCATGTATATAACTAACTAATTAACCCATGTATATAAATAATAAAAATAAAATAAATAGCCTTTTATTCCTCATTTTATCCTATAAATAAATAAAATATAAAATAGGAATAAAAATGTATAAAAATAAATAATTAAAAATCAAAAATCAAAAATCAATATAGTGTATATATACCTATGTATAGCTACTATGTAAATACCTTATTTTAATTTCCAAAAATTAATTAAAAATCACAAAAAAATAGAAAAAATTAAAACAAACATTTTTCATGTTTTAAGTTTTTGAAAATTCGGCCATTTAAGGCCCCAAAAAAATCAAATAAATTTTCAATAATTGGCGGGCTCTGATTGGTCCACGGGGGATTGTTGACCCCCGGTCAACACCTCCCCCAGGACCACCAGGGCCGCGGATCTGCTTTTGGACCCGATTTCTTGATTTTATCCCCACCAGATCCGACCTCCGAATCCGCTAACCCCGGGCTCTAATCCGAGCCTGATCTTCCCTGATCCACGCCCGGGGTGGGTTCTTGGGATCCGCGCTCCAAGCTTCTCGCCCGACTCCGATTTAGCCGGACCCCTAGCACTATATATCCCGAGCTCAGCCGCCTCCTCATTCCATCTTTGGCTCCCCATTCTCTCTCCAGTGACCTCCATCGCAACCAGCAAGGTGACAGCTTGCATTTGCCGGTGTCGCAGAGAGGAGGAGGTGCTCGGACCATCGATCCGGCTGCCTCGCGCCGCCGTGCTCCGACGTTCAACCGGAGCTCGAGCCTCGGGCGTTGACGACCCTTGAGGCAAGGACCAGGAGCTAGATAAGCTCCAGCATAGTCTCCAACTTCACCCAGGTAACCCTCGTTCCTTCTTGTTTAGTCTAATTTTAAGTTACCCCCAAATCGACTCCTTGTTGTGTTCCTCTGATTCCGACCATCACGCACACTATCTCGATCATCGGAGCACACGACCATCTTCGCCGTTCCCCCACGCACGTTCTTCGCCCACTCGTTCAACCCAACTCGCCCCGGAGCTGGGAGTCGAGCTCCACCACCTGTCGCTCGCCGGAGCTCATTCACCCCGCCGCACCGTTCACCCTCACGACGCTTCTTGGGGTCGAGGCACTTTGCCCTCGACCCGCGAAGCTTTTGGTTTGCTTTGCAGGTCCAACGGGAGGCATCTGAGCCCCTCTTACATTCCAGCCAGGAGCTTCGCGCCGCCAGCCTCGCCGGAGCCCCTCCAGGGCTCGGCCGGGCCATCGAAGTCCACCACCAGCTGCGAAGCTTCACCGCGGACCCGTTCCGATCATCAGGAGCAGCTGAGGAGGAGTACAGCTCACGCACGAGGCCGGCGAAGTTCGCCGGCGTCGTGTTCTTCCACCATCCTCCAGAACCGTCCGATGACGCCTCCGCTCCAGTTTTGATCTCAGCCGTCCATCTTCCGAGGAGCAGCGACCGTCGATCACTCCGAGGAGTTCATCTGGACCGTTCGCAGCAGAGGAGAGAGGTACCTGAACCCAGAACCGCCCGATCTCCCACGTGTCCTCGCCTCCACCGTCGATCGAGCCCCCGAGCTGAAGAAGAGACGCGCCCCCCATCCAGAGCCGACCGATCTTCCACGTGGCGCGCATCTGGCCGTCGACGAATAAAGGGGTAATTTACTTAGGGCCCCCTCTTAGTTTGTCTTTTTCGTCTTAGTCCTGTAAATATTTTTAGAACTTTATTTTCGTAGGGTAAATTGCATTGTGGACCTCGTGTTTGTTTAGATTTGCATGTATGCCCCTGTTTGTATGAGACCACGTGCGTCGTCACGTGTAGTTTAGGGTTATTTGCATTTCTTTCCCTGTAGTTCTGGGCTGTTATGTAATGAATAGAAACTTTTTGGTAATTGCTTTTATACCCCTGTGAGCCTGTTATTCACGCATGTGCGGATTTTAGTGGGATATTTGCAACCATACCCTTGGACTTTCTGGTACCAGTTACCAAAAGGTCCAAGAAGAAGGTTTTTATTACAAATAGGCCCCTGAGTGCCCCAGCCACGCGCCACGCGCGTGACTTGTTGGGTATTTTGCACCTGGGCCCCCAGATTCTCGGGTATTTGCACTTACGTCCCTGTGCACAGTGCCCCCTTGTTATTTTTGAATAAAATATCAAATCACCTCCAAATCCAATGAGATTTTGACACATGGCTCCTGCCATGATGTAGAAATTTTAGGGATTTTTGAGGACATTTCTGATTTCATTTAGTATTTTTTAAAAATTCAAAAACCTATTTTTTAGCTACTGTCTAGATATAAAAATACCAAAAAAATATAAAAACACCCCCAAAAATTATAAAAAAATTAGATACTGTTGTTTGCTTGTTGTTTGATTTTCTAGCCAATTTTGGCTATTTTTCATCACTTAAAAACCCTAAAAATTGCAAAACCCTCAAAAACTCATAAAAATTATAATAATTAATTTAAAAATCCAAAAACAATAATTAAGGTGCCTAAATTTTCCTTATTCTTTCTAGATCACAGGAAAATTACCTCCAGGGTTAAGTGAGACTCTTAGATATTTTATTTTTGAGTTTCAAGCCTTGCTGGACAATACCTCTCCTGTTTAGCACTGTTTGATTTTTAGAAAATAATTTACCCATTAGAAAAATCTCAAAAACTCACCAAAAACACTTAAAAACTTAAAAAACATAAAAACAATTTTTCCTTAATTTTTGCATTATTTTTGGTGTGTTTAATAAATTGTTGAAGTTGCCTAGATTTTACTTTCTTTTATTTTCTTTATAATTTGAAAATCCAAAAAAATATAAAAATTCATAAAAACCTCTAAAAAACATTTTCTTTTATTTTTATTTCATTTTCACTACTTCGTAGGCCCTAGGCCAATCCGTGCTCCTTGTGTTCGACCCTGGGAGCTATACCAGGTTAATCCTATAGCTAGACCGCTCTTCTTTCGTGCTTGATTATTTTATCTGTTTGAGTGGTTGATTCTTCTTGATATACGTGGTCTGATTGCTTGGGTCACAACGACCTGATTTTTGTACCTCATACCCTAGTGATCAGGCCTGTTATCAGAATGGCGCCGTTGCCGGGGAGCACGGCTTAGTAGTTGTTTTTGAGTTTTTATTTCATTTTTGTTTTCGCGGTTTTTCGCGGCTCTTCGGAGCTCGCGGCTTTTCGCGGCTTTTGTTCATAGTTCCTTTTTGATTTATTTTGTTTTATTTTGACTTTCTTTTCTTTTTATTTTTGTTTGATTTTGTGTGACTATTTTATTTCTCATTTTTGCATATATACCCTTGTTTTTACTTTCATTTATTATTTGATTATTGTTTATTGGTCTGACCACTCTTCTGTCTTTCTTGCGAGGGCCCGAGGACCGCGGAGGCAACTTTCGAGGAGCCGGTGCAGTCGCGAGACTCGGATGCGGCTTCCTTCTCTACGAAGCCGCAGGAGAGAGCAAGAGGAGAGAGTTGAGTGGGTGAGGTAGTAGGATAGTTTTTATTCATTATTAATTGTAATAATACAGGGACTTGAACTTTTGGACTCTTTGTGGACCTTAGACCGTAGCGGGTCTGTTTCGCCGAGCACCGGCGTGCTCGGGGGACCCATTAGGACCCCTCGGCTTTTTCGCGGCTTTTTACGCGGTTTTCTTTTTCTTTTCTTACTGTCATTTTCCGGATTTTTCGCGGTTTTTGCTCGAGCCCCTAGACATAGGATTTTTGTTGGTTGTGACGTAAGATTTTTAAGGCCCAACACTTAATAGAATATCTGTTCTTATAGAACGTAATTGGACCTTACTAAAATTCACTAAAAAAGTTAGTTTAATTGGATTTGAGACCACGTGCCGTTAGGAGTCACATACAGCGCTGGCAGGACCCGTTGTGGCGGGCACCGAGTGACTCCCAAGATCGGACTCCGGACTCGATTCGGTTAACTAACTACTGTTCTTCACGATCAATAGAAGTTGCTTGTCTTAGGACTCGGCTTTTTACCGTTGCATCATATAGCTTAGTTTACTTTCCTGTCTTTATTTTATGCGCGGATCACTTTGCATGTAGAGAGCTGGAGGCAGGTACGCATTTCTGACTCTGCATGCATCATTGATTTTTCGTGCATCGGCTTTTTCGTCTTCTCCCCCCGATTTTGGACTTAATAACCAGGAGAAACCGAAAAATTCGTTAGGAGTTTTTGTTTGCATTGAAAAATACCTAAAAAAGTGTAACCATAAAATTGGGACTGCTAAGACTATTGACCTTAAAACACGCTCACCCTAAAAATTCTGTCTTGGGGAGAGCAACCCCCTCATTGTTTGGTTTGCTTGAGCGAGAGAGTGACCCGCACACTAGGATAGAGCCATGCCTGAACTTCCGTTAGACTACTAGTCTTAGAGTTAGTCGTTCTCCAGTGAGGACCTCTCCGGTACCCGGTAAAGCGGGCCGTGACATCCTTAACAGAGCAGGTTGATCGGGTAGCCGGTAAACGGTCCGCAACTTGTACTGGCTGGGAAAGATCTAGCTTTAGGATTGGGCCAGTCTCTTGGGAGCATCGGGTTCCCAACAGGTCACGTAATCGCTCTGATATCTTGAGTGTTCACCAAAATAAAATCGACAAGATAATTTGACCGAACTTTCACGGTCTTCAGCTCGCGTTGCGTTGGTGAACCGGGGGTTTGTTTTTCGATCATAGTTTTTCCAGATCTCATCCGCCCTACTCGCCAGATCGAGATGATGGGTAGACGATCTCTTAGGCAGCCTTTGGCTGCACCGCTTTCGGGCGCGTCTACCTCATCATCTAGGTTGGCTCGCGAGAGCTCAGACCCGCTCTCCGAGCCCGAGTACGATTCCACCCTGTTCCCCCTCGACCCCCTTTCTGATTTACCCGAGAGACCTGAGCCCGAGGAGAGACTGATTCATTTGACGATACCTGAGTTGGGCTCATTTGGTTTTGCAGACGTTGAGATGGCCGGCGCAGGCAGTTCTGACGATCACTCCCGTCCCGAGCACTTTGTACTGGACCAGGGAGCGATCAACTCCACCCTGATCGCACAGTTAGAGACAATCCAGCAGCAGCTCCGCGATCAGGGAGCTTTTATGATAGAGATGAGGCGTGAGATGGAGAGGCTCAGAGCAGAGAGAGATGCACAGAGCGAGCCCGAGGACCCCGATGAGGCACAGGCACGAGCCGCAGCAGCAGCAGCCGCGGCCGCTGCCGCAGCGGCAGCAGCCGCAGGAGGAGCAGGACCACCTAGACCGATGCGGGAGTTGCATAACCCCAGATCTACCTTAATGCACCATTGGGTTGTGGTTCCAGCCATCGTGGGGGACTTCAAGTTCCCCCCGAACACCTTGCAGATGCTCCCGCGGTTCCATGGTCTAGCTACAGAGGAGCCCCACCTCCACCTCCAGGAGTTTCTGATGATCTGCAGTACTGTCCACGACAGACATGTGGACCAGGACACCATACGGATGATTGCCTTCCCTTTTTCCCTAGCAGACAGAGCAGCCACCTGGCTGAAGCATCTGGGGAAGTTTGTGTACACCTGGGAGCAGCTCCGCACCGAGTACTTGAACAAGTACTATCCACTCGGGCGGACGAACGCGACAAGGGCCCTGATCAGCAACTTCTCCATGTTCCCCAACGAGCAGTTCCACGAGGCTTGGGAGAGGTTCAGAGAGCTCCTGGATAGATGCCCACACCATGATATCACAAAGCCGAACTTGGTTCAGAGTTTTTTCAGTGGGTTGTCACCAGAGCTACATGGCCTGGTGAACGCTTCTTGTGGCGGGTCCTACTTCGCCAAGGACCATGACCAGGTCTGGGCTATTTTTGAGGAGATGGCGGAGAACTACATGGTTATGTCCCAGACCCGCCTCTACACGCAGAAGACCCAGCCACATCAGCCAGGACCCGTGCAGTACCAGAGGATAGCACGGGTCGATGCAGGTCCTTCCAGTTCGTCTGCAGCAGCAGCAGCAGCACAGGCAGAGTCATCAGCTGCGGACATGGGCATCATCAGCGAGAAGCTGGACCGCATGGAGCTGATAGAGAAGAAGCAGTGCCAGAGCATAGCACAGATGGATCAGATGGCACAGGTTTTGAGCGACCTGAAGACACAGCTCATGTGTCTCCAGGAGACACAGACGGCTTCTCAGCCCCGTCTTCAGTCGCGAGGCGACGCCGGCAGCAGCAGCAGCTCGTCCCAGCGCTCCAGCACCCCAGTGCAGCCTAGACAGGTTCACCTTGTACAGGCGGAGCCGTACCAGCAGCCGCAACCCACCTTGCAGTCACCACCATCTCCAGAGATGCAGATGGTGGTCTACCAGCCGGATCAGCCGTTGGCGGTACTACCCCCAGCCCCCTTGGATGCAGAGCCGTTGATGGATGTCAACGGGATCTGGTACGACCGTCCCCAGCCTGGGATCCGACGTGATCATCCCGGATTCAGGTGGGGGAGCGGTGGTGCCCAGCCCCAGCAGCAGCCGTCAGCACAGGGAGGGCAGTACTCCCAGCTGAGAGACCATCACCAGCAGCCGCAGCAGCAGCACCCAGTCTACCAGCAGCAGTCGTCTTACGGTCCTCGTCCCTATCAGCAGGGACAGTCTTGGAGGCGTGAGTAGCAGGCTCACCCGGGATACCAGCACCAGCAGCAGCCTCCTTCCTACCCCTCTCACCCGCAGCAGTACCAGCAGCCTCACCCACAGCGAGGCTACCCGTCGGGCTCCCACGAGAGCCCTGCCTTGGATGATATCGCCCGCCTCCTCACGGATCAGCAGGCGACCTTTCGACGGGAGATGGATGAGTTCCGCCAGGAGATGCGGGACTTGGTGAGAGGGAAGGCCGCCATACCTGCACAGATAGAGCCGAATCCGAACAACCTCAAGCGGAAGTCCGAGCAGGTAGTACATACTGAGTTAGCCACTCCTAGCGATCCATTTGATGATACTTCTTCAGATCTGTTTGATGTTGATTTTGCCACGCTTAGGAGCGGTAGGACCCCAGCAGGCGGCGGCGTCTCAGCTGAGCTTCACCCCGAGGCGCCCCAGGAGGAGGAGGAGAGCGGTACTGAGGCCGCTCCAGTCGATGACGGTGGTACTGAGGCCACCGAGGATGCTGATCCCACCGGCGGTACTGAGGCCGCCACTTCACCAGATTCAGGAGATGGTACTGATGCCACCCCAGCAGCAGCCGAGCCAGTTAGCGGTACTGATGCCGCGAGACGTCTTCCAGCAGCAGAGCAGCCCACTCGTGGTGGTACTGAGGCCACCGGTGTTTGTAGAGAGAGATCTGATGTTATTTTTCCTCATGGTCATGTATCTCGGAACTCTGCTACGAATAAGGAAAAGGTTTATTTTCTTCTGGTCCCACTGTGGTACGTGATGTATGTGTGGATCCGGTCCTTGAACCGCTTAGACCTTTTCCTAGTCCTTCATCTGAGAAGGACCCAGTGATCCCTTTCCCTAGAGCCCTTCAGATGGGGAAGGGGAAGAAAAATGACCCAAAAAAGAGAGAGCTTGAGGAGTTCAGCCAGAGCATGATCGATCGCTTCCACATCCAGCTGACCCTCCAGGAGGCTTTGCAGCACATCCCCCTTCTCCAGAGATCTTTGAGAGAGAGGACTACAGTCAGGAGGAGGAGGAGGAACCACACTTCAGAGATACATGTGCTGACCAGAGCCACGTGCTTCGCGATCCAGAACCGACTGCCAGCCAAGAGGCCAGATTCAGGGGCCCCGTATGTCAGATGCCAGATTAGTGAGCAGTGGTTCGACCGTACTCTTTTAGATAGCGGATCGTCGATCAACCTACTTCCGGCAGCCCTTCTCGACCGCTTCGAGTTGGGCACTCTTCGACAGAGCAGGACAGTCCTTCAGTTCGCTGATAGATCTGTCAAGAGGCCGAAGGGGTTGCTACGCGACGTTATCGTCACTATTCAGGGTCTGCAATTCCCCGTGGACTTCGTAGTGTTGGACATGGAGATCCCTGAGTCAGTGACCGATACCCCCATCATCCTTGGTCGTCCGTTCTTGGCCACAGCCAAGGCGGTGACTGATCATGATAGCGGGAAGGTGTACTTTCGTGTCCAGGGCGAGAGTATACAAATAGAGACGGTCGAGGACTACAGAGCCAGATCTAGATCCCGCTCAGATGCCAGCACCGACTCAGAGCAGCTGACAGACGCAGAGCCAGACATCCACCAGGACTGTGATTTTGTGATCACAGATGACGAGGCAGCTTGGGCAGACCTTGAGTCACAGACTACCCTCTCACTTTCAGATACAGCTGATGCAGAGATGACAGCAGAGGAGAGTCTGGAGAGCACAGACCTGGGTTCGGATACAGTTGCGGCAGCAGAGCCGGTTCTCGATCGCAGCACGGTGATTAGTGATGGTGGTGCTGATGCCACCTTGCTTTCCGGTGGTACTGATGCCACCGATTCTGATGCAGATCCCTCGGATTCAGAGTCTGATTGGGCCGATTGCTATGATCAGATGCCAGACCTGAGTCCACCCGAGCCTACAGAGGAGGAGGTAGAGGCAGAGCAGAGCAGAGACAGTGCAGTTGAGCCGCCTTCTCCCGACCCAGTTTGCGAGAGTACACTTTCACTTTCCCAGGCAGATTTGGCAGACCTTGCAGCTTTCACACAGTTCCTTCCACAGCCAGATTTGCCGGCACCCAGCATTCCAGAGCTGAAGCCGCTCCCTACTTCGCTGAAGTATCGATTCCTTGTGGGCGATCCGGAGATGTACCCAGTCATCATCTCCGCCGAGTTGACTGGAGAGCAGGAATCCCGTTTGATGGGGGTTCTTGAAAAGAACCGCAAGGCGATCAGATGGAGCGTAGCAGATCTCCATGGGATTGATCCATCAGTGTGCTCCCACCACATCTATCTCGAGGATGGGGCGAAGCCGTCGCGTGAGTTCCAGCGGCGTCTAAACCCCAACTTGAGAGAGGTTGTCATGAAGGAGATATCGAAGTGGTGGGGTGCAGGTTTTATTTATCCCATTTCCGACTCCAAGTGGGTCAGCCCCTTGCATGTGGTGCCCAAGAAGACGGGCATCACGACTGTGATCAGTGAGTCGGGGGAGGAGATTGCTACACGGGTACCCACCTCTTGGAGGGTTTGTGTTGACTACAGGAGACTCAACCAAGCCACCAAGAAGGACCATTTCCCCCTGCCTTTTATTGACCAGATCATTGAGAGACTGGCAGGGAAGAGCCATTATTGCTTCCTGGATGGGTACTCGGGCTACAACCAAGTGGCCATCGCTCCTGAGGATCAGGAGAAGACCACCTTTACCTGTCCCTTCGGCACATACGCTTTTCGACGCATGCCATTTGGGCTATGCAACGCCCCTGCAACTTTCCAGAGGTGCATGCTGTCGATCTTTTCGGACATGGTAGGGGAGTGCCTTGAGGTCTTCATGGATGATTTCTCGATCTACGGCGACGGATTTGATTCTTGTCTTGACTGCCTAGATCGAGTACTTCAGCGATGTATTGAGTATCACTTGGTGCTATCTTGGGAGAAGAGTCACTTCATGGTGACTCAAGGGACGGTGCTTGGCCACATCATCTCCAACAGGGGCATGGAGGTGGACCCGGCCAAGGTCGATGTCATTAGAAAACTCACACCGCCGTCCAATTTGAGGCAGCTACGGTCATTCCTGGGGCACGTTGGATTTTATAGGAGATTCATTCAGGATTTTAGCAGGATTGCCCGACCGTTGACTGACCTCTTGACGAAAGACACCGAGTTCCTTGTCGATGACAAGTGTCTTTCGTCGTTTGCTACTCTCCAGAGATGTGTGATTGAGGCTCCTGTCCTCCAGCCACCTGATTGGTCTCTCCCATTTGAGATCATGACGGACGCCTCCGATTTTGCCGTAGGGGCAGTGCTGGGACAGAGGAGGGATGGAGTACCATTTGCGATACACTATGCTAGCCGCACATTGGATTCCGCCCAGCGGAATTATACGGTCACAGAGAAGGAGATGCTAGCAGTAGTGTTTGCCCTGGATAAGTTCAGATCGTATATCATTGGATCCCGAGTGACTTTGTACACAGATCACACCGCCATCAGGTACCTCATGGCAAAGAAGGATGCCAAGGCTAGACTGACTAGATGGATCCTTCTACTCCAGGAGTTCGACATTGAGATCAAGGATAAGCCTGGAGTCAAGAATGTGGTGGCGGATCACCTTTCCCGGTTAGAGCATCCTGAGGAGTCAGAGCAGATTGATCCGATCAGAGATACCTTCCCAGATGAGGCGATCCTTGCCATCGCCTCACTCCCATGGTATGCCGATATTGTGAACTTTCTCGTTGCTGGGAAAGTCCCACAAGATTGGCCCAGGTAGAGGCTTGAGACCTTCCTTGCGAAGGCCAAGTCTTACCATTGGGAGGATCCCATCCTTTACCACGAGGGAGGGGATAGCGTCTGGCGTCGGTGTATTCCTCAGGAGGAACACCATAACGTCCTCACTTACTGCCACAAGCTTGAGGCAGGAGGACATCATTCTGGGAGGAGAACGTCACAGAAAGTGCTCCAATCCGGTTTGTGGTGGCCTACCCTCTTCAAGGACTCAGATGAGTTCGTGAAGAGGTGTACTGACTGTCAGAGGATGGGCACTTGTGGACAGCGTGATATGATGCCGATGCAGCCCATTCACTTCTGTGAGGTTTTTGACGCATGGGGCATCGATTTCATGGGTCCATTCCCTAAGAGTCAGGGATTTGAGTACATTCTGTTGGCCATAGATTATGTGAGTCGTTGGGTGGAGGCTATCCCCGCCCGAGCCGCTGATGCGAGGACAGTTTGCAGATTCTTGAGGAAGCATATCATCACGCGGTTCGGGGTTCCACGAGTTCTTATTTCTGATGGGGGATCTCACTTCATCAATGACCAGGTGAAGGCACTTGCTAGCGAGTTCGGCATAGATCATCGTGTTGCTACACCGTATCATCCACAGACGAATGGTTTAGCCGAAGTGTCGAATAGGGAGATCAAGACAATTCTGCAGAAAGTCGTCCGCCCTGACCGAAAGAACTGGTCACAGCTTTTGGACTCGGTCTTGTGGGCATATAGGACGTCTTTCAAGACACCTTTGGGTACATCTCCCTTTCGCCTCGTATATGGCAAGCCTTGTCACCTACCTGTTGAGCTGAGGCACAAGTCACTCTGGGCAGTTACAGACATTCTCATGGATCCCGATGATATAGGAGACCAGAGGAGGGCAGAGCTAGCTGCCCTGGAAGAGCTTAGAGATGCAGCTTTCACAAGCAGCCTACATTACAAGGAGAAAGTCAAGGAGTGGCATGATTCACATATCAGCCACAAACATTTTGAGATTGGACAGAGAGTATGGCTGTTTGATGCGAGGCTTAGATTATTTCCAGGGAAGCTACAGAGCAAATGGAAAGGACCTTATCTGGTTCGGAAGGTACACGACAACGGTAGCATCGACATATCCGAGTTGTCTTCTGAGAGTACCTTCCGAGTGAACGGCCAGCGGCTCAAGCCATTTCTAGATCATGAGCCGCGGGTCGTTGATCTTGCCCCTATTCATTTTGCGTGAGATGTGGTCTTTGACTCACATCTAATGCATCTCACGCCTGAGCTTTACTGATCCTCCGCTGTACAAAGATCCAGATGTCCATATCATCACATTCCTTAGTCCCACATCCCTTTCTTCATCTTATGATTATGCTATACTTAGGGTGCACTTTACCCTAAGTATAGGGGGGATGTGAGACCTTTCGGGTTTTCCTTTTGTTTCTGTCTACCCTTATTTTTGCTGCCTATACTTAGGGGCATTTCACCCTAAGTATAGGGGGGGTAGACCCTGTACATTCTCCACTCGGTTTTCCCTTCGTGTACAGCCTGCTATACTTAGGATTATTTAATCCTAAGTATAGGGGGAAGACCCGAGAACCTTTTGACTTTTCATTCTCCTTTTGTATAGCCTTCCTTTTCACTTCCCTATACAAAGCACGAGTTATGTCTTCTTCATCGCTTTCATCGCTCTTGATCACTCTAAGGACATAGTTCGAGCTAAGTATGGGGGGTGTGTATATATTTCATATATACTTTAGCCATAACTCTTACTTTGTGTGAGTGTGTGACTAAATAAAAATGGCTAAAAACCCATAAAATTTAAAATTTTTCTCCCTTGTATATAAAATTCATTCTGCGCATACCTATTTATTAATACAAATTATTTTTGTACAAATGATTGTAAAATGATTTGTGTAAAGGATTTGTAAATATGTGTATATCAAAATTATGTATATAGTACAAATTTTTCCAAAATGTTTTGAAAATCAAAAAGTTTGCAAAAACCTTGTGTAAATATTTTGCAAAACTTGCATTCATGCATACATTCATGGTTTCAAAACATTTTTCAAAAATTTTGCATATTTGTAAAGTCACATTTGTAAATAGCATCTTTGTAAATACTTGTATAGTTTTTTTCTAGATCATAGTTGACATTTAAACTAGCATGGAATTAAATTGGGAAATGGAGCTTGATTAAGATCTTAATCCACCTAATTCTAAGAGGAACCTTATAGGGCTTAGGGTTAAGGCTTTTCAGGTCCATTGGGACTTAATTCTTTGAGTCCACTAGGCTATGAGCATAATGTCATCTTGATAAGCCTAAGTAGAGCACTTAACAAACACACGCATGACTCTTAGAGACAATGGCTTGACTTGCACCAGCACTTTACACATAGCTCTCAACGGATGAGGTGGTGAGGAGGCAGTTTCCTTTGGCTTGGGGTAGCATATGAGGGTAGTACTTCTAGCGGAACCTCTCTTCTTCTTCTAGTGAAGGAAGTGCGTCTCAACTTGGTCTAGTGGTGATGAAGTCTAAAGACAGTAGTCGTGGGTTGCAATAAAGCTTCAAAAGAGGGATAGTCTACTGGCTCAGGAGGAAAAACTCCATGTATATATGCTGCACCATGTAGATATGTTGTACAGTTGCACATGAAAAAAAATGTGTGCAAAAAGAAAAGAACTCCAAAAAAGTGGTGGGTCGGATTGAAAATTTAATAATCCCACCGGAGTGTATATAGTCAAATAAAGCAAAAGCTTATGGTATACATGTTACATCTCATGAAGCTTACAGCGGGAGACTCAGCTACACTGGTCAAGCTCCCAAGGGTACTTGGCTACACTGGCCTTGACCCATTCTCTTCTTCCCCCTCTTCTTGAGCCGGTTGTACTTGAACTTAGAAGGGAATACCCCGCTCCTCGAGGAAAGAGTGGCCAGATTGAGGTCATAGAGTTACCTTGTTAGGGAGGGTTGTCAAGTTGCCATTTCTGAGGTGAAGAGCTTAGACCTCACTTTCACAGGACAAGAAAAGATTCATGGTCTTCAGGGTTTGTGATTGATGACTTGTTCTGATCTGGAGCATTGGGGAGTCTTGGTTATAGAATAGTGGAACTTGGAGGCTGTTAGGTTTTAAGCTTAAGTCTAAATAAGGTTCCGACACATCAATAATCCAAAGATCTGATTAAGCTCCATACCTCAATTTAATGAAGGCAAGTTTAATAATCAACCTTGATCCATGTACATTCTCTTTTTCTTTTTCTTTTTCTTTCTTTTTCACTTCTTTTTCAAATAAGTGTTTGCTAAGGGACTAGCAAAGTATAGTATAGGGGGGTGATGAATACCCATTCATCACTCTTTATTCTTATATTTTAGCTACAAAAACCTATGCAAATGCATGTAGATATGTGTAAATAGGAAAAGTTAGCAAAAGCATGCATGTTTGTAAAAATAGATAATTAGCATGTTTTTGTGCAAAAATAAAAGAATAAAGATGAAAAAGAAAAAGAGGGAAATATTTAGAATAAATATTGAGCAACCTAACCCAAGGGAGGGCTCAGCATGGGCCTGACCGCATAAAAGCCAAGTAGAGGGAGATAGGGGCTCACATATGTATATATTTGTAAATAAATAAATAATATTTTCCTCATCCAAAAATATGTTGTAAATACTTGTATATATTTTGTACATATTTATAGACTATTAAAAACAAAATAAAAAGTTAAAAATCAAAATCCTAAAAACAACCTTTCACCATGTACATAAACCCCTATCTTATATTTATTTCCCCTTGTAAATAAATTTCTTTATTTCCAAAACTTTTTGTAAATATTCCTTTTTATGTTTTGTAAATAAAATAAATAAAAAGAATTAAAACAAAAATCAAATAAAAAATACAAAATTAAAAATACAAAAACATCTTGTATATATACCATGTATGTATCATGTATATAACTAACTAATTAACCCATGTATATAAATAATAAAAATAAAATAAATAGCCTTTTATTCCTCATTTTATCCTATAAATAAATAAAATATAAAATAGGAATAAAAATGTATAAAAATAAATAATTAAAAATCAAAAATCAAAAATCAATATAGTGTATATATACCTATGTATAGCTACTATGTAAATACCTTATTTTAATTTCCAAAAATTAATTAAAAATCACAAAAAAATAGAAAAAATTAAAACAAACATTTTTCATGTTTTAAGTTTTTGAAAATTCGGCCATTTAAGGCCCCAAAAAAATCAAATAAATTTTCAATAATTGGCGGGCTCTGATTGGTCCACGGGGGATTGTTGACCCCCGGTCAACACCTCCCCCAGGACCACCAGAGCCGCGGATCTGCTTTTGGACCCGATTTCTTGATTTTATCCCCACCAGATCCGACCTCCGAATCCGCTAACCCCGGGCTCTAATCCGAGCCTGATCTTCCTTGATCCACGCCCGGGGTGGGTTCTTGGGATCCACGCTCCAAGCTTCTCGCCCGACTCCGATTTAGCCGGACCCCTAGCACTATATATCCCGAGCTCAGCCGCCTCCTCATTCCATCTTTGGCTCCCCATTCTCTCTCCAGTGACCTCCATCGCAACCAGCAAGGTGACAGCTTGCATTTGCCGGTGTCGCAGAGAGGAGGAGGTGCTCGGACCATCGATCCGGCTGCCTCGCGCCGCCGTGCTCCGACGTTCAACCGGAGCTCGAGCCTCGGGCGTTGACGACCCTTGAGGCAAGGACCAGGAGCTAGCTAAGCTCCAGCATAGTCTCCAGCTTCACCCAGGTAACCCTCGTTCCTTCTTGTTTAGTCTAATTTTAAGTTACCCCCAAATCGACTCCTTGCTGTGTTCCTCTGATTCCGACCATCACGCACACTATCTCGATCATCGGAGCACACGACCATCTTCGCCGTTCCCCCACGCACGTTCTTCGCCCACTCGTTCAACCCAACTCGCCCCGGAGCTGGGAGTCGAGCTCCACCACCTGTCGCTCGCCGGAGCTCATTCACCCCGCCGCACCGTTCACCCTCACGACGCTTCTTGGGGTCGAGGCACTTTGCCCTCGACCCGCGAAGCTTTTGGTTTGCTTTGCAGGTCCAACGGGAGGCATCTGAGCCCCTCTTACATTCCAGCCAGGAGCTTCGCGCCGCCAGCCTCGCCGGAGCCCCTCCAGGGCTCGGCCGGGCCATCGAAGTCCACCACCAGCTGCGGAGCTTCACCGCGGACCCGTTCCGATCATCAGGAGCAGCTGAGGAGGAGTACAGCTCACGCACGAGGCCGGCGAAGTTCGCCGGCGTCGTGTTCTTCCACCATCCTCTAGAACCGTCCGATGACGCCTCCGCTCCAGTTTTGATCTCAGCCGTCCATCTTCCGAGGAGCAGCGACCGTTGATCACTCCGAGGAGTTCATCTGGATCGTTCGCAGCAGAGGAGAGAGGTACCTGAGCCCAGAACCGCCCGATCTCCCACGTGTCCTCGCCTCCACCGTCGATCGAGCCCCCGAGCTGAAGAAGAGACGCGCCCCCCATCCAGAGCCGACCGATCTTCCACGTGGCGCGCATCTGGCCGTCGACGAATAAAGGGGTAATTTACTTAGGGCCCCCTCTTAGTTTGTCTTTTTCGTCTTAGTCCTGTAAATATTTTTAGAACTTTATTTTCGTAGGGTAAATTGCATTGTGGACCTCGTGTTTGTTTAGATTTGCATGTATGCCCCTGTTTGTATGAGACCACGTGCGTCGTCACGTGTAGTTTAGGGTTATTTGCATTTCTTTCCCTGTAGTTCTGGGCTGTTATGTAATGAATAGAAACTTTTTGGTAATTGCTTTTATACCCCTGTGAGCCTGTTATTCACGCATGTGCGGATTTTAGTGGGATATTTGCAACCATACCCTTGGACTTTCTGGTACCAGTTACCAAAAGGTCCAAGAAGAAGGTTTTTATTACAAATAGGCCCCTGAGTGCCCCAGCCACGCGCCACGCGCGTGACTTGCTGGGTATTTTGCACCTGGGCCCCCAGATTCTCGGGTATTTGCACTTACGTCCCTGTGCACAGTGCCCCCTTGTTATTTTTGAATAAAATATCAAATCACCTCCAAATCCAATGAGATTTTGACACATGGCTCCTGCCATGATGTAGAAATTTTAGGGATTTTTGAGGACATTTCTGATTTCATTTAGTATTTTTTAAAAATTCAAAAACCTATTTTTTAGCTACTGTCTAGATATAAAAATACCAAAAAAATATAAAAACACCCCCAAAAATTATAAAAAAATTAGATACTGTTGTTTGCTTGTTGTTTGATTTTCTAGCCAATTTTGGCTATTTTTCATCACTTAAAAACCCTAAAAATTGCAAAACCCTCAAAAACTCATAAAAATTATAATAATTAATTTAAAAATCCAAAAACAATAATTAAGGTGCCTAAATTTTCCTTATTCTTTCTAGATCACAGGAAAATTACCTTCAGGGTTTAGTGAGACTCTTAGATATTTTATTTTTGAGTTTCAAGCCTTGCTGGACAGTACCTCTCCTGTTTAGCACTGTTTGATTTTTAGAAAATAATTTACCCATTAGAAAAATCTCAAAAATTCACCAAAAACACTTAAAAACTTAAAAAACATAAAAACAATTTTTCCTTAATTTTTGCATTATTTTTGGTGTGTTTAATAAATTGTTGAAGTTGCCTAGATTTTACTTTCTTTTATTTTCTTTATAATTTGAAAATCCAAAAAAATATAAAAATTCATAAAAACCTCTAAAAAACATTTTCTTTTATTTTTATTTCATTTTCACTACTTCGTAGGCCCTAGGCCAATCCGTGCTCCTTGTGTTCGACCCTGGGAGCTATACCAGGTTAATCCTATAGCTAGACCGCTCTTCTTTCGTGCTTGATTATTTTATCTGTTTGAGTGGTTGATTCTTCTTGATATACGTGGTCTGATTGCTTGGGTCACAACGACCTGATTTTTGTACCTCATACCCTAGTGATCAGGCCTGTTATCAATGTCCGAATCATAGCAAGGTCTCTTTCGCTATACATCAGCTGAAAGGTCCTGCTAAGGATTGGTGGACCAGTTATCAGTTACGGAAATTTGAAAAAGGAGAGATTATTCTGTGGGATGAGTTTGTTAAACTCTTCCGAGAGCAGTATATTCCGATGCACTTACAATTGATTAAGGAGCAAGAGTTTATTAATCTGAAGCAGGGAGATCTGAATGTTGCTGAGTATAACAACAAGTTTCATCGTTTATTGAAGTATGCTCCCCACCTTTGTCCAGATGAATATCGAATGACTCAGAAGTTCATTGAGGGACTTCACCCTGCTTTAAGATCGAAGGTTCTTTCCAGCATGCCGAAGACTATGGAGGATGCTCTAGCCAGCACCACAACTATGGACCGAGATTTCTTGTGATGAAAGGAGGAGAAGCCACGCAATGACTAGAAGGATCGATTTGGGAGGAACAAATCATTCAAAAATTCTCAGAAGCAGAAGCGAGCCTCCAAGTCGGGGCAAAACAACAGATTTCTTGAATGCTCTTTCTGTCACCATTTCCATCATGGAGAATGCTATCTCAAGAATGACCAGTGTTTGAACCGTGGAGAGAAAGGACACTTTGTTCGTGATTGTCCGAAGCCTAGGAAGCAGCCCGCAGCTCAAGGAAAAGATCAAAGGCCAAAGGTTCCGGCTCGAGTTTATGCTCTTACCACTGGGAATGATGCTGCTAAGGAGAACAAGGTCATCAAAGGTACTCTTCTTATTGCTAATTTGCATGCAAAGATTCTTTTTGATACTGGTGCTACACATAGCTTTATTTTTGAGGCACTAGTAAAAAGCATGGATGTGATGAATCCACGATTCATCGCCTTTATTCTTTTATTTTAGCTTCAATTTCTTAGTCAAACACCTGTAAATACCCATTAATTTCATAATCTTACCATTTTGCATGCATTTGTTAAAATTGCATTTTTAACACCTTTTGTACATAAATAAAAGAATAAAGAAGAAAAGAAAAAGAAAAGAAAAATAAAGGATGTAGTTATGCAATAAATACAGACTGACCCAAACCCCGAGAGAAGGTCAAGACTTGACCTGATCGACCAGGAATAAAGTAGGGGGAGATAAGGTTGTCTGTCAGAAAATCCAAAAATATCTTGTACATATTTGTCATGTATATTTGTATAAAACTTACATTATTTTATTTGTACATAATTTGACCTCAAACCACTTACTTTTGTAAATAAAAGTTGTGAACAAAACTGTGTTGTAAATAATAAAAATATTTATAAAATAAAAAAAATGTATATATTGTAAATAATTACACCCAGAAAAAGCCGTAATGCAATAATTGAAACATCAATTCCGGCTCCATACGAGCTCAAATCGAACCAAACTCACTTCCATAATACTATAAATTAAATTATCTTTCAAATGGCTGTGGTTTTGTATTTTTTGGAGTTACGGTTAAAAAGTCGGTTTTCTGGGGTGTATTGTGCAGTTTACACATGTATTTGTTGTATATAATTATTAATATTTAGTTTTACTTAATGTATATATTATAAATATTGTTTTCAATAAAAATAAAAATTAAAAAAAATAAAATAAAAAAAATCTTGTATAAAAAATATTTCCTTATTTGTACCTATGTATATTGTATTATATGTGTATAATATATGTATACAATTAATTTCCCTAAATAAAAATGACCAAAAAATTAATTGTCTCACATTAATTAATTTAATTTATTTAATTACGAAAATCATATGTAATTATTTAATTTATTTGAATTTATTTGGTTTAATAACTTGCCTTGTATATATGATTTTATTCCACACCATATATGGCCACCATTAAGGTGGCTAATTGATTTTGAATTAATTTATTAATTTATTTAATTTATTTATTACGAAATTCGTTTTTAATTAATTAATTATTTTATTTATTTAATTATTTTATTAATCCATCCAATAAACACATTCCTTTTTTGTAAATATTTTCCTTTTTTTGATTTTTTGCCTCTTTTTAATGGGCTCCTCCTCCCTCATTCACATTTGATCAATCTTTGGTGGAGAGGAGCCCAGTTTCCGAGAATTTTCTTGTTGAAAAGGGTCCTAGCCTCCGATCCAGTCGGTGACAGCGGCTTGAGCTTCGTCGAGGCCATCATGGCTCCCTTCTTCCCAGTGAACTCCAGAGGCATCGCGAGAGTGACAGCAAGCGATCGCCCTTGTTGCAGTGAGGCGAGGAGGTGTGTCCGATCCCCGAGGTGAGATCCACTTTTACTTGTTGTTTTTCTTAGGTAATCGTAGATTTAGATCTTAGCGTAGGATTAGGGAGTAATTTTTAGATTAAAAAAAATCTCAAAAAAATTTCCATCACACTTAAATCCACATCCGACACCGATTTTCGCTTCATTTTCGTGTCCCGCCATTTCTTTTTCTACCTCGCACGATCTTCCACCTCCGATCACGCACGGTGGTCGGAGCCCCTAGGATCTATCTTCCACTTCGCGCAAGATCCTCCCATTCACCGTTCCCATTTCTGTGTATAAATAAACAACATAAAAATTATTTTTCCTGTTTGTCTCACATCTGTTTTTGCAGGAAAATACAAAAAAAAACAATAAAATTTTTGTTCTTCTTTTTGTCTCTAACATTCTGTTTTGCAGGAGAATAATAAAAAAATAATTTATCCTTTTCTCTAACAATTTATGTTGCAGGATCAAATAAAAATATAAAAAAAAAATAAAAAAAATTCCTTTCTCCTCTATTTGCAGTTACTGTTTAAAAAAAATAAAAAAAATACATTTTTTTTTACTAACGTTCTTTGCAGGTTACAACATAAAATAAAAAAAAATAAAAAAAAATAAAAAAAACAAGCAGCAGGCGGCGGCCACGTGCGCCAACCGCCGGCGCCGCACCTTCCGCTCCTCCGCCCTCGCGCTGGCGGCGAGGCACCCACGCGCGCCCCCGTGCGTGAGCCGCTCCACCAGGTGCCCTCGTTCTCGACTCGCCCCAGCGGCGGACACGTCCTCCCCCGCGCGCGAGCTCTAAGCCGACCTCCAGATCTTCCCCCGCGACTTCCTCTCCGGCGTAGCCGCCCAGCATAGCCTCCGCGCCACCGGCTGCGCGGCATCCGTCAACCCAGGCGTCGATCCTCCAGCCCGCCGACCTCCTGTGCCGAACCCTCTCCCCTCCAAGCCGCAGGTGCTCTCTGTTCCACCGACCTGCAGTCCCGGCCGACTCCACTCACAGTAGCGGCGGCGTCGCGCCCTCGCCGATCTCCGTCGACACCCGCGGTCCCCGCCACGCCCAGCGCACCACCAACAAAGCCTCGCGGGCGGCGCCGCGCCTCGCGTCTCCTTCCAGAGCGCCGCCCCAGCGGCTCCCCTTCCAGTCCCGCGCCTAGCCCTCCCGCGCGGTGGTGCCGACGCGCGTCCAGCCCAGCACCGCCTTGCCCTGAAGCACGCCGCGCCCCCTGTCCTCTCCCATTTTGGTGGCGGCGGTGGAACCCCTCCCTCCTTTGGGTTGAAAAGAAACGAAGGCAACAAAGAACCCTAAGTGGGGTTCTAAAAAGATATATTTGGGCAAATTTCATATTTAGCCTCTGGAGTTCAGATATTCACAAAAATGCCCCTGTGAAAGCTTCAAATCCAGGCCACAACCCAGAACATATGATTTAGTGGGTAAATTGCTATTTCTGACTCTATTTTATTTCTTGTTAAATTATTTTTGTAAAAACTTTGAACAAATGGCATTTTGGTCCCTGTGATCTCATATTTTTATCTGCTTGCCTTTTTAACTGCAATAAATGCTTTTATGCCTCTTAAAATTCCGTAAAAAAATTGTGAATATTTCTGCTGAGTTCCTCTGCATTGTATAAATTTTTCATAGCATTTTGAGTTTATTTGAGATATTTAAAAAAATAAAAAATAGTGCCTTTTTGCTTGCCCACAATTTGAAAATCCATAAAAATTCGCAAAAGTGCCTAAAAATTCCACAAAAATTACTGTAAGTGCATTTTGACTTCTTTTAGTTTCTATCCAATTTTTGTGCTTATTCGAAAAATAAAAAAAATATAAAATTGAAAAACCACAAAAAAATTTGCTCTGAAATTTGACTACTTAGTTTTTAAATCGTGCTCCTTGTGTTCGACCCTGGTCGCTATACCAGGTAAAAAGAATAGCGAAAGACCGCTTACATTAATTTTCATCGATTTATCTTCTCTTAAGTGGTTTCAACAAATTTTTCTCGTTGACCGAATCCTGCGGTTGAGAACAACGACAACATTGTGACATTATTTATCCTCTCTCGACCGTGTGATTTTCGCGTCATCAGGATGTCAAACCAAAACTTTTAGATATTGATTTGATGGTTATCCCACCTACTGGGGGGAAATGTAAAAGCATTGGAATATATTCAAGATGCTCCATTGATATGTGAAGGTCACGAGCTTCCTAGTGACCTCATCGTCATGAAGATGACAGATTTTGATATTATCCTTAGGATGAATTGGCTTTCCCGATATCATTGTATTATTGATTGCTGTAAGAAAATGGTGATCGTTGCAAGCCATCAGTTCCCTGAGATCATTATTAAAGGGCATGGTGCCGTCTCTGAGTGGTGCATCATTTCTGCTATGAAGGCACATCGCATGATCTTGAAAAGGCGAGAAGCCTATCTTGCCAATAGTATTAGGGCTGAGCCATCAACCGTATCTTTATCTGATCTCAACATTGTTCGGGAGTTTCCCGATGTATTTTCAGAAGAATTGCCTGGACCCCCACCTCAGCGAGAGATTGATTTCACTATTGAGCTGGTTCCTGGAACTGTACCAATATATAAGGCACCATATCGCATGGCTCCTGCCGAGCTAGTGGAATTAAAGAAGCAACTTGAAGAGTTGCTTGACTTAGGAATTATCAGGCCCAGTGTATCACCATGGGATGCACCTATTTTATTTGTTAGAAAGAAAGATGGATCACTTCGCTTATGCATTGATTACCGACTGCTGATTCAGGTGACTGTGAAGAATAAATATCCGTTACCATGGATAGATGATTTATTTGATCAGCTCCAATCAGAGAAAGTCTTATCGAAGATTGATTTGCGATCCATCTATCATAAATTGAGGATTCAAGAGGAAGATATCTTGAAGACCGCTTTCCGAACACACTATGGGCATTACGAGTTTTTTGTGATGCCATTCGGATTGACTAATGCTCCTGCCGCTTTTATGGATCTCATGAATCTGGTCTTTCGACCATTCTTGGATCACTTCGTCATTGTTTTTGTTGATGATATTCTTGTGTATTCTCTGAGTGCTGAGCTACATGAAGAGCACTTGAGAATCGTACTGGAGACTCTGAGGCAGAACCAACTTTATGCTAAATTCTCCAAGTGTGAATTCTGGTTGGAAAAGATCGTGTTCCTTGGACACATTATTTCTAAGGATGAGATTTCTGTTGATCCAACCAAGGTTGAGGCAGTCGCAGAATGGAAGCAACTGCAGAGCGTGACAGAAATTAGAAGCTTTCTTGGTTTAGCAGGATACTATCATAGATTCATTCGTGATTTCTCAAAGATTTCACTTCCCCTGACCGAGTTGACCAGGAAAGGGATAAAATTTGAATGGTCTTCTGCATGTGAGCACAGTTTCCAAGAATTGAAGAGAAGGTTGACTACTGCTCCTGTCTTGACTTTACCTTCTGGTTGTGGAGGTTTTGTCATTTACATTGATGCATCCCTGAATGGCTTGGGTTGTGTGTTGACGCAGAATCAAAAAGTTGTAGCTTATGCTTCAAGGCAGCTAAAGATTCATGAAAGGAATTATCCTACGCAAGATCTAGAGCTTGCAGCTATGGTATTTGCATTAAAGATCTGGCGTCACTACCTTTATGGTGAGAGATTTGAGGTCTTCTCTGACCATAAAAGCCTCAAATACATCTTCTCTCAAAAAGACTTGAATATGCGACAAAGGAGATGGATGGAATTCGTTAAGGACTATGATTTCTCTATTGCTTACCATCCAGGTAAAGCGAATGTTGTGGCTGATGCTTTAAGCTGAAAGGGCTATGCCTTGTCGGCTAGCTTGATGATCAAAAAGTGGAAGTTGATCGATGACTTTGTTTCTTGGAATCCTTTTAAGGAAGGTGACAAGATTATCTTATCTAGCATCCAGATTCATTCGGTAATAGTAGAGAAAATATTGAAAGCTCAGAAAGAAGATCCTGAGTACCATATTTTAGCTGAGAACAATCAAGGAGAGACTTCAGAATTCTTCATTGCTACAGATGGTGGCATTAGATTCAGAAATCGCTTATGGATTCCTTCGCATGAAGAGTTGAAGCATGAGATTCTGGATGAAGCTCATCGTTCTAAGTTCTCTGTATATCCAGGAAGTACAAAAATGTATAAAGATCTCCAACGGAATTTTTGGTGGAAAATATGAAAAAGGAAATCGTAGAATTTATTTCTCTTTGTTTGGTGTGTCAGCCGATTAAGGCTGAGCATCAAAGACCAGCCGGGCTTTTGGAGCAGTTAGAGGTTCCGGAATGGAAATGGGAACACATCACTATGGACTTTGTGATGGGTCTTCCGAAGACCGATGCAACCAATTATGATGCTATATGGATGATCGTGGACAGATTGACGAAGTCTGCTCATTTCTTGCCAATGAAGAAAAAGGAGTCAACTGCTAGTTTAACAAACTTATACATGAACAATATTGTGAAGCTTCATGGTATACTTGTCTCTATTATTTCTGATCGAGATCCAAGATTTACCGGGAGATTTTGGAAAAAACTTCAGGAGGCTTTTGGTACAAAGTTGAAGTTTAGTACTGCATTCCATCCTCAGACAGATGGTCAATTTGAAAGAACTATTCAAGTCCTCGAGGATATGCTTAGAGCATGATCTTTAGATTATGCTCGAAGTTGGGATGAGAATCTTCCGCTCATTGAGTTTGCTTTGGAATGGCTCCGTATGAAGCTCTCTATGGGAGGCCATGTAGGTCTCTTCTTTATTGGAGCGAGGTTGGTGAAAGAAGATTGCTCGGACCGGAACTTGTGCAAAAGTGTGCTGATAAGATCGATCTGATTAAGAAGATGCTCTTAATTGCTCAAAGTAGACAAAAGAGCTATGCAGGTAACCGTCGCAGAGAATTAGAATTTGTAGTTGGTGATCATGTGTTTCTCAAGATTTCTCCGACCCGTGGTGTTTTGAGATTTGGACGAAAGGGAAAGCTTAGTCCAAGATATATTGATCCTTTTGAGGTGTTGGATAGGGTAGGAGAAGTGGCCTACCGCATTGCATTACCACCTCAGTATTTGCATATTCATAATGTCTTCCATGTCTCCATGTTGCGGAAATATATTTATGATTCATCTCATCATATTCATTATGAGCCTGTCGAGGTTCATAAAAACTTATCGTATGAAGAGCGCCCTTCACACATTGTTGATCGTCAAGAACACCAATTGCGAAGGAAGACTATCAAGATGGTAAAGGTTGCTTGGCATAACCATTCGGAAAGAGAGGCAACATGGGAACTTGAAGACGAAGTTCGAGAAAAGTATCCTGAACTTTTAGGTATGTCTCTTAAATTTCGAGGACGAAATTTCTATTCAGGGGGTAGAGTTGTAATATCCGTTTTTCTTAAACGGGTATTGTGAAAAACAAAATTTAAATATAGAAATAAATAGATTGATATATAGGGAGTATTATATAAATATACATAATAAGAAAAAAAATACAAAGGCTGGAAACGACATAGCCGTTCAAAAGAGAGATTAAAAGGAAGATAATATGAATTAAAAAAAAGAAATTATATAACACTAAATAAATAATCAAAACTATGCAAATAGATAGGTTAGTTGTAACGACAATCAGGAGAGAGAGTATATGATCTCTCTCGTGTGTGGGGGCGGCACGATACTTGAAATTCCCATATTTTTTTCTGATAAAATCAATTGAAGGTAAAAAAAAGATAAAAAAACCTAACAAATCAACACCAACTCGCGGATAGCAAGAGAGTCGTGTTTTTTTTCAAAACATCTTATCTGTGACCCTATTAGGACTTTACTCAACTCGTGGGTGGTTATTTATTTATACATGTCAGATCATAGGGTTAGACTGCATTACCTTTCGCATCCAGAAACCACCATTCTCTTTATCAAACGCACGATCAGAATTCATCATCCAACGTCTTAAGGTTATAGTAGAGGCGTTTCGTGTTCGGAGCGAGCGTGCCGTCATAGAAATCCAACGAAAGCTTTCATTCGGAGTTCTTATTGTAGGTATACTTACTCCCATTCTTTTTGATAACACACCGACCAATAATGGATTACATGATTTTTTTTCTTTTAAAACATCTCACGACAATCATGTAGAGTTTGCACTCAAACATGAAGGATCATTAATACATCATGGAAAAAAAAGATCATCTTTGATTCTCTCTATTTTCATTAAGACTATTACTATTATTAATTTGCACATTTACGTAGGAATCAAAAGCAATGGAATTTAAGATTATATCTTTACTTTATTTTCTTAAGATTAAATAGAGTTATCACATGTTTCACCTATAGTTTTTCTAAGTACCTACTAATTAAACGTGATTGTAACTTTTTAAGGATGGAATCACATTAACCATATATCACTAATAGTTTAGGTGGTGGTGTTGTTTTTCTTGGAAATAACAAGTATTCAAGAGAAATTTGATATTTATAATACACAAGTACAATGAATCCGTGAAATCTTTGGAAATTACATTTAGATAACAACATTGGATTAGGAGTCATATATTATAGATACCAAAAAAATAATAATAATCGTATTAAATGGATGCGTATATTTATAAAAAAGGAGGTACTTCGATTGTTGGGATTTCGGATATTATGATGCGATGTATTACGGATTGCGTGTGACATTGAAATCAATCTCTTTTATTTAGGTGGTAACTGATTTCCATCAACGGAGAAACATAGTGATCTATCTTTATCGTTTTGAAAGAAAAAAAGGAGAGAGGTATTTACATTAATCTATGTTTCATACCATTGTCATTTATACCCCACATTTGATTAGTTGTTGCAATGGAGTTTTTATAATATCTCATTAAACTCTTTTTGATTATATCTATGTGTTACAACTTTATGTAATAAGGTGTCAAGTTAATATTTAGCCATAATGCTTATTCATGGACTAGTTGTTAAATGTAAAGAGATAGATACGTTATTGCCGTTTGATATATAGGTTAAAATGAATTTTTTATTCAAATATTTTATTAGAGAATTATTGTTGATCTTGACACCATCATTGTGAGGGAGTAGATATTGTTCATTGTGGCCCATTAGAGGCTTTGACCTGGCCGGGTGCCGCGCGGACGGTTAATTCTGTCAATTGACCGTTGTAGGCGGGTATTCCTACACTACTTCCAAACAATTTACCGCTACGGTGGTTGACTCAGTACTGATGTCCATTGCATTAGGGTTTGGATAGGAGGCCTCGTATTGATATTTGTTTTAATTTAAAATTTTGATTTAATGGAACGGGGTGGCTTCTATCCAAGCTCGGGCTGCTAGGTGTCGGCATATGGTATTGATTTATAGTTGATATAGATTTTGATATTACGATCACAAAAATTGTGATTTTCAAAGAGATTGATTGAATTGTCATTGTTATCCCATAATGATGGGCATAAATGAAAAAGTCTTTTATAATTTATTGTTTATTTATTGATAGTCCTTATTATATGGAATTGTCATCATATTTTTTCTCATTGTATATGGTTATGATGGTATGTCTCATAAATTATTGATGCATACTTAGTCAAATCCGTTTGACTAATATTGATTTATAACATTGCAGCTTAACGGAGGACGAGGTTGGGCTGCTCGGCTAAATTAAGGACTCATTGCTTTATCGTAGTTCGTTAAGATTAATGTACGGGAGTTATTGATAGACTTATTTGTTCTCTTTTTGTAATTCAGATTTGATAAGTCTTTTATTTATTGGTTATGTTCCTTTATTCTTCCATCATGTTTGACACTCTGATTGTTATTTATGGAATATTGAGTTTTTGTCTCGCTCCTGGACTCGAGAAAAAAAAATTTCATTGCTTTGGGATGCTTCCGCAATTTTCCCCCATATTTCGAGGTCCGGGACGTGACAAAAGAAGAGTGTTTTCCCACGCCTTATCAAGGGAGGCGATATCGTCCTTCGTTGCAAATGCGACAGCTTCCCCATCGAGGCATGTAGGTGGGATATATGTCATGCGTCGCGATGTGGGAACGGGGCGGGTGTTTCCACAGACGTCCCGCCAAGAGGGACCCTGAGGAAAGGAATTAAACGTGGAGGCCGTTCCATTTGGTTGACCCTCCGGTGACAAGTGAGGGCATTCATGGGGAGATTTTTGCGGCGACGGCGGTGGTGGGAGTGGGTTTGGGTTAGGGTTTGAGGCGGTTGTTGGTGGAGGGGGCGCTGGGAAGACGGGAGGAGGAGGGTCGGGAGGGGGAGGGTCGGGAGGGTGCATGGGTGTTCCAAATCACTAATTCAGAAGACGTTACCAAGTACTATTCACATAAGGTTGCCCCAACCCAACTCAATATAGTAATCAAACATAGCCTTACATATGCTAAGAAGTCACGAGGAACAAGTCCCTCACTCCAGGATCTTCATGTTGACGACACTTGGGGGGAATGAACGTCCAAGATCTTAAAAGCCCAACTAAACATTTAAAGATCCTTGGAGGTTTTGTTAAACATTAAAGAGGCCCTTGCCTGAAGAGAGCACGTGCCCCAAGCATGTACTTGGGCATTATGCATAAGCAACCCTTGATGTCCGGTAGTTGATGTTTCTACCTTATCCAATGTTTTTCATGTCGTATACTTTATTTGGGAAAACTATCAAGAGAACCCTATGTTTTAGGGTGAATATTTTATAAATCCTTTGTTATTTTTAGTGCTAACTTTTTTGTACCTGCTCTTTAGTTCATACACTATATGTATTGCAAGTTTGGTGAATTTTGGAGTTGATTTGTATCATAGAACTTAAGTCATGATAAGTGGTTGATCTGGAGTAATTAAATTCTAGAAATTCATTATTTTCAAATTTATATCTGATTTTTAGCCAGAGTGTGTTACATATCTAAATGTTTTTGAAATAATTTTGAAAAGGGATTTTTACCCAGCAGACCCTATAAACTTTGCCAATCACCTCCATGACCTTTGAAACAACCTAATTCCCCCCTCGACCTCGTAAACTTACAACTCTTACCCCATGAACCCTCCAGGTAATATGTTTTAAGCCCATGAGGGTTCTTGGGATAATTTACAGTGTCGATAGGGTAATTACGTTGTGCAAAAGGTCGTAGAGGCATTTTAATACATTTATAGGGTCTGCTGGATAAAAATCCCATTTTGAAAAATATGTTGGTCAGTGGTCATTAAGTTTTTTCTAAGTTTTATCATAGTGTAATTATCTTATATTAACACTTCTTTGTTGTAAAAAAATAGTCCTAGGTTGCTCATAGTTAGCAACATCACCATTATCATAGGTTTCAATTTTCCTCAAAATAATGTCTCGGTCTTTATAAAATTCCTAAAAATCACATATACACACAAGAATTCAAAAAATACGAGTAATCTTATTTTAGTTATGTCTTATCATAACAAAAACAATAAAATCACTTGAAAAATGAAAAAGTACTAAAATATTACTAAAATTTACATAATAATAATATAATTTTAAAAATGATAAAATTAGTGTACCTTTTTCTACCTACTGTACAACAAAAATACCCTAATAATATTCTACCACTCTTAGCTATATATAAGGCCTTTTCTCCCATACTATCTATTTAGCCTAAACAATGTTTTAAAAATCCATTTGTCTTTATTTTTCTAAAATTATTTTCTTACTTAAAAATCACCAAAACACATAAAAATATAAAATAATACAAAAAATATATTACATTCATTTTTAATATTTCAGCACCTTTTAATAAAATGAGATCCCCTCATTATATATATAATAAACCACTTTTCTTATTTATCATATCTTATAAAATAAAATATTAAAGAAATAAAAGTTAAAAAGAACATAAAAATTATATAACTAAAATATAATAGAAATTTTTAAAAATAATAAATAAAATACGAAATACAAAATCTCTCAAAATGCATAAGTAGATGTCTACGTTAGTATAAATAGCTTGCCCCATCTTAGTTGCACAATTGCCTCCTTGAGTTCAACCTCTATATACTTCCATCAAGTAAAATAAGAGTAAAATGATTTATTGATTTAATTGCCTAGCTATTCAACACTTCAATCGATTACCTTTCATTAGACTATTTAGTTAGTTAATCCATTGTTTATCACTAACAACTCTGCTTGGAATGCGGGGGTAAACAAAATCACTTATTTCTCATATGCCTCCGATTAAGGCAATCAATCTTTCAGCGTAGGCAACTAATAAATGAGAAGAGAGACATGCTAAATATATCATGTAGGAGTAAATGAGAAGAGAGACATGCTAAATATATCATGTAGGAGTGCCCGATCAATTTAGCTGATCAAACAAATTTTCTAAGATACTTAAGATTTAACCAGGTAGGCATACTATGAGTTGAACATAAAGGAGGTAACTCACTCTCCAAATAAGGGGAATAAACAATAAGTCCCATGTCCAAATATCTGTTCTTTTTATGTATTTACTATCATTTTAACCTGTTTTTAATTTTTATTTTGAATATTTATTATTTATTTTAGTACTTTTAATTTAGATAATAAATAAAATAAAAAGGGGAAAAAGGAAAAATGATTTAATATATACAAATATATAAAGGGAGAAGGGAAAACGTGTTTCTAAAAAAATTATATAAAAATTAATCAAAATGTAAATGAAATATTTTTGTGATTTTTATAATTTTCATATAATTTTCAGTATTTTAAAAAAAATAGGAATAGAAAATAAACAAATAAAAAAATTTCTAAAATAAAAAAAACAAGGAAATGGATTCAATTTTGGAAATTAGATGTTAGTTTAAAAATGAAGCTAAAAAATCAATCGATGTTTTTCCCTCAATGTAGATTCAAAGAGGAATCCAAAATACCTTTTCTTTTTATTTTTTGAATTTATATGATTTTTTAGCTATTTATATAATATTTTTGATTTTTTATGATTTCTAGATGCCTATCTATTATTATCTATAAGAGATTTTCGGATGCGATGTATTTAGTTGAGAGGCATCTATTATTCAAATACATCTAACTTTGGATACTGGAAGAATCAACTCATGAGCTTCTATCGGAACTAGAAGATCCTTGTCCCAAAGGGTAAAAAGGAAAGAGTCTCTTACTTTTGGCATTGCTGGCCTACCTCTTCGGTTCAAACTTTTCAATCAGACATGCGAGTAAGATCAATTGTAGATCCCTATTTTTTATGTGCTCACATTGTCCACTCACCATATTTTGTTCGTATTTTTTTGATTTTTGAGATAAAATGAATTAACTAAAAATAATGTATAATAGAAGGATGAGATATAATTTTTGATCTTGTTACTACTTAAACAATTGAATAAAAATCTACCAAAATTCATGATATATTGCAATTAAAGAGTTATAAGCTTTTAGAGTTATAAGTTTTCAAATTATTGTAATACGTACCCACAATAAATCAAACAAGAAAGATTGTGTAGAAATTCTATAGGCTACAAATCATAATATTCTCCAATGAAACTTAGGTTGTCCTAGTCACACATATTCATCGAGCGAGTGATGAATCTCCATTTCATCACCTTTATTCTATCATTTTGGCCTTAAAAAACCTAGCTAAATGCATGTAAATAGCATTGTTTTGTACAAATTAACATTCATTATTTATTTCATTTATTGTACATAAAATAGTATTTTTAGTGCAAAAATTATAGAATAAAGGAAAGAAAAGAAAAAGAATAAAATATCAAAGGTATTTTATGACCCTAAATCCCAAGATCTAGGCATCTTGATGACTGAGTCGACAATGAATAAAGTAGGAGGAGATAAGGGCAAAAAATCCATTAAAATTCCATTCTTTTGTTCATCATCAGTCCCTTTTTGGGACCCATTTTATTCTTTATTATTTATACCTCAAATAAAAAATTTTGTACATGAAAGTTGTAGATAATAATATATAGAAAAAAATAAAAAATTACGTTTGCACAAAAAATACCAAATGTACATTTTATGCTCAGAATAAAAAGCCAAAATCCAAACTTCCCGTACTCATATCTCCTAAATGGAAACTCAAGATCACCTTTAATTGTATATAACTTTTGATAAACTATTTGATAAAGGCAAAAAACGGATCCTCCTACTTCCCTCTCGAAAGTGGTCCACCATGACAGACCCAATGGTATGCTCCCCTTCTGCCTGGACACCTCCCACCTCAGTGACTCTAATAAGATTGCACTGCCTCCTTTCACTAGCAAAAACATGAAAGAAACATGTATTTGCATCTCCTTCCCTCAACCATGTTTGCCCCGACTTGTCTCCACTCTATCTTACGCTTGTGATCCTCCTCCATCAGAATCTTCTGATTTACTTCCCTTAAGCTTCTCTCCTCTGCCACCAAGACACGGGAGTCCTCTAGGGCGTCCCATCTCACTACCTCCGCTTGGGCTGAGGCCCTCCTCTCCTCCCCAAGTGCACGGACCTCCTGACAGAAAGACATCAACATATGTCTCAAGGCTCTGAGGTGAGACACCATGTACCAAGATGCAGAACCACTAGTCGGAACCTCCTACCAGCAAGCGATAACTCGATCCCAGAACCCCTCCTCCAGAAGCCAAGCATGCTCAAATCGAAATATGATACGAGGGTGACTAGCCTCTCTAGAGTTCAAGCAAGCAAGAGTATGATACGAGTGTGAGTGTGGTAGAGAGATAACTGAAGCCAATGGGAAAGACTCCAAGAGCTCCAACGAACCGAGGAAGCGATCCAGACGAGAGAGAGAAGAGGTATTCCTCCATGTGTAGTGAGAGTTCGACGCATATAGCACCTCCAACACAGAGCCACTCACAAACTCAAGAAAGTCAGGGGAGCTAGGGTCCAAACCCCCCCTCTCACGAGGCCTATCTGCTGCTAAAAGTGTGACATTGAAGTCACCACCAATGAGGCAAGGAAGCTCAAGATGCGTAGACCTCGTTGAAGCTAGCTCCTCCCAAAGAGGTGAACCAGATCCCACACCAGTGGGGCCATACACCAATGAGAATAGAAACCAAGCACTGTTCTCCGTACGATGAAGCACGATGGACAACGAATAGCGTGCCTCAACCACATCAACCACCTCTAGCAAGTCACCATCCCACCCTACCAAAATGCCACCGGAAGCCCTGGACGATGGGACCGCTCTAAACTCTGATAATATGCCTCCAGGGACCATTCTCCAAATGTTTGTATCCCATACCTCTATATTTGTTTCTTGTAGGATAACTACATCAGCATACTACTCGCTAAGGAGTGATCCCACAACTCTTCTATTCTCTAGTTGTCCGAGCCCACATACATTCCATGCAACAACCTTCATTGAGAAAGAGGGGGATGCCCCCTTCATCTCCACTCCCACGCATCTAGCCACCCTCTCTCTTAAAGATCCTGGGCCCTGCACATTCTTTTCGACAGGGAGCACCTCATCAACAACTATTGGAGACCTCTCACATATCGATGTTGATGCGTTCACCAGGCTTGTATCCATCCTCAAACAACCTGAACTCCCTTCGTAAGAGAATAAAATGTCTTGCTCCAACCCCTCTCCCAACTCAGCATGATGCCTCTTTCGGTAAAGAAGATCTAGGTCCTCCACTTGTGGCGTCCCTAACGAAGACAAAGAACCTCTCTTCTCCTCATCAACCCTCCCACCTCCCTTCCTTTCCCCCTTCAAACACCTTCGACGAGGGGCTCGACCCACCTCTACGTCACTATGAAAAGCAAACAATCTCCCTTCAACTCCTCCACCCTATATTGCCAAACTCCCAACGGACTGACGGAGGTCCACCACCAGCTCTAAACCACCCTTGCTTTCTCTTGGGCGCTCAACGTCCTGCCCAAATATGTTGGTGAACCAGGCCCATTTGGACGGAAGTACCCGCCGCCTCCTTTTGAGTCCCATACGTCCTCGAGCCCCCGACCCCTGAGTTCGGGAACAAGTTCTGACATCTAACCAAAGGAATTGGTTGCTTTTCCAAGTCTACCCCTTAAGAAAAATGTAAGTGATCCACGAAAGTCTCAAGTAGAATGTCATCATGAAGTCCCAGATTCAAACACTGAAAATATCCCCGATTGAGAATCCCCCCATTCAAGCCATTTGCATTGATGCCATTATGGCAGAAAATCATGGGCTCCCTATTTACTCCCATTGATATCGCCTTGTAATTTGAATTTTCCTAAAAATCTGTGACAATTAATTACCCGTCCTTCTCCACCACCACCGTCGTCTGTGACGGAGCTGGCGTTTCTGCCACAGGGGTATCCGTCTTCTCACCAGAAGAAGAATGAGGCAGATCTTCCACCACTTGAAGGCCCATGATAAATCTTGTGCACCCAATCAATATTGTCATCGCACCTGGCACCATGGACGGAGGACCAGCGATCTTCGCAAGAACATCTCTTTCCCCACCTGGTTTCAGGCCATCACAAAGAAAAACAACAAGCTCTCCAAATGGCGCTAGCACCTCTCGAATAATTTCAAATTTTCTGCACCTCAAAGGAATACCTGATATCGACAAGCGTCTCGGCATTGCATGCGTCGTCATAACAACTCCTCTTGTTATGACGATTCACCCTTCAATAACAACTCCTCTTGTTCGTTCGAGAGCCAGCGAACACACAACAAGTCAACATCAAACGTTACCACGTCTCTAGTAAAGTTTGAACCGAACAAAAACCACAGGTCGTCACACGCCGTAATGGTGTCACCTGCGTATGCTTCCGACACTAGAAATCCCTCTCTAGGGACCTCTGGAGATGCAACAACCGGCTCAGCCTTCAGCCTCCAAACACCTCGTCGCGAACAGTCTTTTCTCCGATGTCCAACCTTGTTGCAATGGAAGCACATGAGATCACTAGTGCAAGACTTTGCAAAGTGCCCGGTCTTACCACAACGAAAGCAGTGCACCAAAATTGAAAACTTCTTCTTTCACTCCCTCCTTGAAAACACTGGAGTCCAAAGCTCCAAGCACCCTCCCGAGCGGCCTCAACATCCGCCATTTCCGCATCTCCCACTATCTTGGTGGCCCTCGATTCACCCTCCTCAGCCTCGGCAACATCAGGCAAGACTTCTCCCTCCTCAAGCTCCTCTTCCCTGCGCTCTCCCGACTCCATTGAATTGTCCCCTTGTGGTTAGGTGTTATCAAACCATTGATCTTCAAATACTGAAGTTGCGAATGTAAGAGTAAAAAAGCAAATATTGAGAGTGGAAAGTTATAGGACGAACGCATGTCGTATTTGCTGGGGCACTTCTTAGACCTGGTAGATCCGAGAACTAGAAATCCTCAAGCAGAATCAAATATAATTGGACTGCTTGTCGCTACAGGGTCATGTATACGTAAATAGAATTCGTGCATCGATAACTTGGTGAAGAAGGAGACACAATAGATCAGATCCTATATTGGCGGATTATTATGGGCATTGCACAAGGTGTTGCCAATGTACGTGTGGGTTTCGATTGTGTTTGCTTGTTTGATAGTGCTTGTTGTGCGAGTTACCTTTTGTGCAACTTCGCACCTCACCTTGTTGGTTTCCGTAAGTGTCTATTGTTACTCTTCTGTGTTGAAGAGAACGGGTGTCGTTTGTTACGCTCGAAAACTTAGGGGTACGTTTTCTTATTCTCAGCCCCATTCTTCTTCAACGACTTAGGATGACTCTCAACAATATGCTTATATTTCTTAGTACGTAGTGTGGCATACGAGATGCCAACTCATGTTGGTAGGGGCGGAGCCGAATTTATAGTAGGTGGGGCCGATGTTCGGTCAATCAAATATATACATACATGCATGCATGCATGCATGCATGCATGCATACATACATACATACATACATACATACATACATACATACATACATACATACATACATACATACATACATACATATAGGATTTAATGGGACTGTCCCACCCCCTATTTCAACATTTTTTTAAAATGTCTCCATGTTTATTCATCCCTATATCCCTTCTATATGTCATTCAAATTTCATCAGAAACATAGACTCCTATGCCCTCCTTTTAGAACATGTAATTTTAACGATCTTAGAACTGCTGTAATCGTACATATTTTAGATGGAGGGTATAGGAGTCTTTGTTTCTAACGAATTCAAATGACATGTAGGAGGGATATATGGATGAATATCTGCGGTGATATTTTTCAAAAAAAATAAAAAAATGCCGAAAATGGCACGGGGGCAGCCCCATTAACCTCATATATATATATATATGGAAAAATGGGGTTGCCTCGCCCTTATTTTCCGGAATTTGTTTTATTTTTTTGAAAAATTTCACCATGTATATTAATCTATATATCACTCCAATATGACATTCGAATTTCGTCAGAAACAAAGACTCCTATACCCTCCATCTAGAACATGTAATTTTAACGGTCTAAAGATTGATGTAATTCAGTTGTTATAGATGGAGGGCATATGAGTCTCTCTTTCTGACGAGATTTGAATGACATATTGGAGGGATATATAGATGAATATACATGGTGAATTTTTTCAAAAAAATAAAAAATTGAGGAAAAATGTAGCGGGGCAGCCATGTTGGCTGCCCGCAAGGGGCATCCCCATCAAACCCTATATGTATATATAATTAAAAAGTATTGCTATTGAGTTACATTAATTAGTAAAAGATGGATAGAGTCGAAGAGAAGTATATATACTGATTATACAATACTAACAAAATTATTAATACAAGCATATATGCTTCAAGTCAATATAAACAATATTACTATTATATGACTTATTTTATTGTTAATGTCAATGAACACATTTTATTATTGAAACTATTGCATATTTTATAAATTATTATTTCATATACAATCTCATATATGCTAATGCAACTGCAATTAATATCCTAAATTGTAACAAAGGTATGTATAGATAACACATCACATGAATTTATAAATTCCGATATCAGAAATATCATGATCAATTCATTATAAATAAAATTAAATACCATCATTAATCCTAATACTATAACATTCAAAAGTTAATTTTTGCATCGAACAAATTTAAGAAGTTTTAGCGCATTTTTTTAAAATTGCCATCTAGTGTTATGCGGGTGAAGGAACCCCACAGTCGGGATAATTCGATTCGAAAGATTGTTGGGGGGTTTCTCGCAACAATGAAAATAATCGATTCATGGAAATAGTTAGTTTATGTGCATGTCATTGACGCAAGTTTGCAAGGCAATAATGGGATTCAACTTTTAATATTTGCATTATGTGGACAACACTTACATGTTGCAACATTAAAAGAAAATGAAATGCGAAAAAAGGACTAGTATCTGATAATGAGAGAACTGGAGGGACCATTGTTTAATTTGCCCCATATTTTTTGAATTTGAAGGAAAATTTACAATCAAGGAGCATTAAGGGGACCGCAATATATGTAAATTATAAATTTGGGAGGGGGGCGTGGCCTCTACCCGCCCCCCTTTCCCTCCGCCCATGCGTGTTGGTGGCCTTGTGTAGTGGTAATTTTTCCAAAACATGGAAAAGATTCAAGAGCAAAGTTTCTATCCAAGATTCGAGAGCAAAGTTTTCTATCCAAGTACGAGTTTCCTTTTTAAATACTTGCTTGTTACTTGAGGGATGCCGAGATTTCTTACTGTAGGATTACATACCAAATATCTCCATGGTTGAACATGTGTCAAATAGACATGCTCATTCTAGGGTGCGGATCGTCTGTTGTAAGTAGATTGCAGCAGACTCTGCTACAATGCGTGGATGAGCACCATGTGTCCCTGAAGAATTCGACGGTTGCCCCTTCCCCGACTCCTCCTCTGTCCACTCAAAGCCCTACCCTTCTCTCTCGAACCCTCTCTCCTTCCCCAACCTCAAGCCATCTCGTTGCTAGAACGCCCTCTCCCAACCCCAAGCCATCTCGTCGCCAGAGTACCCTCCCCTGACTCGGCCTCCTCGAGCCCGCCTCTCACCCCCACAACCATGTCGCCGCTCTCGCCTGCGTCCCTCTCGCCACCACCCTCTTCCCCGACCCTATCCAACGGCACAGAGAAACATCACCGGAAACCTATTGCCCTCTTCCACCTGCCTCGCTCCCTTCCAGCCCAACGTCGACGACGCCTCCCTCCTCCCCTAGATCCCGCCTCCCCCAGCGACGCCGCATGCAGTATTAGATTCCATAATTTCTCAGCTATTTTTTTGAGAAGAAAGATGGTGAGATCCCGAGTTGGGACTCACCGCCAAAAATTAATCATTATATTAAAGGATAAAGAGTTACATTACCTTGCGAACCAGAAACGGAAAAGGGAAAGACAATTAGCGATTACATTTTCTGGATAGAACCTCTGATTTTTAAAATTACATCATTCCTTCCTCTCCATATGGCCCAAAGAACCACAAACGACAATGAACAGTCATCCATCGAGTTCATCCCCGCCGACCTTACCGACCTCCAGAAATCAGCGGCACCAGCATGGAGTACCCATGACACCCCTACCCCCTTCCAAACCTGTTCCAACAAAGGGGACGTGAAAAATAGATGCTCCACATCCTTTGTCTGCTCACCACATCTATTACAATGGGCATCCTGAATGCCAGACATCCATTTCTATATGTTCTTTACCTTTACTCCTGTTCTTTAAAGCAATGATGCAAGCCAATGTAGAGGAGAACCGATCTTTCATAAGTAATGGAGAATTCCAAGGGGCCAACCATGATCCATCTGATTGCTGATTCTCCATGTTCCACTCTAAGCATTGAAGAAAGCATGGATACAAAGGCGAAGCTGGGGAAGGAACCATGGCGACCCACATAGTGTCATATGAGGAAGTAGAAATCTCAAATTTGGGAATTTTGATATCGATCTTTGATCGTTGAGAGACTTGTAACATAAAGTTCACCTATGGAATAATTTGTTTAAAGGTGTAAAGCATGCTATTTTGATGTTGTGTTATTTAACTTGTGATTGCAAATGTTGTACTATGTTGTATAATATTACAAGGTTCTTATATGTTTACTCCCAAAACGTATTTTGTAGGATGATGAATACCCATTCATCACTCTTTATTCTTATATTTTAGCTACAAAAACCTTTGCAAATACATGTAGATATATGTAAATAGGAATAATTACCAAAAGCATGCATTGTATAAAAACCTATAATTGGCATGTTTTTGTGCAAAAATAAAAGAATAAAGATTAAAAAGAAAAAGAGGGAAATATTTAAAATAAATATTGAGCAACCTAACCCAAGGGAGGGCTCTGCATGGGCCTGACCGCATAAAAGCCAAAGTAGAGGGAGATAGGGGCTCATATGTAAATATTTATGTAAATAAAATATAAATATTTTCCTCACCAAATATGCTTGTAAATACTTGTATATATATTTACAAATATAAAAACAAAATAAAAAGTTAAAAATCAAAAAGATTAAAATACCCCTTTCACCATGTACATAAACCACATCTATGTATTTATTTAACCTTGCATATAAATAAAATTAATTTTCAAACTTTTTGTAAATATTCCATGTTATATATTGTAAATAAATAAAATAAAACCAATGAAAACAAAAACAAAATAAAAAATAGAAAAATTAAAAATACAAAAATACATTGTACATATACCATGTATATAGATGTACATATATATTTATTTTATCGATATAAATAAATAATAAAAATCAAATAAAAATACCTTTTTATTCCTTATTTTATAATGAAAATAAATAAAATATAAAATAGGAACAAAGTTGCACAAAAATAACATTTAAAAATCAAAAATCAAAACCCTATATATTGTATATATACCTATATATAGTACATACTATGTATATAGCTTATTTTTATTTCGAAAAAATTATTAAAAATCACCAAAAATTAGAAAAAATAAAAGAAAAATATTTCATGTTTTGAGTTTTGGCTGAATCGGGCCCTAGCTACCCTCATTTGTCACTTCAACATTCAGCCACGTGGCCCATTCTCATTGGGTCTTGGGGATGTTGACCGCCCGGTCAACTACCCCCCCCCAGGACCACTTCCCACGGGTCTGAGCTCCGGACCCGATTTCTCCAACTTTTGCTCGCTCGACCCGATCATCACTCCACCTAACCCCGGGTCTGAATCCTTAACCGATCATCCGACATCCTCGCTGGAGCCGCTCCCTCGGGATCCGCGCGCTCCTGAGCTTGCCCGGACCCATCCTTCTCGGACCCCTAGCCGTATAAAGCTGCAGCTCCACCACCTTCTCTCTCCATCTTTGGCCATTCGCCTTCTTCTCATGTGAGCTCCAGAGAGTGTGTGAGGTGACAGCTCGCGCCTGAGCCTGTTGCAGAGAGGAGAGGAGGAGGATTCCATCGATCCGGCGACGTAGCCGCCGCAGCTCCGCCACCCGCGTGAGCTCCGAGCCTCGGGCTGAGACGACCCTCGAGGCGACGACCGGGAGTACCCCCAGCTCCTTCCCAGTCTCTCTGTTCATCCAGGTAGCCACTTAGCTCCGCCATTTCCTTTGATTTTCGTTTATCCCCAAATCGCACCGCCGCTGTCGTTCTTTGATTCCGATCACCCCGTTACCCACTTCGATCATGGGAATCGCCCATTACGTTCGCCTTCGTCCGACGCACCTTCTCCACCCACTCACTCAACCCAGCTCGCACAGGAGCTGGGAACCAAGCTCCTCCGTCCACCACCCTCGCCGGAGCTCGCCATCCTGACGCACCAGCCACCCCCACCTCGCCTAACCGGGTCGAGGCACTTTGCCCTCGACCCGCGAGTCTTCTGGGTTGCTTTGCAGGTCCAATACAGGCCATCTGAGGCCTTTTGCCGTTCAGACTAGGAGCCTCACCTCCGCCACCCCCGCCGGAGCTCTCCCGAGCTCGGTTGGGACATCAGAGGGCATCAGCAGCTGCGCGCATCCACGCCGGAGCTTCTCCGATACTCAGGCACAGCAGAGGAGGCCGGGAGCGCTTCCACGAGGCCGGCGAAGTTCGCCGGCCGCCTGTTCATCCAGGACCTTTAGTTGCCGTTGATCGTTGCCTCCCGCTCCAGATTGCATCACGTCCATCCATTCGTGGAGCTGCATCCACCATCAGATCTTCGGAGGTTCGACCTCAGCCGTTGGATCACCAGCCACCCCGCTTCCACGCCATCCGATCAGCCACGTGGCAGTCATCCAGCCGCTCCGGTTAATAAAGGGTAATTTACCGTTAGGCCCCTGCTTTTATTTTTATTTAGTTTTAGTCCTGTAAATATTAAAGTCTGTTGTTTAGTTTTAGGGTAATTTACATAGAGGACCCTGATCTTTAGTTCATTTGCATTTATACCCCTGCCAGTTGTGGACACGTGCATCGACACGTGATATTTTGGGTTATTTGTAGTAGATACCCTTGTAGTTCTGGATGTTATTAAATGAATGAAAGTTTTTGGATAATTGCATTTATACCCCTGTGCGTGATTTATTTCCACATGTGCGATATTTTTTGGGTAAATTGCAGATAAGGCGCCTGGACTTTTGGTACCTGTTACCAATAAGACCTCGAGACTTATTTTTCTTACATTTAGGTCCCTGAGTGCCCCAGGCACGCGCGTGACGCGTGTTTTGCTGGGTATTTTGCACCAGGACCCCCAGAACTTCGGGTATTTGCACTTTGGTCCCTCTGTACAGTACCCTATCTTTATTTTTGAATAAAATATCAAATCACCTCTAAATCCAACGAGAATTTGACACATGGCTACTGCCATGGTGTAGGATTTTTGTAGATTTTTGAGGACATTTTTGATTTCGTTTGCTATTTTTAAAAAATCAAAAACCTTCATTTTTGCTAATGTCTAACTTGGAAAATCACAAAAAGATATTAAATAGCGTCCAAAAATTACAAAACAATTGTCTACTGTTTATTTTGTGTTGCTTGATTTTCTAGCCAAGTTTGGCTATTTTTCACTACTGAAAAACACTTAAAACTTAAAAACACTTAAAAACCCATAAAAATTCTAATAAATAAACTAAAAATCCAAAAAAAATAAACTCGGTACTTAAATTTTCTTTGTTTCATCTTCTTTATAGGAAAATTACCTCAAGGCCATTTTGAGGCCCTTAGATATTTTAGCTAGGGCTTTTTGGCTCGGCTGGACAGTACCCTTTGTTGTTGCCACTGTTTGATTTATAGAAAATTAAATAAACATCAGAAAAATCCCAAAAATTCATCAAAAACACAAAAAAATATAAAATACATAAAAACATTTTTGTTTTAATTTTTGGTTGATTTTTGATGCTTTGAATAAATTGTTGGAGTGTTTTTCCTTTGTTTTCCTATTTTCTTAATACATTAAAAATCCAAAAAAAATAAAAATAATTAAAAACCACTAAAAATATTTTCTTCCTTTATTTTATTTGCTTTTACTACTTCGTAGGCCTCTCGGCCAATCCGTGCTCCTTGAGTTCGACCCTGGGTGCTATACCAGGTTAATCCCATAGCAGGACCGCTTTTCGTATTTTGATCGATTTTATCTATTTCGAGTGGTTCATTTTTCTTGATTGTTCGCATTTGATTGCTTGGGTCGCAACGACCGATTGATACCTTTACCTCAGTCATTTTGACGGTCATCAGAATGGCGCCGTTGCCGGGGAGCACAACTTAGTAGATTTTATTTTCTTTTCGTTTTTATTTTCGCGGCTTTTCGCGGCTCTTTCAGAGCTCGCGGCTTTCTCGCGGCTTTTGTCTATACTTTGTTTTTATTTTATTTTGTTTTATTTTCTTTTTCTTTTATTTTTGTTTTTGTTTTATTTTGAGTGTTTATTTACTTTACATTTTTACACATATACCCTTGTTTTTATTTCCCTTTCTTTTTCTTATTTTATTATTTGATTATCTGGTTCTGACCACTCTGCTATTTCTTGCGAGGGCCCGAGGACCGAGGCGGCTGCTCTCGAGAAGCCAACGCAACCGCGGGATTCGGAGGCGGCTCCTTTCATTGCGGAGCCGTAGGAGAGAGTGAGAGAGAGTTGAGTGGGCGAGGAATTTCATTTTATCTCATTATTATTGTAATAATACAGGGACACTGGACTTGGACTCTTTGGACTATACTTGCTTAGCGGGTCTGTTTCGCCGAGCACCGGTGTGCTCGGGGGACCCTTAGGTTTTTCGCGGTTTTACGCGGTTTTATTTTCTTTTATTTTCTTTCTGCCTTTTCTGGTGTTTACGCGGTTTTTGCTCGAGCCCCTAGACTTAGAAATTTATGGTGATTGTGCCGTAATTAGTAGGATCCCCACACCTAACTGATTGCCTGTTCCCATAGAACGTTAATTGGACCTACTAAAAATCATTAATAAAAATAACCGAATCATCTCCTTCGTAGCCTACGTACCGCAGCCCGTCCTGTAAAGCGCTTTCTCCTACCCCCGATTTGTCGGACAAAGGAGGGACGGGCCAAGACCGGACTCTTTGGCTTGGAGGTCGGTGACCGGTTAGACGGTTCTTGCGCTAGAAATTGCTCATCTAGGACTCGACTTTCCCGTTGCATCATATAGGTAGTTTACTTTCAGTCTTTCAATTCTACACGGATCACTTGCATGTAGAGTGCTGGAGACAAGGTACACATTTCTTACTCAGCATGCATCATTGATTTCATCGCGCATCGGCTTTTTCGTCTTCTCCCCCCTGTTTTGGACTTAATAACCAGGAGAACCGAAAAATTCGTTAGGCTGTTTGTTTTTATTTTGAAAAAGATTAAAAAGAGAAACCATAAAATTGGGACTGGTTAATACTATTGATCCTAAAAACCGCTCACCCTAAAAATTTTGTCTTGGGGAGAGCAACCCCCTCATTGTATGGTTTGGATGCGCGAGAGAGTGACTCGCACCCTAGGTAGAGCCCTCTGGTGCTAGTCCCGACTGATTACCGACTCTTCCGTGCGGGCCAGTCAGTTGGGATAGCATCAGGTATCCTAACAGGTCACGTAAGCGCTCTGATATTCTGTGTGTTCACCTAAAAAAATTGACAAGATAATTTGACCGAACTTTCACGGTCTTCAGCTCGCGTCACGTTGGTGAACCGGGGGTTTGTCTTGTGATCATAGTTTCTCCAGATCTCATCCGCCTTACTCGTCAGATCAAGATGATGGGTAGACGCTCTCTTAGGCAGCCTCTGGCTGCACCGCTTTCGGGCACGTCTACCTCATCATCTAGGTTGGCCCGCGAGAGCCGAGGCCAGCTCTCCGAGCCCGAGTACGATTCCGCCCTGTTCCCCCTCGACCCCCTTTCTTTCCTACCTGAGAGACACGAGCCCGAGGAGAGATTGATACATTTGACAGCACCTGAGTTGGGATCGTTTGGTTTTGCAGACGTCATGGCCGGCAGTTCTGAGGATCGTTCCTGTACAGAGCACATCGTGATGGATCAGGGAGAGATCAACTCCACCTTGATCGCCTCATTGGAGACAGTTCAGCAGCAGTTACGCGATCAGGGAGCATTCATGATAGAGATGAGGCGAGAGTTGGAGAGGCTCAGAGCAGAGCGAGAGAAGAGCGAGCCCGAGGACATCCCTGATGCAGAGGCACGAGCCGCAGCAGCAGCAGCTGCGGCCGCCGCCGCGGCAGCCGCCGCGGCAGGAGGACCACCACGACCGATGCGAGAGTTGCACAACCCCGGATCGACTTTGATGCATCATTGGGTAGTGGTGCCGGCTATCGTGGGGGACTTCAAGTTCCCCCCGAACACCCTGCAGTTACTGCCCCGTTTCCACGGACTTGCCACTGAGGAGCCCCACCTCCACCTCCAGGAGTTCCTGATGATCTGCAGCACTGTCCACGACCGCCACGTGGACCAGAAACGATTCGCATGATGGCCTTCCCTTTTTCACTAGCAGATAGAGTAGCCACCTGGATGAAGCATCTAGGGAAGTTTGTCTACACCTGGGAGCAGCTCCGCACCGAGTACTTGAACAAGTACTATCCACTCGGGCGGACGAATGCAGTGAGGGCCCTGATCAGCAACTTCTCCATGCTCCCCAACGAGCAGTTTCATGAGGCATGGGAAAGGTTCCGAGAGCTCACCGACAGATGCCCGCACCATGACATTTCCAAGCCGAACTTGGTTCAGAGCTTCTTCAGCGGGTTGACACCAGAGCTCTAGGGTCTGGTGAACGCTTCTTGCGGCGGGTCCTACTTCGCCAAGGACCACGACCAGGTCTGGGCCATCTACGAGGAGATGGCCGAAAATTACATGGTGATGTCCCAGACCAGGCTGTACACACAGAGACCCCAGCCACAGCAGCCAGGACCCGTGCAGTACCAGCGGATAGCACAGGTCGATGCAAGTCCATCCAGTTCGTTCGCAGTCGCAGCAGCACAGGCAGAGTCGTCCGCTGCGGACATGGGTATCATCAGCGAGAAGTTGGACCGCATGGAGCTGATAGAGAAGAAGCAGTGCCAGGGTATCATTCAGATGGAGCAGTGGCACAGACTCTGAGCGACATGAAGACACAGCTCATGTGTCTCCAGGAGGCACAAACGGCTCCACAGCCCCGTCTTCAGTCGCGAAGCGACTCCGGCAGCAGCAGCATCTCGTCCCAGTGCTCCAGCTCCCTACAGCAGCCTAGACAGGTTCATCTTGTACAAGCGGAGCCGTACCAGCAGCCGCAGCCCACCTACCAGTCCCCACCATCTCCAGAGATGCAGATGGTGGTCTACCAGCCGGACCAGCCTCTGGCAGTACTCCCGCCAGCCCCCTACGATGCAGAGCCGTTGATGGATGTAAACGGGATTTGGTATGACCACCCCCAGCCTGGGATCCGACGAGACCATCCCGGATTCAGGTGGGGGAGTGGTGGTGCCCAGCCCCAGCAGCAGCCGTCAGGACAGGGAGGACAGTACGCCCATCAGGGAGATCACCAGCCGCAGCAGCAGCCCCCAGCTTACCAGGCACACCAGCCATCATCCTTCGGTCCTCGTCCCTATCAGCAACAGGGACAGTCGTGGAGACGTGAGCAGCAGGCTCACCCAGTTCAGCAGCAGCACCCTTCCTCTTACCCCTCTTACCAGCAGAAGTTCCAGCAGCCTCATCCCCAGAGAGGCTACCCGTCAGACTCCCATGAGAGCCCCGCTTTGGATAACATCGCCCGCCTCCTCACGGATCAGCAGGCTACATTTAGACGGGAGATGGACGAGTTCCGCTAGGAGATGTGAGACCTTGTGAGGGGGAAGGTCGCCATTCTTGCACAGATTGAGCCAAACCCGAACAACCTCAAGAGGAAGTCTGAGCAGGTAGATTCCACTGAGCTTGCCACTCCTAGTGACCCATTTGTTGATACATCTTCGGATCTGTTTGATGCTGATTTTGTTGCACTTAGGAGCGGTAGGACCCCAGCAGGTGGCGACGCCTCATCTGAGCTTCACCACGAGGATACTTCAGAGGCGCCACATGAGGAGGATGAGAGCGGTACTGAGGCCGCTCCTGATGATGACGGTGGCACTGAAGCCACCAAGGATGCTGATCCCACCGGTGGTACTGAGGCCGCCGCTTCACCAGATCGAGGAGGTGGTACTGACGCCACCAGTAGAGCCGAGCCAGCCCGCGGTACCGATGCCGCGAGACGTCCAGCAGCAGCAGCAGAGTCAGCCCATGGTGGTACTGAGGCCACCGGTGTTTGTGTTGATAGAGATGTTGTCTTTCCTCGCATTCATGTATCTCAGAACTCTGTTTTGAATAAAGGAAAAGGTTTAGCTTCTTCTGGTCCCACTGTGGTGCTTGATGTATGTACGGATCCGACCGTCGAGCCGTCTAGGCCTTTTCCTAGTCCTTCATCTGCGAAGGACCCTGTGATCCCCTTCCCTAGAGCCCTTCAGATGGGGAAGGGGAAGAAAAAAGAAAAAGATCCAAAAAAGAGAGAGCTTGAGGAGTTCAGCCAGAGCATGATAGACCGATTCCACATCCAGATGACCCTCCAGGAGGCTTTGCAGCACATCCCCCTTCTCCAGCGATCTTTGAGAGACAGGACTACAGTCAGGAGGAGGAGGAGGAACCACACTTCAGAGATCCATGTGCTGACGAAAGCCATGTGTTTTGCGATCCAGAACCGACTGCCAGCCAAGAGGCCAGATGCAGGGGCACCGTATGTCAGATGCTAGATCAGTGAGCAGAGGTTCGACCGTACTCTACTAGATAGCAGATCGTCGATCAACCTTCTTCTGGCAGCCCTTCTCGACCGCTTCGAGTTGGGCACTCTTCGACAGAGCAGGACAGTCCTTTAGTTCACTGATCGATCTGTCAAGAGGCCGAAGGGGTTATTACGAGACGTTATCGTCACGATTCAGGGCCTGAAATTCTCCGTGGAATTCGTAGTGTTGGACATGGAGATCCCTGATTCAGTGACAGATACCCCCATCATCCTCGGTCGTCCGTTCTTGGACACAGCCAAGGCGGTGACTGATCATGATAGCGGGAAGGTGTACTTTCGCGTCGAGGGCAAGAGTATACAAATAAAGACGGTCGAGGACTACAGAGCCAGAGAGAGAGCACGCTTAGAGGCCAGTACCGATTCAGAGCAGCTGACAGACGCAGAGCCAGACATCCACCAGGACTGTGATTTTGTGATCACAGACGATGAGGCAGCTTGGGCAGATCCTGCAGCACAGACCATCCTCTCAATTTCAGATACAGCTGATGCCGAGATGAGAGCAGAGGAGAGTCTGGAGAGCACAACCCTGGTTCAGGATACCACAGAGGCAGCAGAGCCGGTCCTTGATCGCGACACGAGTTTCAGTGATGGTGGTGCTGAGGCCACCTTGCTTTACGGTGGTACTGATGCCACCGCGGTTGATACAGATCCCTCGGATTCAGAGTCTGATTGGGCCGATTGCTATGATCAGATGCCAGACCTGAGTCCACCTGAGCCTACAGATGAGGAGGAGGCAGATGCAGAGCAGATCAGAGATAGCACAGTTGAGCAGCCTTCTTCTGATCAAGTTTGCGAGAGTGCGCTTTCTTTCTCCCAGGCAGATTTGGCAGACTTAGCAGCATTCACTCACTTTCTTCCGCAGCCAGATTTGCCAGCACCCAGCATTCCAGAGCTGAAGCCGCTCCCTACTTCGCTGAAGTATCGATTCCTTGTGGGCGAGCCAGAGATGTACCCAGTCATCATCTCCGCCGAGTTGACTGGAGAGCAAAGGAAATATCGAAATGGTGGAGTGCAGATTTCATTTATCCCATTTCCGACTCCAAGTGGGTCAGCCCCTTGCATGTGGTGCCCAAGAAGACGGGCATCACGACTGTGATCAGTGAATCGGGAGAGGAGATCGCTACACGAGTACCCACCTCTTGGAGGGTCTGCATTGACTACAGGAGACTCAACCAGGCCACCAAGAAGGACCATTTCCCCTGCCTTTTATTGACCAGATCATTGAGAGACTGGCAGGGAAGAGCCATTATTGCTTCCTGGATGGGTACTCGGGCTACAACTAAGTGGCCATCGCTCCTGAGGATCAGGAGAAGACCACCTTTACCTGTCCCTTCGGCACATATGCTTTTCGACGCATGCCATTCGGGCTATGCAATGCCCCTGCGACTTTTCAGAGGTGCATGCTGTCGATCTTTTCGGACATGGTAGGGGAGTGTTTAGAGGTCTTCATGGACGATTTCTCGGTCTACGGCGACGGATTCGACTCCTGTCTTGACTGCCTAGACCGAGTACTCCAACGATGTATTGAGTATCATTTGGTTTTATCTTGGGAGAAGAGTCACTTCATGGTGACTCAAGGGATGGTGCTTGGCCACATCATCTCCAACAGGGGCATGGAGGTGGATCCGGCCAAGGTTGATATCATTAGGAAACTCGCACCGCCGTCCAATCTGAGGCAACTACGGTCATTCCTGGGGAACGCTGGATTTTATAGGAGATTTATTCAGGATTTCAGCAGGATTGCCCGACCGTTGACTGACCTCTTGACGAAAGACACCGAGTTCCTTGTCGATGACAAGTGTCTTTCGTCGTTCGCTACTCTCCAGCAGTGTGTCATTGAGGCTCCTGTCCTTCAGCCGCCTGATTGGTCTCTCCCATTCGAGATCATGACGGATGCCTCCGACTTTGCCGTAGGGGCAGTGCTGGGACAGAGGAGGGATGGAGTCCCATTTGCCATACACTACGCTAGCCGCACATTGGATTCCGCCCAGCGTAACTACACGGTTACAGAGAAAGAGATGCTAGCCGTAGTGTTTGCCCTAGATAAGTTCAGATCGTATATCATTGGATCTAGAGTGACTTTGTACACCGATCACACCGCCATCAGGTACCTCATGGCAAAGAAGGATGCCAAGGCCAGACTGACTAGATGGATCCTTCTACTCCAGGAGTTCGACATTGAGATCAAGGATAAGCCTGGAGTCAAGAATGTGGTGGCGGATCATCTCTCCCGTTTAGAGCAGCCTGAGGAGTCTGAGCAGATTGATCCTATTAGAGATACCTTCCCAGATGAGGCGATCCTTGCTATCGCCTCACTCCCATGGTATGCCGATATTGTGAACTTTCTTGTTGCTGGGAAAGTCCCACAAGATTGGCCCAGGCAGAGGCTTGAGACCTTCCTTGCGAAGGCCAAGTCTTACCATTGGGAGGATCCCATCCTTTACCACGAAGGAGGGGATAGCGTCTGGTGTCGGTGTATTCCTCAGGAGGAACACCATAGCGTCCTCACTTACTGCCACAAGCTTGAGGCAGGAGGACATCATTATGGGAGGAGAACGGCACAGAAAGTGCTCCAATCCGGCTTGTGGTGGCCTACCCTCTTCAAGGACTCAGATGAGTTCGTGAAGAGGTGTACTGACTGTCAGAGGATGGGCACTTGTGGACAGCGTGATATGATGCCGATGCAGCCCATTCACTTCTGTGAGGTTTTTGACGCACGGGGCATCGATTTCATGGGTCCATTCCCTAAGAGTCAGGGATTTGAGTACATTCTGTTGGCCGTAGATTATGTTAGTCATTGGGTGGAGGCTATCCCCGCTCGAGCCGCTGATGTGAGGACAGTTTGCAGATTTTTGAGGAAGCATATCATCACGCGGTTCGGGGTTCCATGAGTTCTGATTTCTGATGGGGGATCTCACTTCATCAACGACCAGGTGAAGGCACTTGCTAGCGAGTTCGGCATAGATCATCGTGTTGCTACACCTTACCATCCACAGACGAATGGTCTAGCTGAAGTATCGAATAGGGAGATCAAGACTATTCTGCAGAAAGTCGTCCGCCCTGACCGAAAGGATTGGTCACAGCTTTTGGACTCGGTCTTGTGGGCATATATGACGTCTTTCAAGACACCATTGGGCACATCTCCCTTTCGCCTCGTATATGGCAAGCCTTGCCATTTACCTGTTGAGCTGAGGCACACGTCACTTTGGGCAGTCACTGATATTCTTATGGATCCAGATGGTATGGGAGACCAGAGGAGGGCAGAGTTAGCTGCCCTGGAGGAGCTTAGAGATCTAGCTTTCTCAAGCAGCCTACATTATAAGGAGAAAGTGAAGGAGTGGCATGATTCTCATATCAGCCACAAGCATTTTGAGATTGGACAGAGAGTATGGCTGTTTGATGCGAGGTTACGATTATTTCCAGGGAAGCTACAGAGCAAATGGAAGGGACCCTACTTGGTCAGAAAGGTACACGACAACGGTAGCATTGACATATCTGAGTTGTCTTCTGAGAGTACCTTTCGAGTGAACGGCCAGCGGCTCAAGCCATTTCTAGATCATGAGCCGTGGGTCGCGGATCTTGCCCCTATTCATTTTGCGTGAGAGGTGGTCTTTGACTCACATCTAATGCATCTCACGCCTGAGTTTCACTGATCTTCCGCCTTGTATAGATCCAGATGTCCATATCACAACATTCTTTAGTCCCACATCCCTTTCTTCATCTTTTGATTATGCTAAACTTAGGGTGCACTTTACCCTAAGTATAGGGGGGATGTGAGACCTTTTGGGTATTTCTTTTGTTTCTGCCTACCCCTGTTTTTGCTGCCTATACTTAGGGATATTTCACCCTAAGTATGGGGGGGTAGACCCTGTACATTCTCCACTCAGGTTTTCCCTTAGTATACAGCCTGCTATACTTAGGATTATTTAATCCTAAGTATAGGGGGGAGACCTGAGACCCTCTTGACTTTTCATTCTTCTTTGTATATAGCCTTTCTTTTCACTTCCCTATACCTAGCACGAGTTATGTCTTCTTCATCGCTCTTGACTCTGAGGGCATCGTTCGAGCTAAGTATGGGGGGGGGGGTGTATATATTTCATATATACTTTAGCCATAACTCGTACTTTGTGTGAGTGTGTTAATAAATAAAATGGCTAAAAACCACAAAAATTAAAAATTTTCATGTACATAATCTTCTTTTATTTGCACATAAATAACTAGTGTACAAATTATTTTTGTAAAAATGATTTCAAAAATCTTTTGTGTAAAGCTTGTGTAAATATTTTTGTATCAAAATTATGTATATAGTACAAAATTTTTCCAAAATGTTTTGAAAATCAAAAGTTTGCAAAAATCTTGTGTAAATGTGTGTAAATACCTTTTTGCAAAACTTGCACTCCATGCATCATCATTTCATGATTTCAAAACATTTTTCAAAAATTTTGCATGATTGTAAACTTTGTGTAAATAAGCATCTTGTGTACATATGTATATAGTTTTTCTGGATGATAGTTGACATTTAAACTAGCCTGGAATCAAATTGAGAAATGGAGCTTGATTAAGATCTTAATCCACCTAACTTCTAAGAGGAACCTTATAGGGCTTAGGTTTAAGGCTTTTCAGGTCCATGGTGACTTAATTCTTTGAGTCCACTAGGCTATGATCACATGTCATCTCAATGAGCCTAAGTAGAGCACTTAACAACAACACATGACTCATATAGACTATGGCTTTACTTGGACACCAGCACTATGCACCGAGCTCTCTACGGATGAGGTGGTGAGGAGGCAGTCTTCCTTGACTTGGGGTAGCATATGAGGGTAGTACTTCTAGGCGGAACCTCTCTTCTTCTTTTAGTGAAGGAAGTGCGTCTCAACTTGGTCTGGTTGCCATGAGGTCTAACGACGGGAGTTGTGGGTTGCAATAAAGCTTCAAAAGAGGGATAGTCTACTGGCTCAAGAGGAAAAACTCTTTGTATATATGCTGCACATGTATATGTTGTACATATGCGCTTCAAAAAAATGTGCAAAAAGAAAAGAACTCCAAAAAAGTGGTGGGTCTGATAGAAAATGATAATCCCACCGGAGTATGTATATAGAGTGCAATAAGCAAAGCTTGGTTTCATGATCCACCTGTTGTAGCTTGCAGCAGGGAGACTTGGCTACACTGGTCAATCTCCCAAGGGTACTTGGCTACACTGGCCTTGACCCATTCTCTTCTTCCCCCTCTTCTTGAGCCGGTTGAACTTGAACTTAGAAGGGAATACCCCGCTCCTCGAGGAAAGAGTGGCCAGATTGAGGTCATAGAGTTACCTTGTTGGGGAGGGTTGTCAAGTTGCCATTTCTGAGGTGGAGAGCTTAGACTTCACATTCACAGGACAAGAAAAGATTCATGGTCTTCAGGGTTTGTGATTGATGACTTGTTCTGATCTGGAGCATTGAGGAGTCTTGGTTCTAGATTAGTGGAACTTAGAGGCTGTTGAGTTTTGAGCTTGAGTCTAAATAAGGTTCCGACACATTAATAATCCAAAGATCTGATCGAGCTCCATACCCCAATTTAATGAAGGCAAGTATAATATTCAACCTTGATCCATGTGCATCCTCTTTTTCTTTTTCTTTTCTTTCTTTTTCACTTCTTTTTCAAATAAGTGTTTGCTAAGGGACTAGCAAAGTTAAGTATAGGGGGGTGATGAATACCCATTCATCACTCTTTATTCTTATATTTTAGCTACAAAAATCTTTGCAAATACATGTAGATATATGTAAATAGGAATAACTACCAAAAGCATGCATTATGTAAAAACCTATAATTGGCATGTTTTTGTGCAAAAATAAAAGAATAAAGATTAAAAAGAAAAAGAGGGAAATATTTAAAATAAATAATGAGCAACCTAACCCAAGGGAGGGCTCAGCATGGGCCTGACTGCAAAAAAGCCAAAGTAGAGGGAGATAGGGGCTCATATGTAAATATTTATGTAAATGAAATATAAATATTTTCCTCACCAAATATGCTTGTAAATACTTGTATATATATTTACAAATATAAAAACAAAATAAAAAGTTAAAAATCAAAAAGATTAAAATACCCCTTTCACCATGTACATAAACCACATCTATGTATTTATTTAACCTTGCATATAAATAAAATTAATTTTCAAACTTTTTGTAAATATTCCATGTTATATTGTAAATAAATAAAATAAAACCAATGAAAACAAAAACAAAATAAAAAATAGAAAAATTAAAAATACAAAAATACATTGTACATATACCATGTATATAGATGTACATATATATTTATTTTACCGATATAAATAAATAATAAAAATCAAATAAAAATACCTTTTTATTCCTTATTTTATAATGAAAATAAAAAAATATAAAATAGGAACAAAATTGCACAAAAATAACATTTAAAAATCAAAAATCAAAACCCTATATATTGTATATATACCTATATATAGTACATACTATGTATATAGCTTATTTTTATTTCGAAAAAATTATAAAAATCACCAAAAAATAGAAAAAAATAAAAGAAAAATATTTTCTGTTTTGAGTTTTGGCTGAATCGGGCCCTAGCTACCCTCATTTGTCACTTCAACATTCAACCACGTGGCCCATTCTCATTGGGTCTTGGGGATGTTGACCGCCCGATCAACTACCCCCCCCAGGACCACTTCCCACGAGTCTGAGCTCCGGACCCGATTTCTCCAACTTTTGCCCGCTCGACCTGATCATCACTCCACCTAACCCGGGTCCGAATCCTTAACCGATCATCCGACATCCTCGCCGGAGCCGCTCCCTCGGGATCCGCGCGCTCCTGAGCTTGCCCGGACCCATCCTTCTCGGACCCCTATCCGTATAAAGCTGCAGCTCCGCCACCTTCTCTCTCCATCTTTGGCCATTCGCCTTCTTCTCTTGTGAGCTCCAGAGAGTGTGTGAGGTGACAGCTCGCGCCTGAGCCTGTTGCAGTGAGGAGAGGAGGAGGATTCCATCGATCCGGCGACGTAGCCGCCGTAGCTCCGCCACCCGCGTGAGCTCCGAGCCTCGGGCTGAGACGACCCTTGAGGCGACAACCGGGAGCACCCCCAGCTCCTTCCCAGTCTCTCCGTTCATCCAGGTAGCCACTTAGCTCCGCCATTTCCTTTGATTTTCGTTTATCCCCAAATCGCACCGCCGCTGTCGTTCTTTGATTCCGATCACCCCGTTACCCACTTCGATCATCGGAATCGCCCATTACGTTCGCCTTCGTCCGACGCACCTTCTCCACCCACTCACTCAACCCAGCTCGCACAGTAGCTGGGAACCGAGCTCCTCCGTCCACCACCCTCGCCGGAGCTCGCCATCCCGACGCACCAGCCACCCCCACCTCGCCTAACCGGGTCGAGGCACTTTGCCCTCGACCCGCGAGTCTTCTGGGTTGCTTTGCAGGTCCAATACAAGCCATCTGAGGCCTTTTGCCGTTCAGACCAGGAGCCTCACCTCCGCCACCCCCGCCGGAGCTCTCCCGAGCTCGGCTGGGACATCGGAGGGCATCAGCAGCTGCGTGCATCCACGCCGGAGCTTCTCCGATACTCAAGCGCATCAGAGGAGGTCGGGAGCGCTTCCACGAGGCCGGCGAAGTTTGCCGGCTGTATGTTCATCCAGGACCTCCAGTTGCCGTTGATCGTTGCCTCCCACTCCAGATTGCATCACGTCCATCCGTTCGTGGAGCTGCATCCACCGTCATATCTTCGGAGGTTTGACCTCAGCCGTTGGATCACCAGCCACCCCGCTTCCACGCCATCCGATCAGCCACGTGGCAGTCATCCAGCCGCTCCGGTTAATAAAGGGTAATTTACCCTTAGGCCCCTGCTTTTATTTTTATTTAGTTTTAGCCCTGTAAATATTAAAGTCCGTTGTTTAGTTTTAGGGTAATTTACATAGAGGACCCTGATCTTTAGTTCATTTGCATTTATACCCCTGCCAGTTGTGGACACGTGCATCGACACGTGATATTTTGAGTTATTTGCATTAGATACCCTTGTAGTTCTGGATGTTATTAAATGAATGAAAGTTTTTAGATAATTGCATTTATACCCCTGTCGTGATTTATTTCCACATGTGCGATATTTTTTGGGTAAATTGCAGATAAGGCCCCTGGACTTTTGGTACCTGTTACCAATAAGTCCTCGGGACTTACTTTTCTTACATTTAGGTCCCTGAGTGCCCCAGGCACGTGCGTGGTGCGTGTTTTGCTGGGTATTTTGCACCAGGACCCCCAGAACTTCGGGTATTTGCACTTTGGTCCATGTGCACAGTACCCTATCTTTATTTTTGAATAAAATATCAAATCACCTCCAAATCTAACGAGAATTTGACACATGGCTACTGCCATGGTGTAGGATTTTTGTAGATTTTTGAGGACATTTTTGATTTCGTTTGCTATTTTTAAAAAATCAAAAACCTTCATTTTTGCTACTGTCTAACTTGGAAAATAAAAAAAATTAAATAGCGTCCAAAAATTACAAAAAAATTGTCTACTGTTTATTTTGTATTGCTTGATTTTCTAGCCAAGTTTGGCTATTTTTCACTACTGAAAAACACTAAAAACTTAAAAACACTTAAAAACCCATAAAAATTCTAATAAATAAACTAAAAATCCAAAAATAATAAACTCGGTACCAAAATTTTCCTTGTTTCATCTTCTTTATAGGAAAATTACCTTTAGGCCATTTTGAGGCCCTTAGATATTTGAGCTAGGGCTTTTTGGCTCGGCTGGACAATACCCTTTGTTGTTGCCACTGTTTGATTTTTAGAAAATTAAATAAACATCAGAAAAATCCCAAAAATTCACCAAAAACACAAAAAATATAAAATGCATAAAAACATTTTTGTTTTAATTTTTGGTTGATTTTTGATGCTTTGAATAAATTGTTGGAGTGTTTTTCCTTTGTTTTCCTATTTTCTTAATACATTAAAAATCCAAAAAAAATATAAAAATAATTAAAAACCACTAAAAATATTTTCTTCCTTTATTTTATTTGTTTTTACTACTTCGTAGGCCTATCGGCCAATCCGTGCTCCTTGAGTTCGACCTTGGGTGCTATACCAGGTTAATCCCATAGCAGGACCGCTTTTCGTATTTTGATCGATTTTATCTATTTCGAGTGGTTCATTTTTCTTGATTGTTCGCATTTGATTGCTTGGGTCGCAATGACCGTTTAGCACCTTTATCCGAGTGATCATTTTTGCGGTCATCATAGGATAATTTTGATGTTGTACTCTGTTGTATAATGTTACAAGGCTCTTGTATGTTTACTCTCAAAACGTATTTTGTAGGATAATTGGAGTTTTGTATATTGGAGGATGTTTTGGTAAGAAAACGTGTTCTATTATATAATATTAAAAGGCTCTTGTATGTTTACTCTCAAAGAGTATTTTGTCGGATAACGTGGGCTTTTGTATATCTGAGCATATTTTGGTATGGAAAGATGTTCTATTGTATAATATTAAAGGCTCTTATATGTTTACTATCAAAGCACATTTTCTAGGATAATGTGAGTTTTTGTATATATCCGTAGATGTTTTGATATGGAAATGTGCTCTTTTGTATAATATTACAAGGCTCTTGTATGTTACTCTCAAAATGCATTTTGTAGGATTACTGGAGTTTTTGTATATCGGGGGATGTTTTGGTATGGAAACATGCTCTATTAGATGGCTCTTGTATGTTTACTCTCAAAACGCATTCTGTAGGATAACGTGAGCTTTTGTATATCTGAGCATGTTTTGATATGGAAACATGCTCTGTTGTATAATATTACAAGGCTCTTGTATGTTTACTCTCAAAACGCATTTTGTAGGATAACTGGAGTTTTTGTATATTAGAGGATGTTTTGGTATGGAAACATGCTCTATTAGATGGCTCTTGTATGTTTACTCTCAAAACACATTTTGTAGGATAACGATCTGAGCATGTTTTTGTATGGAAACGTGCTCTGTTGTATAATATTACAAGACTCTTGTATGTTTACTCTCAAAATGCATTTTGTAGGATAACTGGAGTTTTTGTATATTAGAGGATGTTTTGGTATAGAAACATGCTCTATTAGATGGCTCTTGTATGTTTACTCTCAAAACACATTTTGTAGGATAATGAGCTTTTGTATATCTGAGCATGTTTTGGTATGGAAACGTGCTCTCTTGTATAATATGGCTCTTGTGTGTTTACTTTCAAAATGCATTTTGTAGGATAGCTGGAGTTTTTGTATATCGGGGGATGTTTTGGTACGGAAACGTGCTCTACTAGATGGCTCTTGTATGTTTACTCTTGATGAGACAGAAATGACCAAGACCCGGGTGAAGGTATAAGAACAAGGGTCGTTGCGACCCGGATCTCGGTACTCAGCTCAATCAAGAAAATAAAGAACCACCAAAATCAAAGATAAATCGATAAAACACGAGAGCGGTCCTCGCTATTTTATTTTACCTGGTATAGCGACCATGGTCGAACAGAAGGAGCACGAGATGGCTGAGACGACCTACGAAGTAGTCAAAAATAAAAACAAAATAAACAAAGGTATTTTTGGTGGATTTTTAAATATTTTAAATTTTTTGTATTTTTAATAATAAGGAAAATATAAAAACAAATAAGAAAGCCAACAAACAAGTATTTATAAAGTACTCCAAATAAAGTCAAAAAATCAAATAAAAATTGTTTTTGTGTTTTTTATATTTTTAAGTGTTTTTGACGATTTTATGATAATTTTATGATTTTTAGTTGATTTTATAAAAATTGAGAAAAGGGAAAACAATGACAAAATATACAGTCAGAACTGAGAGACCAATTAAAAATATATAATTGGATATAAAAATCTGATGGTAATTTTTATGAAAAGTAACTACTAAAACTAAGCTACAGAAAAAGAGTTTGCATTTTTTGGATTTTTTAGAATTTTTAATGATTTTGTAAGGTTTTTAGTGTTTTTTTATTTTTTTGGGTTTTAAAAATCCAAATAAGATAAAAATTAGACAGGAGCTGGAAAACAATAAAACAAACAAATATATTTTTTTTAGAATTTTTAGAAAAGATTTTATATTTTTAGTTAATTTTCTTTTTCAAACAGTAGCAAAAATCACTATTTTTGATCTTTTAAAAATAACAAAAAAATTCAAAAATGTCCCAAAAAATTAGAGAATTTTTTACACAGTGGCAGAAGTCACGTATCCAAATTTCACTCAATTTGGGTTTGATTTGATATTTTATTCAATATCAACAAGGCACACAACATACAATGACCTGTTTGCAAAGAAACATAGTTTAATGGCCAAACAATAACAAATATAAAAAGCCTAAGGCCTGGAATGCAAATAGCCCAATAAAGCATGAGCAACACACGCGACTGGCACACAGAGAGGTATAAATGCAAATCTTATTTAAAAATATGTAAACAGTAACACGTTGGAAGTTCAGGATGAAAGATGTAAATAACCCAAGCCTCACATGTCGATGGATGTGTCTCACATAAACAAGGACTAAAATGCAAATAAAATAAACCTAAGCTCCTAGATGCGAATTATCTAAATTAAAAAGAACTATTAAAACTATTTACAGGACTAAATGACAAATACAAAAAGGACAGGGGCCTAAGTGAAATTACCCCTATTATTATGATCCTCAGATGCGCTGGTGCCTCATCGAAGATCGGTGGCTCGGATCTGATCCTCAGATGGATCAACGGCTGGGGGCCTCCCGTGAATGGATGGTGAAGATCTGATCTGGCGGGGAAGCTCTATCGGACGGTGGCTGAAGCTCCTCCAAGAACAGCTCGCCGACGAACTTCACCGGCTCGATACGCACGATGGAGGTCTCCTCGGACGCTGCTAGATTGGGCGAAATGCCCCTGACGTCGTTCCGCAGCTGATGGCGGTCTCCGATGAGGCCGGAAGCGACCTGAGTGCTCCGGCGACGAAGATCGCCTAGAGCTCCTGCTCCTCGACGTGAGGACCTCTAGATGAGGTCCTTCTAGCTTCAAACCTGTACAGGAAGCTTCCTCGGTCGAGGGTAAATTACCTCGACCCGTTAGCGGGCGAAGGGGGTGGTCTGGTGGGGCGGACGAAGGTCTCTGGCAAGGCGGCGGCGATGGGGACCTACGTTCCTGCTCCGGGGCAAGTCAAGATGATCGGATGGGTGCAGAACATGGGTAGAGGTATCGTGGATGTGATGGTCGGGTCGGATGGATAAATGAGCGATCAGATCGGAGCGAAATGGCCGGCGAAGATCGGCGACGCAAATTGGGAAAATCAGAAATTAAGTGTGTACAGATTCTGAACGGGTTACCTGATGGTTGTAATCGACTGTGCCAGAGATCAGAGAGCTCCTGGGGTCGTCGCCTTGATGGCTCGTCGAGGCCAGAGGCTCAAGCTCCTTCGGGCGGAACACGACGACAAAGCTCGCCGAATTAGTGGCTGCAACCCTTGAATCCTCGCTGCGACACCATCCCTCGATAGCTGTCACTCTAGGAAGAAGAATGGAGGTCCTGGGACTGGAAGGAGATGGCCAAAGATGCGTGAACAATGTGGCGGAGCTGAGCTAAATAGTGGTAGGGGTCCGGCTAAAATGGAGTCAGGCATGTTATTTCGGTGCACGGATCCCTAGGAGAATCCCCGGGCGTAGATCTCGGATGTCAGCTCTGCAAATGGAGCATGGGGTTTAGGTTAGAGGGGATCAGACCGATCCAGGATAAATGGGCAAAGTCGGGTCGGTTGATCGGGTCCGCGAAGAAGAGGTCTGTGGGGGAGAGTAGACCGGGGGTCAACAATCCCCCGAGGACCAATCAGAATGCAGGATTTATTAAATACTTTTAAATTCAATTAAAAATAATAAATGATTTTATTTTGAAAAATTTTCAACATGAAAAATGTTTATTTATTTTCATAGTATTTTTTGTGATTTTTATTTATTTTTTTGAAAAACAAATTAGGTATTTACATTATATTATTATTATATATATGTATATGTACATGTGTATTTTTTATTTTTATTTTTAATTGTTTATTTTTTTATAAATATTCCAATTTTATATTTTATTTATTTATAACATAAAATATGGAATATAAAAAATATTTTTATTGAATTTTTGTTAATTATTTACAAGGGAAAATAAATAAGTATTTTATTTTATATACATGGTCTATGTACACTGAAGAGAGAGAATTTTATTTATTTTTATTTTTCTTTTATTTTGCCCATTTTTATTTTAGTTTTATTTTTATAAATATATACAAAATTTGGGGAACACCAATATATTTTTATGTTTAGAAAATAATTTATTTACTATAGAGGGATATGTACACCATGTTGAGTCACCCTATCTCTCTCTACTTATTTTATTTTACGGTCATGCCCTTGTGGAGCCCTCCCTTGGGTTCATGTCACTCAATATTTATTCTAAATATTTCCCTCTTTTTCTTTATTTATTTATTCTTTTATTTTTGCATAAAAACATGCTATTTATTAATATTTACACAATGCATGCATTTTGTCAATTTATTTTATTTACACAGATATACATGGTGTTTTGCACATGTTTTTAGCTAAAATAAAAGAGTAAAGAGTGATGAATGAGGATTCATCACCCCCTATACTTAACTTTGCTAGTCCCTTAGCAAACACTTATTTGAAAAAGAAGTAAAAAATAAAAGAAAAAGAAAAAGAGGGGAAAATGCATGGATCAATGCTGATTATTAAACTTGCCTTCATTAAATTAAATATGGAGCTCAGTCAGATCTTCAGATTATTAATGTATCGGAACCTTATTTGGATTTAGGTTTAAAACTTAACAGCCTCTAAGATCCACTAACCTATAGTCAAGACTCTTCAATAATCCAGATCAGAACAAGTTTACATACACAAACCCTGAAGACCATGAATATTTCCTTGTACATTGTTAGTGAGGTATAGCTCTCCACCTCATAGCAAAATGGCAACCCTCCCCAACAAGGTAAGTCTATGACCCTAGTCTGGCCACTCTTTCCTCGAGGAGCGGGGTATTCCCTTCTAAGTTCAAGTTCAACCAGCTCAAGAAGGGGGGGGGGGGGGGGGTAGAAAATGGACCATGGCTAGTGTAGCCATGTATCCCTGGGAGCTCAACCAATGTAGCTAAGTCTACCTGCTGCAAGCTTCATAAGATGAAACGTGAGTCTCAAGCTTTGCTTATTGCACTATATACACTCCGGTGGGATTATCATTTTCTATCAGACCCACCACTTTTTTGAAGTTCTTTTCTTTTTGCATTTTTTTGATGTGCATATATACAACATATCTATAACGTGCATCATATATACATAAGGTGTTTTTCCTCTTGAGCCAGTAGACTATCTCTCTTTTGAAGCATTATTGCAATCCACAACTCCTGTCGTTAGACCTCATGGCAACCAGACCAAGTTGAGATGCACTTCCTTCACTATAAGAAGAAGAGAGGTTCCGCCTAGAAGTACTACCCTCATATGCTACCCCAATTCAAGAAAGACTGCCTCCTCACCACCTCATCCATAGAGAGCTCGGTGTAAAGTGCGGGTCCAAGTAAAGCCATTGTCTATATGAGTCATGTGTGTGTTGTTAAGTTCTCTACTTAGGCTCATCGAGATGGTATATGATCATAGCCTAGTGGACTCAAAGAATTAAGTCACCATGGACCTAAAAAGTCTCAACCCTAAGCCCCATAAGGTTCCTCTTATAATTAGGTGGATTAAGATCTTAACCAAGCTCCATTTTCCAATTTAATTCTAGGCTAGTTTAAATGTCAACTATGATCCAGGAAAAACTATACACATATTTATAAAGATGCTATTTACAAAATATTTACACATGTGCAAAATTTTTGTAAAAATGTTTCGAAAACATGGATGTATGCATGAATGCAAGTTTTGCAAAATATATACACAAATTTACACAAGGTTTTTTGCAAACTTTTGATTTTCAAAACATTTTACAAAAATTTTATACTATATACATAATTTTGATATGAAAATATTTACAAGCTATTTACACAAAAGATTTTTACAAACATTTTTACAAAAATTAATTTGTACAACTAGCTATGTATGTGCAATAAAAGAATTTTTATTTACAAGGATTTTTTTTAAATTTTTATGGATTTTTGAGTTTTAGCCATTTTTACTTATTAACACACTCACACAAAGTTTGAGTTATGGCTAAAGTATATATGAAATATATAAACACCCCCCTATAATTAGCTCGAACGATGTCCTCAGAGTTAAGAGCGATGAAGAAGAAATAACTCGTGCTTAGTATCGGGAAGTGAAAAGGAATGCTATATACAAAGACGAATGAAAGAATAGAATTGCAAAAGGATCTTGGGGTTTCCCCCTATACTTAGGATCAAATAATCCTAAGTATAGCAGGCTGTACACAAAGGAAAATCCGAGTGAGAATGTACAGGGTCTACCTCCCCTATACTTAGGGTAAAATATCCCTAAGTATAGGCAGCAAAACAGAGGTAGAAATGAATCAAAAGAAACTCAAAAGTCTCACATCCCCCTATACTTAGGGTAAAGGGCACCCTAAGTATAGCAACGTCGAAGATGTAAATGGGGTGTTGGACTGAAGAATAGTGCGATGTGGACAACTGGATCTATACAAGTCGGGAGAACCGTGATAATCAGGCGTGAGATGCAATAGATGTGAGCCATGAGACCACATCTCACGTAAAGTGAATCGGGGCAACATCAACGACCAACGGCTCATGATCTAGATATGGCTTGAGCCGCTGCTCGTTAACACGAAAGGTACTCTCAGAAGACAACTCAGATATATCAATGCTCCCATTGTCGTATACCTTTCTAACCAAGTAGGGTCCCTTCCATTTGCTTTGTAGCTTCCCTGGGAATAATATCAACCTGGCATTGAACAACCATACTCGTTGTCCTGGCTCAAACTGCTTGTGGCTGATATGAGAATTATGCCACTCCTTCACTCTCTCCCTGTACTGTAGGCTGCTCGAAAAGGCTGCATCACAAAGCTCCTCCAGGGCTGCTAACTCTGCCCTCCTCTGGTCTCCTACACTCACTGGATCCATGATGATATCTGTAACTACCCAGAGTGACCTATGTCTAAGCTCAACAGGTAAATAACAGGGCTTGCCATAAACGAGGCAAAAAGGAGACATACCCAATGATGTCTTGAAGGACGTCAGATAAGCCCACAAGACCGAGTCCAAAAGTTGTGACCAATCCTTTCGGTCAGGGCATACGACCTTATGCAATATTGTCTTTATCTCCTTGTTCGAAACTTCAACAAGACCATTGGTCTGGAGATGGTATGGTGTAGCTACTCGATGGTCTATGATGAACTCACTAGCAAGGGCCTTTACCTTGTCGTTGACGAAATGAGACCCCCCGTCAGATATCAACACTCGAGGTACCCCGAACCGTGAAATGATATGCTTCCTCAAAAATTGGCAAACAGTCCTAGCATCTGTGGTTCGGACGGGGATGGCCTCAACCCAATGACTAACATAATCAACGGCCAACAGAATGTACTCAAATCCTTAACTCTTAGGGAATGGAACCATGAAATTGATGCCCCATGCATCAAAAACCTCACAGAAGTGAATGGGTTGCATCGGTATCATATCACCCTGTCCACAAGTGCCCATCCTCTGACAGTCAGTACACCTCTTCACGAACTCATCAGAGTCCTTGAAGAGGGTAGGCCATCATAGGCCAGATTGGAGCCCTTTCTGCCGTTCTCCTCCCAGAGAGATGTCCCCCTACCTCAAGCTTGTGGCAGTAAGTGAGGACACTGTGGTGCTCCTCCTGAGGAATGCACCTACGGCAGACGCTATCCCCTCCTTCATGATAAAGGATGGGCTCCTCCCAGTGGTAGAACTTGGCCTTCGCGAAGAAGTCTCAAGTCTCTGCCTGGGCCAATCCTGTGGGCCTTTCTTGGCAACAAGAAAGTTCACAATATCGACATATCACGGGAGAGAGGTGATAGCAAGGATCACCTCATTTGGGAAGGTCTCACAAATAAGCTCAATCTGCTCGGAATCCTCAAGATAATCCAATCGGGAGAGAAGATCTGCCACCACATTCTTGACTCCAGGCTTGTCCTTAATCTCTATATCAAACTCCTGGAGTAGAAGGATCCATCTGGTCAATCTGGCTTTGGCATCCTTCTTTGCCATAAGGTACCGGATGGCGGTGTGATAAGTGAAGATGGTCACTTAGATCCAATGATGTACGATCTGAAATTATCTAGGGCGAAAACTACAACTAGCATCTCCTTCTCAGTGACTATGTAGTTCCTCTGAGCTGCATCCAAAGTCCGGCTAGCGTAGTGAATAGCAAAGGGGACTCCATCCCCTCCTCTATCCCAGCATGGCCCCTACGGCAAATTTGGAGGCATCTGTCATGATCTCGAATGGGAGAGACTAATCAGGCGGCTGCAGGACAAGAGCCTCAACAACTAGACTCTTGAGAGTCTCAAATGATGCTAGACACTTATCATCCACATTGAACTCAGTGTCTTTCGTCAGCAGATCAGTCAACGGCCGGGCAATCCGGCTGAAATCATGAATGAATCGTCGGTAGAAACCAACGTGCCCCAGAAAAGACCGTAACTGCCGCAAGTTGGACGGTGAACTGAGTTTCCTAATGATATCCACCTTGGCCAGATCAACCTCCATGCCCCTGTTGGAGATGATATGGCCAAGCACCATCCCTTGAGTCACCATGAAGTGACTCTTCTCCCAAGGAAGCACCAGGTGCACCTCAATACATCGCTGGAGGACGCGGTCTAGGCAGTCAAGACAAGAATCGAATCCGTCGCCGTAGATTGAAAAATCGTCCACGAAGACCTCCAAGCACTCACCTACCATGTCCGAAAAGATGGACAACATGCACCTCTGGAATATCGCCAGAGCGTTGCACAATCCAAAGGGCATCCGTCTGAAAGCATATGTCCTGAAGGGACATGTAAAGGTAGTCTTGTCCTGGTCCTCTGGCGCAATCACCACCTGGTTGTATCCAGAGTACCCATCCAAGAAACAGTAATGGCTCTTCCCTGCTAGTCTCTTAATGATATGATCAATAAAGAGTAGGGGGAATCGATCCTTCTTGGTGGCCTGGTTGAGTCGTCTGTAGTCCACGCAGACCCGCCAAGAAGTGGGTACCCGGGTAGCGATCTCCTCTCCAGACTCACTGGCAACTTTAGTGATGCTCGTCTTCTTGAGCACCACATGCAACGGACTGATCCACTTGGATTCGGAGATGGGATAGATAAAATCGGCGCTCCACCATTTCGAGATCTCCTTCATGATAATATCTCGAAGATTCAGGTTCAGCCACCGCTGGAACTCACGCGACGGCTTCACGTCCTCCTCGAGATAGATATGGTGGGAGCACAGGGCCGGACTTATCACCTGGAGATCGGCTACACTCCATCCTATCGCCTTTCGGTTCTTTTCAAGAACCCCCATCGGACGGGATTCTTGCTCTCCAGTCAAATCCGCTGAGATAATGACTGGGTACATCTCATGCTCGCCTGCAAGGAACTTATACTTCAGCGATGAAGAAAGCGGCTTCAGCTCTGGACAACACTCTACTGGAGGATCTGGCCTCTGAAAGGTCTAAGTGAAGGTGATCAAATCTGAATGGGAGAATGGAAACTCTCTCTCGTAATCGGTATCAGGCGAATGCTTCTCTGCTGGTATCTCTCTGCTCTGTGTGGAATCAGCGTCCTCCCTAGCTGTCGGCTCTGTGGAAGTCAGACACGGTATCAAATCATAAAACTCAGCCCAATCGAAATATGACTCCGAGGGATTTGTATCAGAATCACTAACTAACTCTGCCTCACGATCGGGGACCGACACTGCTGCCTGATATGTATCCTGGACCAGGGGTGTGCTATCCAGGCTCTCCTTTGCTGTCATCTGTGCATCAGCAAACTCTAAAGGTGAGAGGATGGCCTGTGCTGCTGGGTCTGCCCAAACTGCCTCATCATCTGTGATCACAAAGTCGCAGTCCTGGTGGATGTCTCGCCACGCATCTGTCATCTGCTCTGAATCGGAAGTTTGCTCGGAGCAAGCTGAATCTCAGGATCTAGCATCCTCGATCGTCTCTATTTATACACTCTCGCCCTCGACGTGAAAGTATACCTTCCCGCTATAATGATTGAATATCGCCTTGGCTGTGGCCAAGAACGGGCATCCTAAAATGATGAGGGTATCAGTCACAGACTCAGGGATCTCCATGTCCAACACAACGAAGTCCACAGGGAATTTCAGGCACTGAATCGTGATGACAACGTCCTTCAGCAACCCCTTCGGCCTCTTGACAGATCGATCAGTAAACTGAAGGACTGTCCTGCTCTATCGTAGAGGGCCCAACTCGAAGCGATCGAGTAGGGCTGCCGGAAGTAGGTTGTTCGAAGACCCGCTATCTAATAGCGTACGATCGAACCTATGCTCCTGAATGTGGCATCTGACATACGGGACTCCTACATCTAGCCTCTTGGCTGGCAAACGGTTCTGGATCGCGAAACAAGTGGCACGAGTGAGCACATGGATCTCTGACTGGTGGTTCCTCCTCTTCCTCTTGACAATGGTCCTGTCTCTGAGTGATCTCTGGAGTAGAGGTATGTGCTCCAAGGACTCCTGTAGAGTCAGCTGTATGTGGAATCGATCTATCATCTGCCGGCTGGACACTATCTGATGGTTCTTTTTGGGATTTTCTTTTTTCTGCCCCTTAGCCAAGCGGAGTGCTTGGGGAAAGGGGACTGGTGGGTCCTTCTCAGATGGAGGACTAGGAGAGGGTCTGGGCTGCTCAAGCACGGTAGAATCGATGCATACATCATCAATCACCACAGGTGGATCAGAATAAAACAAACCCTTTCCTTTATTCACAGAAATGTCCCGAGGTACATGAACAGATGGAAAAACAACAGGACTAGCAGCAGAAGTGTTGGTGGCCTCAGTACCACCCTCAGCATCTGGATGTACGCATCAGTTACGTGCTCTGGCTCGACATCACATCTGGTGGCATCAGTACCACCTCGTCCATCAGGTGAAGCGACAACCTCAGTACCGTCGACTGGATCAACGTTCGTGGTGGCGTCAGTACCACCGTCATCATCTCTGGCGGCCTCAGTACCGCTCCTCTCCTCTCCTGGCGCTCCTGAAGTGGCATCGAGTCATCGCTCAGACGAGGTGCCGCCTGCTGGCATCCTACCGCTCCCAAGTGTAACAAAATCAGCATCAAACATGTATGTAGACATATCACCAAGCGAAGCACTAGGAGTGGTAATCTCAGTGAACTCTACCTACTCAGACTTCCTCTTGAGGTTGTTCAGATTCAGCTCAATCTGAGTAGGGATGGCGGCCTTCCCTCTTACGATCTCCCGCATATCCTAGCAGAACTCGTCCATCTCCCGTCGATATGTGGCCTACTGCTCGGTCATGAGGCGGGCTAACTCATCCAAGGTGGGGTTCTCATAGGTCGGCCCATGAGAACCTGACGGGAGCCTTGCTGGTAGTGAGGCTACTGCTGCTGCTGGTGAGAGTGAGAGGGGTACTGCTGATGATGATACTGCTACTGAGGAGGCTGCTCTCGCCTCCAAGGTTGTCCCTGGTGATAGGGACGAGGACCGTACTACTGATAATGGGATGACTGCTGCTGTTGGTGTACTGGGGGCTGCTGCTGCTGGTGCTGCTCACGATGCTAGCCGTACTGGCCACCCTGAGCTGGAGGCTGCTGGTGGGAACTGCCGGCCGACCAACGGAATCCGGGATGGTCTCGTCGGATATCGTGCTGGGGTCGGTCGTACGAAATCCCGTTGACATCCATCAACGGCTCCTTCTCGTACGAGGGCAGGGGAAGTACTGCCAGAGGCTGATCCGGCTGGTAAACCACCATCTGAGTGTCCGGGGATGGTGGTGACTGGTAAGACTGTTGCGGCTGCTTGTACGACTCCACCTGGACATGGTGAACCTGTCTAGGCTGGCTGGAGTGCTGGGACGAGCTACCACTGCTGCTCGGATCTCCTCGTGACCTGAGACAGGGCTGAGAAGCCGTTTGCTCCTCCTGGAGACACATGATCTGTGTCTTCGGGTGACTCAGCGTCTGTGCCATCTGATCAATCTGTGTCATGCCCCGGTACTACTTCTTCTCTATCAGCTCGATCTGGTACAACTTCTCGATGATGATGCCCATGTCTGCGGCTGTGGACTCGGCCTGTGCGGCCACCGCGGATGAAGTGGAAGGGCCGACATCTACCCGTGCTATCCTCTGGTACTGCACGGTCTGTGGTTGGGGGCATCTCTGAGTGTATAGGCAGGTCTGGGACATCACTGTATAGTTCTCAGCCATCTCCTCGTAGATGGCCCAGACCTGATCCTCATCTCTGGCGAAGTAAGAACCGCCACAAGAAGCGTTCACTAGGCCCTGTAGCTCTGGTGTCAACCCGTAGAAGAAGCTTTGAACTAGGTTCGGCTTCGTGATGTCGTGGTGCGGGCATATGTCTGTAAGCTCTCTAAACCTCTCCCATGCCTCGTGAAACTGCTCGTTGGGGAGCATGGAGAAGTTGCTGATCAAGGCCCTCACTGCATTGGTCCGCACAAGTGGATAGTACTTGTTCAAGTACTCGGTGCGGAGCTGCTCCCAGGTGTACACAAATCTCCCTAAATGCTTCAGCCAGTTGGCTGCTCAGTCGGTGAGGGATAAAGGGAAGGCAATCATATGGATGGTGTCCTCATCCACCTACCGATCGTGGATGGTGCTGCAGATCATCTCGAACTCCTGGAGATGTGGATGGGGCTCCTCAATGGTGAGCCTATGGAAGCAGGGGAGGATCTGAAGTGTCTGTGGGGGGAACTTGAAGTCCCCCACGATCGCCGGAAGTACCACCCACCGATGTGTAAGTGTCGATCCGGAGTTGTGCAACTCCCGCATCGGTCTGGCTGCTGCTGCTGCTGCGGCTGCTGCCGCTGCTGCCGGCTGGGCTGGCTCATCAAGCCGGTCGGGTATCTCTGGCCCGCCTCCTGCGGCTCTCTGCTGCTCGCGGTCGGCTCTCATCCGCTCCATCTCTCTCCTCATCTCAATCATGAAAGCCCTCTGATCCCTAATATGCTGTTGCATCGTCTCGAGGGAGGCTATCAAGGTGTTGTTGATCGCACCTTGGTCCGGGACGTATGTCTGCTCTAGTCTGGGACCTCCAGTGCGGTCATCGCTGCTGCTGGCCATGGTCTCTACAAAGGCAAAAGATCCAAACTCCAGTACCGATAAATCATCTGTCTTCTATCTCTCATCTGGCACTGGCATATCAAGACTGGTAGAAGGGTGGTCAGGAGGGAGCAGGGCAGAATCGAACTCGGGTTCAGAGAGCGGGTCTCATCTCTCGCGAACCAACCTAGATGAATGGGCTGGAGTGTTAAAAAGCGGTGCATCTAGAGGCTGCCTAAAAGACCTCCTACCCATCATATTGATCTTGGCGAGTCGAGCGGATGAGATCTTGAATCACACAAGATGAGCAAACAAAACCCCAGGTTCACCTACTCAACACCGAGCTGAAGACTGTAAGGGTTCGGTCAATTTATCTTGTCAATTTTTATTTAGGTGATCATTTCAGAATATCAGAGCGGTTACACGAGCTGTTAGGAATCCGATGCCCCCAGGAGACTGTCCTGATCCCGAACTAGATCTTTCCTAGCCAGTACAAGCTGCGGACCATTTACCGGCTACCCGATCGGCTCGCTCTGTTAAGGATATCGCGACCCGCTTTACCGGAAACCAGAGCGATCCTCACTGGAGAATGACTAGCCCAGAAGCAGTAGTCTGAAAAAGGGGTCAGATGTGGCTCTAGCCTAGGGTGCGGGTCGCTCTCTCGCTCATCCAAACTAGACAATGAGGGGGTTGCTCTCCGCAAGATAAATTTTTATGTGAGGTGTCTTTTAGGGTCAAGTGTGTTTAGCAATCCTAATTTTATAGTTTTCCTTTTTTAGGTATTTTTTTAAGAAAAAAACACCTAACAAATTTTTCGAGTTCTCCTGATTATTTTAAGTCCAGAAAACGGGGGGAGAAGATGAAAAAGCCGATACGCGATAAAATCAATGATGCATGCTGAGTAAGAAAGGCGTACCTGACTCCAGCACTCTACATGCAGGGTGATCCACACATAAAATAAAGACTGGAAATAAACTACCTATATGATGCATGAGGAAATCAGCCTTAAGCGAGCAATTTCTACACGGAGAGAACCGATGATCAATTGGTCAACAGGAGGGGTCGGTGTCCGGTCTCGGATGCCGATCAGTGCCCGCCACAACGGGTTCTGCCAGCGCTGTATACGACCTCTAGCGGCTCGAGACCCCTCAAGTTACTTGGTTAGCCTTTTCTTTATTAATTTTTTAGGTCTAAATTACGATCTAATAGGCACATGCAGATAGTTAGGTGTTTGGAGCCTAATTAATTATGGCTCAATCAATAGAAAATCCTAAGCTAAGGCTAAAATCATGTAAATAAGATAAGCAGTTAAAAAGAAAAATAAAAGTCGAGAAAATAAAAACCGATGAAAAACTACGGTGAGGTCCCCCGAGCACACCAATGCTCGGTGAAACAGACCCCGATAAATCATCAAAGTCCAAGTCCAGTACCTATATTATTACAATTTATAATGAGCTGAAAGAAAACTAAACTAAACTACACTATTCTCCTGCACTCCTGCTCGCCTCCTCGCACTCTCCTGCAGCTCCGTGCAGAAGGGAGGCGCCTCCGAATCCTGCGGTTGCGTCGGCTCTTCGAGAAGAACCGCCTTGATCCTCAGGCCCTCGTAAGAAAATAGGTAGAGGTGTCAAATACAGATTATTATAAAAATAAAAGAAAAGCAATAAAAGAAACTATATACACAAAAATAATAACACAAAACAAAAACAAACAAAAATAAAATAAAATAAAATAAAACAAAATAAAATAAAAATAAAAAATAAAAGAAAACAGAGAATCAAAAAGCCGCGAAAAGTCATGGAAAACCGAAAAAGTCGCGGAAAAAGCCGCGAAAACAAAACCGAACAAAAAAAATAAACAAAGACTACTAAACTGTGCTCCTCGGCAACGACGCCATTTTGATGAGCCAGAAATGACCAAGACCCGGGTGAAGGTATAAGAACAAGGGCCGTTGCGACCTAGATCTCGGTACTCAGCTCAGTCAAGAAAATAAAGAACCACCAAAATCAAAGATAAATCGATAAAACACGAGAGCGGTCCTCGCTATTTTATTTTACCTAGTATAGCGACCATGGTCGAACTCAAGGAGCACGAGATGGCCGAGACGACCTACGAGGTAGTCAAAAATAAAAATAAAATAAACAAAGGTATTTTTGGTAGATTTTTAAATATTTTTAATTTTTTTTGCATTTTTAATAATAAGGAAAATATAAAAACAAATAAGAAAGCCAACAAACAAGTATTAATAAAATACTCCAAATAAAGTCAAAAAATCAAATAAAAATTGTTTTTGTGTTTTTTTTATATTTTTAAGTGTTTTTTGGTGATTTTCTGATAATTTTATGATTTTTGATTGATTTTCTAAAAATTGAGAAAAGGGAAAATAATGATAAAATGTACAGTCAGACTTGAGAGACCAATTTAAAATATATAATTGGCATATAAAAATCTATTGTTAATTTTTATGAAAAGTAAATACTAAAACTAAGCTACAGAAAAAGAGTTTACAATTTTTTAGAATTTTTAATGATTTTTGTAAGGTTTTTAGTATTTTTTTATTTTTTGTTAAAAGTTCAAATGAGATAAAAATTAGACAGGAGCTGGAAAACAACAAAACAAACAAACATAAATTTTTTTTTTAGAATTTTTAGAAAAGATTTTATATTTTTAGTTGATTTTCTTTTTCAAACAGTATCACAAATCAAGCTTTTTAATTTTTTAAAAATAATAAAAAGTCTAAAAATATCCCAAAAAATTAGGGAAATTTTTACACAGTGGCAGGAACCACGTGTCCAAAATTCACTCAAATTGGGTTGCATTTGATATTTTATTCAATATCAACAAGGCACACAGCATACAAGGACTTGTTTGCAAAGAAACGTAGTTTAGTGGCCAAATAGTAACAAATATAAAAAGCCCAGGGCCTCGAATGCAAATAGCCTAATAAAGCATGAGCAACACACGTGACTGGCACACAAAGGGGTATAAATGCAAATCTTATTTAAAAATATGTAAACAGTAACATGCAGGAAGTTAAGGATGAAAGATGCAAATAACCCAAGCCTCACGTGTCGATGCACGTGTCTCACATAAACAGGGACTAAAATGCAAATAAAATAAACCTAAGGTCCTAGATGCAAATTATCTAAATTAAAAAGAACTATTAAAACTATTTACAAGACTAAATAACAAATACAAAAAGGACAAGGGCCTAAGTGAAATTACCCCTATTATTAGGGCGAGCCATGTGTACGATCGGACAATGGAGATGCTCTTGTGCCTCATCGAAGATCGGTTGCTCGGATCTGATCCTCAGATAGATCAACGGCTAGGGGCCTCCCGCGAATGGAGGGTGAAGATCTGATCTGGTGGGAAGCTCTATCGGACGGTGGCTAAAGCTCCTCCAAGAACAGCTCACTGGCAAACTTCTCCGGCTCGATACGCATGACGGAGGTCTCCTTGGACGCTGCTAGATTGGGCGAAATTCCCCAGACGTCGTTCCACAGCTGATGGCGGTCTCCGATGAGGCCGGGAGCGACCAGAGTGCTCCGACGATGAAGATCACCTGAAGCTCCTGCTGCTCAACGTGAGGACCTCCAGATGAGTTCCTTCTAGCTTCAAACATGTACATGAAGCTTCTTGGGTCGAGGGCAAATTGCCTCGACCCGTTAGCGGGCGAAGGGGGTGGTCTGGTGAGGCGGAGCGAAGGTCTCCGGCGAGGCGATGGCGATGGGGACCTGAGTTCCGGCTCCGGGGGCGAGTCAGGATGATCGGATGGGTGCAGAACATGGGTAGAGGTCTCGTGGATGTGATGGTTGGTTCGGATGGATAAATGAGCGATCGGAGCGAAGCAAATGGCCGGCGAAGACTGGCGGCGCAAATTGGAAAAATCAGAAATTAAGTGCGTATAGAGGCTGAACGGGTTACCTGATGGTTGTAATCGACTGTGCTGGAGATTAGAGAGCTCCTGGGGTTGTCACCTCGATGGCTTGTTGAGGCCATAGGCTTAAGCTCCTTCAGGCGGAGCACGGCGGCAAAGCTTGCCGGATTAGTGGCTGCAGCCCTCGAATCCTCGCTGCGACAGCCTCCCTCGATAGCTGTCACTCTAGGAAGAAGAATGGAGGTCCAGGGACTGGAAGGAGATGGCCAAAGATGCGTGAACAGTGCGACGAAGCAGAGCTAAATAGTGGTAGGGGTCCGACTAAAATGGAGTCGGGCAGGCGATTTAGGTGCACAGATCCCTAGGAGAATCCCCGGGCGTGGATCTCGGATGTCAGCTCTGCAAATGGAGCCCGAGGTTTGGGTTAGAGGGGATTGGACCGATCCAGGATAAATGGGCAAAGTCGGGTCGGTTGATCGGGTCCACGAAGAAGAGGTCCGCGGGGGAGAGTTGATCGGGGGTCAACAATCCGCCATGGACCAATAAGAATGTAGGATTTATTAAATACTTGTAAATTCAATTAAAAATAATAAATTATTTTATTTTGAAAAATTTTCAACATGAAAAATGTTTATTTATTTTCATAGTATTTTTTGTGATATTAATTTATTTTTTTGAAAATTAGGTATTTACATTATATTATTATTATATATAGGTATATGTACTTGTGTATTTTTTATTTTTATTTTTAATTGTTTATTTTTGTACAAATATTGCAATTTTATATTTTATTTATTTATAACATAAAATTTGGAATATAAAAAATATTTTGTTGGATTTTTATTAATTATTTACAAGGGAAAATAAATAGGTATTTTATTTTATATACATGGTCTATGTATACCAAAGAGAGAGAATTTTATTTATTTTTATTTTTCTTTTATTTCGCCCATTTTTATTA
>JAZKJV010010379.1:0-158535 GCA_037367405.1 Ottelia alismoides
TGAACCGCTCGATCAAGATCGAGTGACTCAAAAACTTAGTGCAGACTCTCTGCTGCACATGCCACTGCAACATAGGATCCACTCTCTTAAAGAACTTCGTATTCTTCTTTAACGGTTGCGTCTTTATAGTATCAAGATGATATTTTCTAATTCTATGGGCATCCTTGATTTTTTTTCTAACGTTGGGTTTTCTATTATTTGTGTCACTTATTTAAAAATAGAAAACAACAATGTGTGCTTTACTATTTCGCATATGTTTTAGTAACTGTTTTTTCCTTATCTATATTGATGTCCTTTTGTTGAGAAAAACAACAATTATATTCATTTTCTTCCCTTCTCTAATTTGAGTGAGTTTGCAAAGGAATGATCTTTATTGCCCAATTGGTCTTGACATTAGCAAGTACACATCTATCGAGATCTTGTCGTTGTATCTTGAAGAGTAGTGGTGCCTAAGGTTTTAAAAATCGAACAGGACATCAAAATAAGCAAGTATCGGTTTTTTATTTTTTATGGTCGAACCAATGGAACCGACCGATTGAACCCGGTGATGACGTCAGCAGTTCAAAAATCGGAAAAGACCGAACTGTTGTATTGTTGGTTTGGTTCATATGGTTCAATCAGGTCGAACCGAGTTAGACTGATATATCATACAAATAAATAAGGAAAGTGCTACATCATATCTTTCAAGGATTTGTTTACTCTTGTCCTTCCAAGTTTTTCCAATAACACTTGTACCACTTTTTTAATACAATTGCATGAATCCCCTATACTTTTACAAAATCAATAGCAGTGATCTTTTACTAGTACACTTGTGCTCCCGTTTTATACCAACATATCATCATGATTTTTTAAGAAAATATACGAGCGCAAATGAAATTACTTAAAAGTTAGGGCAATAAATATTTTTAAAAAAATTGAAAAAGCATAATAATCATATTTCCTAAAATTTATATAAATACATATATGTAACGCAAAAAATTAGTAATTTTTAAAGTATTTAAACTCTAATTAATGACAAGCGCTGGTAATGTATTGCTTTAACGTCTTCTCCATTTATTATTGTTACAAGTGAACAACCTCATGCACAATGTGGGAAGAGAGAGGCAATGGTCATAAGGCAGAAAGGAACAAGTGATAATGAGTCATTGACACATGTGAAGGAGAAGAGATAAAATGACACTATATATGAATTAGAATGATATTAAATTATGAATATTTCTGAAAAAATTTGTATTTTGTTAATTTATTAGAAATTATTTTTTGTCAAGAAAATTGATGCACTACAAAAAATTGAGCTATAATGACGGGTTTTTCAAAATCTGTCACTAAATTAGCCGTTGTTAAGTATATAACGACGATATTATTAGTTGTGAAATGATTTTTCATACTCGAAACTTGCGATGGATATCATTTATGTCATTATATCATTAGCAACGGTCCACATAGAGACGCTTATTCGTTGCTATTTTTCAAAATTCTAATTAATCGTCGTCAAATTTTGAACTAAAAAATAGCGACGATTAGTTGATATTTTGGAAAAGAGCAACGGATAAGCATCATTATATGGACCATTGCTAATGATATAAATGATAGATATCATATTCGTTGCTAATTTTGAGTATGCAAACTCATTTCACAACAAATAATATAGTCGTTATATATTTAACAACGGTTAATTTAGTGACGGAATTTGAAAAAAGTGTCACTAGAGCTCAATTTTGGTGTATTGATGGTTGAACCGATGGTTTGATTCAACCGGATTTAAGCAGCTCAACCGGATTTTGACCGACTTTTACTGGTTTTTATTTTCTGAATAAAAATCAGATGATTAGATTGTTTTCCCTCATTCTTGGTTTAACCGGTCCAACTAGCCCGTTCGATTTTAAAACCTTGATCGTAGATGTACTGATTGCACCGTTGAAATTTCTGTGGGATGTACGAATCTATTCTTAAGGCCAATGCATTTTGCATGCCTCGACTAGTTGGTTCATCACACCATCAATTCTGGTATTATATATCTAAGCCTCCTTTTATTTTACTTAAGAGAACCAATATATTAAAACTAGGTGCGGTAAAAGTGCACAAAAGAACAGTGAAGCATCCATATAGACTTTTCTTGGAGAAGATATCAATCGCCCCCACTTTACCGATGTAAGGGTCATATGGTTTACTCCTAAGATATGACAGCTCATAATCGATGTTGGCGCACTCCAACGAGATTATCCAATACAAGCCGAAAAATGAAAAATCCTTGCAGAGAAAGCACAAAGATAAAACATAGTTGTCCTCTAGATTGCATCCGGTAAAGTAGAAATAAAGATTGTGAGAAGAACATTCAAATGCTTCGGTTTTGTAATTCAAATTTCACATCCAAAACAACTGAAATTTGCAGCGGCCCAACTTAGAAGACAAATATTTGGAAATCAAATTTATCATGGAGATTAATTCACCGGGCTCATAAAAACAAATAGAAGTATCGAGATCCGAAATTCGATATCCAAATTGATTCTCCTGAGCTCATGTCCAAGCGGAAGCAAAATGCAAGCACATGCACGAATGTGTGGTGCTCCAATCCCCATTTCTACTTTTATTACAAAAGCTTAGGGTTGGCTCATATGTACGTCCACCAAAAGATTCGAGCCAAACAATATAATCTTATTTTTCTACCCCTTATCTCCCCCACGCTTCAAATTGAGAATTTCAATTTATAAATCAGCATCTTAATTTATGATAATCAGCTTTGAATTTCAACAATTCTCCATTAATTCACTATTTGAAAAGAAACTCAATGTGAAACAAGAAATATTTTCGACTAACATGTTTGCTTTTTGTAAATGTATTTTCTGATTTGAAGCTTTACATAAGTTTGGTACTTTCACTCCCACATGAACAAAGTGAATTATAACTTGAACTTCAGAATTCAATTTGTAGTATTCGATAGCAATAAAAAGTTATGTTCTTACTGTAATCTTAAGAGTTGATACTCTCAAAAGTCATGCATTTGTATCATGTTTCTTAAGCATGTTCAAGAGAGACCCTCTTTCTTTAATGGTGGTCCACAATTAAGGTATTATTTTTCAAAGATGAACTGCTAACATCAATCTCAAAATCAAACTCATGTAAAGCCAACAATACTCCTTTACTTGTAGCTTAAGGGCACTAAAGTTTCTAGGTATTAGGTACACATGCAAAATCATGAAAAGAATAGTGTCAACTAGCTCTCTAAACAACCTGTTAATATCATATTGAATCTACTTCATTGGATCACCACTCAAATAAGTTGTGTTTATATTAGTTATGTTATCTTTGAATCCAATCAAATCCATAGTCATCACACCTCAAGACACTAAATCCCTTAAAGTCTTAAGTCGAACATTAACGTGTCTCCTTGATTTCTAATTGAAGGTTAAAATTATAAAGACATTAACATGTCTCCTTGTTTTCTAATTGAAGATTAAGTTTTTAATCTTGACAATTATGGTCATACTATCGGAATGACTGAGATCACATGAACTGGCCTGCCTACCATGAAAATTTCAAAAAGAATTTCCCTTAACATTCGACCTTTAGTTCCAATGGTGTTCAAAGCGCACAACTAAGCCTCAAATATAAATCGAGCTAGACTAAGCTACTTCATAAACCTCCATGAGACTACATCGCCTCTAAGGCTAAATACATACCTAGTAACACCATACTCCTAAACTCCTCTATTTTCCATGTTCAATTTGCATCATTATATCGTTGAAACACAAACGGATGTATATCATAATATAAGCTAAGGGAAATAATTCTGTTCGAGTAATATATAACCCGATCCAGAGCCTCAAAGTGAGTATGAAACAAGACAACTTTTGTATTTACTCACTTCTGCTATCAAGAATGAAATATCCGACCTAACGTAATTTGCAATGTATATTAAGCTTTATATAATATGTGAATACCTAAATTAGGATTTAAGAACTCCATTCTTATTCTTATAGGTGTTTTTTTAGAGTTATAGGTGTTTTGGATGAATTAAGTGCTTAGACTTTGACATATTGATATGCAATTTTCTCTCTTTAAAATATAATGAGCTTAAGAAACTACAATCCCATCAATTGACTCATCATTTGAGATGCAAGATCATATCGGCAACACCCACATCCTTCATCTCAAACTTACTACTTAAGAATAATTTGATTTATTATGTCTTCATATATGACCACAATAATTATATGCCATCGGCATATATGCATAAGACGATATACTCATCACCTTTGATAAATCTTAAAGCCACATGACAAATTGATATTGTCATTGCTTTAGTACTTGTTTTATTCCCTATTTAGATTTAACCAGCTTGAAAACTTTTTCATCACTACCAGGTGTCATGATCCCATCAGGTTGGTCTATATAGATCTCTTCTCAATTTCACCATGAAGGAAGACTATCTTAACATCAATCTGATGGACAGAGAGACCATATATGAATGGTAATGATATAAGCATCCAAATTGTAGTCATCTTGGTGACATGTGAATGTGTGTGTATGTATGTATATATGTATGTATGCATGTATGTATGTATGTGTATATGTATATACATACATCATATATATGTACATACATATATATGGGTAAAATGGGGCTGCCCTTGGGGGAAACTTGGATCCCTCCGCCTCATTTATCTATTTTTTTATTTTTTAAATGAATCTATTGATTTTCATCATTATATCCCTATATTATTCCATTCAATTTTCGTGTGAAACATAGACTCCTACAACCTCCATCAAGACAGTCATTTTTTAACAGTCGAAGAATTGTTGAAATCGACCCCGTCTGGATGAAGGTTGTAGGAGTCTCTATTTGCACGAAAGTTTAATGAAAAATATAGGGATATAGGTATGAAAATCTATGGTAGATTTTTTCAAAAAATTAAAAATAATGGGAAAAATGGTGCAGGAGGACCAAGTTAGCTCCCCCATGGGCAACCCCATTTAGCCTATATATATAATCGATACATTCATTTTGCTTAAAACCATGGGCAACTAATTTATTTTTATACTTTTTAATTGATCTATCATGCATAAACATTCTTTTAAACACCCACTTGTACTCAATGGTAGAGTACATTTTGGGTAAATCAACCATCTCTCGAGTTCCATTAACCTTGACATAATCCATATCCGATACATCTTTCTTCCAAATTTAGCTTCAGATGAAGCCATGGTTTCTTTTCTAACTTACCAGTCACCCTCACTTAGACAATAAAGTCGTTACCAAGATCCTTGGTAATTACTAGTTGTTTTCTCATCTTAGGCTCAACCTCTTCTAAATGTAAATTAAGTTTACATCGAGTTTCAACCTCCACATGATTTTCTTTCTACTTGATTAGCAATAGAATTTGAGGTGGAAGCTACATGGTCAGTTAAATTTTGAGTGATTCAAGTCTTCATAGAGAAGGCATCGTTAAAGAAAGTAGCATAAGAGAGTTCGAAACTAGTGCTGACATATATACTAGATAGCTCGGAACTAATTATTAAGAAACCTATATGCATAACTTTTTCTCAAATAGCCTAAAAGGACATCATAAACCGTTTTAGGACTTAGTATCTTCCTTTTCTGTTCTGGGATGTAAAACTTGGTAATACAATCCCAAACTATAAGGCATTGAAAGATTGGTTTCCTATTCCTCTACAATTCAAATGGACATTATTCCTTATGTCTTGGAGGAAGCCTTTTCAAAATACAATGAGTTATATTCAAGGTCTCTTCCCACATGTAGGTTGAAAGTTCACAACTTTCACTACAAAAATGGCGAGCACATATGAGTGAGGGTTGGGCAAACACATGTGCTCACCTAGCACGGGCGAGCACTTGGCTAAGTCACGTGCTCTCCCGTGAAATGACACACTTGACTTTTGCACCATTCAACGTGTGGCGTATTTTCAATTTAGCGGACAAGACTCGGCCAACACAGGTGCTCGCCCATTGGAATCTCACTGGGTGAGATGTGTGACACTATACTATTTGGTTGCAAGCACTATGGCTAGTATTGGGCTTACACATCATATGCTCGCTCGTGTCTATAAACATAACGATGCATGTCGTTTCTCTCTCATTCTACCGCAAACCAACCCCAATGTCATAGATGTTACGATGTTTTAGGTTTTCCATATTATTGATAGATTTCACATTATTCTCTATGTTTTGAGTGCTTAAGTTATTGTTTATATATCATATGAGTAGATGAAATACCACAACTACTAACATGTCTAAATTTGTATAACAAGTTCGAATACTAGGTATTAATGTCAATTTTATGCTTGTTAGAATCATTTGTTAATGATTTAAAATGACTTAACATAGAAGATAATAATATCATGTCATAATTGTGCATTATTGTGCTTAAATAACTTGGGGGTATAACAGTATGATGACATGACTTGGACAATAATAATATAGAATGTGAAGAAGGTGAAGAATATTATACATAACTTGGATTACATTAGTTACATGTCAATCACGATTATTTTACTTGAGAACTATTTATTTTGTGTGTATGTGTGTCTTTATACATGTATATATCATCATATAGTGTGTCGATATGGGAGAGGGTGCATATATGTGTAGGTATGATGATGCAATATATATGGGGATGAGGGCGAATATATGCAGTGAGGGGATGGTTGGATGGGGAAGTGTGGTATATATGTAATTAATTTGTTTCGAAACACAAGTTACTTTTTATCTTAACGATGTGCATATACTTTGTATTATCGAAATTATACACTATAATAACTTTCATTACAAGCATATATATCTTTTGCGACGGTCGACACCCGTCTCATCATGTATTAAGACTGTCCCTTTAGGTTATTAGGGATGGTTGTAGAATCTTCCCCGAATCATGCATCCCATTTGACCAAAGGGGATGCAAATACGTAGTGTCCCCTATTCTTATACGACAGGGACGGGCATAGACTGTCCTGTCTGTGCATAGTTGAATGGACTGTCGATGACCGTCCCTTATAATCTATAATAGAAGTGGCTCTCCGAAATAGTCCCCTATGATCGTACCTGCAACGGTGCTATGACTGTCCCCTATGATTGTATCTGCGACGGTGACATAGTTTCCCCAACGGTCTTTATTGGCTTCAGGGACGGGTACAGAAGATCAGAGGGAACGATCATAACCATCACCAATGGTCGTGCATCTCCCAGACATGGACTAGCAAACTCTAGCATCAGTAGAGGAGACGATCGAGATCGTCCTCTATGATGGTAGAGTGGAGGATGACATAACCGTCCTCAAATGTTCCACCCAGATTATAGAGTTCAGGTACAGATATAGAAGATTGGAGGGGACGGTCATAACCGTCTCTAATGGTTGCGCGTCTCCCAAAAACAGACCAACAAACTCCGGCATCAACGGAGGAGACGATCGAGACCGTCCCCTTTGATGGAAGAGGGGATGGTTCCATAACCGTCCCCAAAGGTTACACCCAGGTTATAAGGTTCAGGGACAAGAGAAGATCGGAGGGGACAGTCATAACTGTCCTCAATGGTCGTGCGTCTCCCAGAAATGGACCAGCAAACTCTGGCGTCAATGGAGGAGATGGTCGATACCATCCCCTATGAGTCCAGAGGGGATGGTGACATAACCGTCACCTCTGATATTCTTAATGGAAAAAATATTGACTGCACTACATTTTTTCCTTATTACGGCAACCAATTCACAAAAACATAAAACAACAAAAAGGAATCTATTCTAAACAAATTGAAAAATATTTCAAGTTTATATACATTCCAAACTCATGAAACTACTTTAAATATCTCAAGTTTTATATATTTACAAATATAAATTGTAAAAAACGTTCTACTCTTCCTCGTTCTCCTCATTGTCATCTTCATCGTCCCTGAATAATGTTGTGGATGGGTTGGCCTAGTTCTTGAGATGTTGAATGTAGGCCATGACGTTCTCCATTTCTTAATACATCTTGGCAATCTCCTCATCCTGTGCGGACATCCTTGCCATGTCAAAATGCATCCTATCCATCTCCTCTTCATGTGCGGACATCTTAACCTTGATGACTCATAGCTCTCTCTCCAACTTTCTCTCTCTCTCTCTCACTTCATTACGATGATGATGCAGAGCCACTACTACCATACTATGTTCATATGATCGCTCCACACGTATAAATCCAGAATGTCCTGGACATGTGGCTTACACGCCTCTTCAACATATAACGGTAAGGTGCTCGTACTCGTACTATCTAAGGAGCCGGTCATACTGAGTCTAATCATCTCCTCTTTCATATTTGGTTTAAAACTGAATTAAGGAAAAAAATGTTTAGTAATTTTGGAAAATCCTTGTTTATTTACATGGATGGGGGCATATGCACATCGATGCATTCCACTTGTCCTCCGATGTCTCCGCTCTTTGATCACATGAAAACTTCTGTTTGAGGGACCTCTCGCTCATTCTCATTTTCATAAAAATCGAAAGAAAAGCTATTTCTTCAGACCTCTTGTATCTTTTATCTTGAACCTATTTAATAAACTTATAAAATCATGCTTGAATTGGTTTGTATTTTTCCTCCCCATCTTATGTGACGACATGAATCTCTTTACACGATTCATAGTATTTTTTGTCTATATTGTCTGATATTATTCGAAATTAGTACAATTAATATGTAAATAAATAGAAAGTACTTTACATAAAACAAACTCCTCACTAGAACAGAAGTTGATTAGCTCTATCTACTGGTCGGGAGTCACACCCGGAGAAACATTTTGAACTAATTACTCGTAAGGAATTTGAGTGTTATAATACTGGATGACAAAGGTAATATAACAAATGAAGACATTAAATAATTGATATAAAAAAAGTCAAGATTTAACCTTCGACTTGATGCGTCCTTTATACTGACGTAAAATCTTTTTCTGTTTGACTAAGGATATATCCATCAATGACAGGATCCCGATCCCAAGAAAATATAGCCTGCAATGAATTCATAAAAATCAGAATATCCACCTTTACTTGTCAAAATTTAAAGATTTTGCCTCCATGTCTGATAAAATGGCGACCTTCACAGACTAGGGAAGTTGGTGAAAATCATGGGTAGTAATGGGAACACGGGCGCGTGCCATTTGACCTAGGTAGCTCTGGAACTCCGTAGAGTTCTCATCATCATCATCCCCCCTACAATCTATACCCGCAGGGTCTACCCAGGTGAAAGGTGGTATATAAACCTACATTGGGATGGTCCACATCGACGTTGAGAACTGCCACTACCCCCATCTAAAGATTCTACACGTGGCGAGGGAGTAGGTTCGGGATTTTCCCAAATCCACCTTGGAAGAGGTGCCATACCTAAAAGTAACACTATTTTTACAAAGAAATCATCAAGACACCAATCATCATTAAATACATAATTAAAATTTGTCGTGATAAATAGAAATATAATTCCAAAAATGCATTTATTTCACTATCATTGCTAAATATACAAGACATAATATTAATTGGTACAATTCTGATATGCATTGTCATTGTTTAAGAATTCCGCATCTTCATCGACATAAAAAAAATCTTGAGGCATTGTTCTGATAGGTATAATCCGCCCATTTAAGGAGTTGTCATGAACATAAAAAACTTGCTCCACCTGACTTGCGAGAGGGAAATGTTCATTTGCTTGCAATCGACCTATTTGTTTTAATGAGATACACCCAATTTTGTCCTTCCTAAATTCATTTCCTGCACTATCGATATCAAACCAAATACATTAAAATAAGACACATCTTAATTTGTGTGTAAAATTGGCCTCTAATATATCAACAAATCTCATCGTAGTATCTGTCTATATCGTTGGAGAGCTCTGCTTTGACTATCATCCCTGAAAGTTGTGTTATTTTGTTTTCCTTCACCAATTTTTTCTGAACCTAAATCCATTTACAATATAACCAGCATGAAAAACAACTTGTGCATATGGACATAGTTTAAGAACATAGACTCATACTCCACCGATCATCCTTGTTTTCTTTCATGTGCTCCACTCTCTCTCTGAGCCATAGATGGAAGTCAGATTTTTTTGATCTATTTGAACTGTATTTTTTGAAAAAAATATTCGATTTCATCTAATTGCAGAAGAACATAATGATGAATAAGATCTATTTCTTCATCTGTTAGTGATCGACACGTACTCTTAAGTATCGCTCTTATGTTTGTTGAAAAATCCAAAGTATATTCAGATTTTCTTTTCCCACATGGCCTTTATCATTTCGCTCAATTTTGTCGAATTTCATACTATTTCCGTCATTCATGTACATGTCACAAAAACTAATGTATTTTTCTCATAAGTAACCCTCGGCAATATACTCTTCCGATGTTGCCTTATTGAAGACCTTATTCTTTAATTTACATAAGTATCGTTCAATTGGATACGTCCACCGATACTATACATGTCCACAAATTCGTGCCTCACATGTCAGGCGTACAATAAGATGTATCATTATATCAAAAATAAAGGAAGAAATATTTTCTCTAACTTGCATAAGGTTATGACAACATCCGTTTCTAATCGGTATATTAATTTTGGATCTAGAGTTTTTTAACGTAGCACCTTAAAAAATCGACTTAGTTCAATTAAAGGTTGTATCACATTGAAATGAAGTACTCCCCTGATTGTTAATGGAAAAAGAACCTGCATAAGTACGTGGCAATCATGACTTTTCAACAACGATATCTTCCTTTATACCTCGTTTATGCATACGCTTAGTTGGGATGAGAATCTGTATGACACTTTGATTTTTTTAGAAAGATTAGTATTCTATCTCTCTCGTCATTACATAACGTATAAATTGCATCGGGTAATGTAATTATAGAATTATCTGACTCAATTTGGTGTAACTCTTGTCGAATTGTAAATTACATCAAATCATGTCTTGATCTCAAACTGTCCTTCGTGTTACTTGAAAGATTCAGTATTCCAAGGATATTTTTCATAGCATTCTTCTCTATATGCATTACATCTAGATTATGATGAATTTGCAAAGATTTCTAGTACGACAATTCTCAAAAGAAAATACTTTATTTTCGCCAACCTCCTGATAATATCTTCTTATTCATTTTACCCAAGTCAATTCTACCTATCTTTTCTTGTTCTAACCATATTGTGTCTCTTGATTTTCGATTCAATGTTATTCGACGTCCGAAAGGTTGCCCGTCAAAAATCCTGTCATTATCCCCTTTCTGCCATCTCTGCCTTACATGTAAGAATCATCAATGACCTAAATAATAATGTTTCATACTTGCAAATAGCCATGCGGATTGGGTGTTTTCCATACAAATCGGGCATGCGAGATTGCCTTTTGTACTCCAACCTAAGAAATTCACATAAGCTGGGAAATCATTAATGGTCCAAAGTAATGAGGCACACATCATAAAATTTTCATTTTTCACAGCATTGTAAGTCTGTGCGGTGATAGTCCATAAGATTTTAAGTTCATTTATTAAATATTACAAGTAAACATCTATTGTGTTACCCGCTCATTTTGGCCCGGATTTTAGTATGGGCATCATCATAAATGAAGAATACATCGCCATCTAAGGTGGTAAGTTATATGTTGCTAGTATTACATGCCAAATAGAGTAGCTCATACCCATACTTCCAAATGGATTAAAACCGTCAGAAGCAAATCCTAATCTTATATTTCTGACTTCGTCATCAAATGACGGATATCTTTCATAGAAGCTTAACCACTCCTCTGAATCTGAAGGATATCTACTATGACCATTTGAATCTTTCTTTTTGATGTTACTGTATCATATCATCCATTTTGCAATCCTAAATGATGAATAAAGACGTTGCAATTGACGTATAAGAGGGGAGAACTGTAAAATCTTCTCTGATCTTTTCGCCTAGATACATCACTATTCTCCTTAAATCTAGAAGAATTACATGTGGGACACGCATGTAAGTTTGAATTCTCCTTCCAATATAGGATGCAATCATCTGTAAATGTGTCGATTTTTTCATCACGTAAGCCAAGAGATCGGAACCTTGATTTTGCATCCTATCTTTTGGAAGTTGTCACGATTTCTTAAAATCCTTAGAATTAGGTGTAAAACATCAGACATCATCACCGTTGTACAATGAATCTTGACTTTCATCTTAAATAACTCTAACAAAATCTAAGACGAGACATTTCAACTCCTAGAGCCAAACTTGTTTCTGTATCAACTAACTTTTCACGAAAATCATTATGAGTATGTTCTGAACTTTTGTTTGAAATAGATCTTTGAATATCATCTAACATTTCTAGTATCCTATCACTGACATTTGTTTGCATTAGATTGTTATCATTACTTGCATCAAAATATGGATCCACGACATGTTGAAGACCTTCTCCGTGATAAAATCCAATTTGTGTAATGTAGCCAAATCTCATTCAATATAAAATGCTCGTAAACTCCTCTATGATTATTTAATAAAGTGTTTTTACATCGTAAATAAGTACATTGAATCTTATCTCCTTCACCTTATAGAAATTCACAACAAAATTCCTAATCTAAAAAATCATTGGCATCTTTCCTATAAGTTGCCAAATCAGCATATCTTTTATTCATCCAACTCTTGTCCATTTTTCAAGAACCATACAAATTAATAGATATATCTTAACAGTAAAATAAATATTACGATTATCAGTGTGAATATCAAATCAAAGTAATTATTTTTAATAATGCAAGTCACAAAAATATTAATATTGACTGAAACTCAATGTCTAAGTGCAAAGAATCAAAAGGATTACAACTAATTACATACATATTTCATATAATTCTTACAATTTGCAATCATCTATTACTAAGTATACACTAAGTATGGTCTTCCTTCCATTTTTTGCAGCAGAGGATGATGATCCGTCGTATAGAATTCTTTTTCCAAGTTCACAATGCTACAGATGCTCCACCAATAACCACCTAAGTCTAGGAGCCCTAATGAACTGTGGAACGTCAATCAACCATCGCAATCTGGATACTCTTTGTATCACATGCCCCCAGATCCCAAGAAGTCCACATCCGCAGAGCGACAAGCAATAATAAATCCTTCAAAATTAAAATTTGTGCATCCATAGTTCGGAGGGTCAAATCAATGAGTCCAGACCCTTGCCAGGAAATAATCAATCCAAGGGATATTACATCCTCCCTGAAATGAAAGTTTAGATTTTCATAGGCCCTCGGTTGCCCTCTCCTGGTAGGATCTAGATAAGATATTACAACCCAATAGTAATCTGACAGGCTGCAGAGTACCGACCTGAGCATAGCAATCAACATAATTTACTAGAACTCCGATGCATTGTTCAATGTTGGATACAATAATCTATGCCTTTTAGATATTGCCAAGAAACGAGGCCACAAAAGGTGGTAGTGCAATAAGCATTCTAAGAGTTTTCTCATTGCAAGATTCACATATAACCACCTGCATTCTCTCTGATAGTAACTATGACAAGACTAGATGTAACCATCAAAATCCAGTATCACCTTTCTAGTATATAGGGACAATAGTTTATATAACAACTTTAGTAACAAAGATGTACTAAAAGATAAATGTTGCAGGACTCCTAAAAGTACATTAACTTTTCGTAACCTCCTCTTCACCAAGTGCTTGAATAAGTTCCTCACAGAGGCAAGAAAATTTATGTACTCAAACATATTGAAAGATCATTGAAGTAGCTCTCAGTTATCGCCATGAAAGGACTAAGGATCCTCATAAATTCATGTTCACATCGACGTGTTCTCTCACCCAAATTTGCAAAAATCATGTTTGTCACATTATCATTTGTTGGAGTCCAATGATTAATACTCATTCGTACCTCCAAGGGAAAGATCTATCCTTGAAACTGAATCATGATTCTCCTCCAAAGGATGGACAACGAAGAACTGTAATGTAGCATAAGAGTAGTGTAAGGATGCACACATATCCACATACGATCACACAAATACACACATACGAAAAAAACATGAAATTGTCTTTGAATTAGAGTGCTACAAACAATAAATCAAATTGATGGAGCATCGAAAACCAAATAATGAATCAAACATCATATATGAATCAAAAACCATATAATGAATCATACACCATATATGAATCATTTGGTGAATCTAATACTGTATAATGGTAGAACAATCATTCTTGCATCTAAAATAACCATATAGTGATCACAATTCTCGTACATTTTTATTCATGAATATAACAGAAGTCAAACAAATTTGCATCTAACACAACCATCTATGAAGAAGAAAATCACCATTACTATATATAACAACATAATCAAGTCATCATTCTTATATTTTAGATTAACATTTTGAAAAAAAAAATGCTTTAGATATATATATATATCCTAAGTTACCGGATTCGTCTCGAAGGAAATGGAAAGATACGATGAGAGAGGGAGATGGAGGACGAGATCTCGACAATGGAGGCAACGTAGGGAGAGTCTTGAGTGGCGGCCGAGCGGTGGGAGATGGTGAGGGGTTTGGGAGAGAAGAATGGATATTGCGGTAGGAGGGGCGCCTCAATAATATAAATCCATCAGGGACAGACATTTGACTGTCTCCTTTGATAACGATTGGGGACGGTTTACTTAAGACTGTCTCTTATGAGCTCCAAAACAACAAAAATTCGTGCCTGCAAAATTGGATGTGATGTAATGGGATGGTCGCAAACGTCCCCTTCGTTTGAACTTAAAGAAACTTTCACAGAGAGGGGGAGGTGACAGTCTTAACCATCCCATGTATGACTCGACGGGAATAGTCACATAACCGTCCCCAATAACACTCGATAGGGACGGTTAATTACTAAACAATCGCCACGCATACTGTTGAAAAGGTACAGTTGATTCTATATGGCCCCTCTATTCATCAAAGGGGGCGGACTCTTTGCAACTGTCCTTATAGTTTTTAAAGGGACGGTTTCTGAGTAACCGTCCCCGGTGGACGTCCCTAAAGACTTGTCTGATTGTAGTGTTTGTATTGTCAAAAGTGTATTCTTTACATATTTATAAAGTAATAAAAGCAATTTATAAATTTAATTATATCTTAACTATTTATTAAAAATCATAATAATCAATTATAATACCCATTAAAATGAAATAAAAACAAAGCAAAATCCCCTACAAATTTATGTGGACTTTAAAACTTTTAAAATAAGTTAAATTGTATCTAATTAATGTAAATAATCTTATTAATTTTTTTAAAGTTACTAAATACCTATAAAATAAAAAATAAGAAAAAATGTATATTTATTTATTTACATTGAATAAAACTCGTACTTTGAATATATGAAGAATTGGTTTCTATTATATAATTATGCAAAACCAACAATTCGAAAAATGACTATAAAAATATATAAAAATAAGTATATAAAAAATTATATAAATATTCCTATATATAATACTGGAAATACAATTCATTTTACATTTTAAAGAAATAAAATCAGTCCATAATATTATATTTTTACTTTAAGAATTTATGTAAAATAAAATAAGTTCTGTTAAATCTCAAAAGTATATTACATTTATTTAAGTCCATATTACATCATATTAAAAATGAAATTAAAATAAATTAAAATCTTATAAACGAGGGTATGTGTAATGTGTGTATGTGAATATTGATTTTTTCTATTAGTGTATGGTGTGTGTTTAAGTGAGGCTATATATTTGTACATTGTTTTCTAATTAAATAGCTCTCTTGTGATTATTTATCACATTAAAGTTTAATTAATGTGGACATGTATGCAGCATTAGTTTGTAGTTAGGTAGTTAGTTAATAAGGTTAAAATATTAATTAATTGTTAAATCACACAATACAATATACAATGGGTGGTGAGCTCCTGCATAATTAGAGGTGTGTGCAATATATTGGAAGATTTCATTACTTCAAAGTGTTATATTTTTTGTTTTTCCACAAAGCTATTGAAATCATTTCAAAATGAGATATCCCATTCCAATGGTCGTGGATTTTGATTTTTTGCATGTACATTCCCTATAATGTTATATTAAAAACTATATATAAAATTAGTGACAAGAACTCATCGTGGAATGAAGATCAAATTGTGAGTACATACCGCTTCAATTTTTGAAATGGTTTAAGAACCAAATGAAAGTGCTTTATGACAACATAGAAAGTTACAAAGTGTTATAATATTTTTCAGAAGGTCTGATTTATCATGTTTGATCATATAGTGGTTGTTGTATTAATGATTATCGATTTTATATGATAAATTCAAGTATAAATTGAGGTATTCAAAAATGTGGGGTAATATCGGTGCATGGATCTTATTATGGAGAGGAGAATATTGACTACTACAGACTATTTAAAAAAAGTGTTGGAAATGGAGTACAATATTGTAGGACTTAACAAGATTTTTACTTTTTCTATGTGATTGGTATGATCCAAGAGGTGTAGTGATTGATAAAAGAAACGGTGTGGTTAATGTTATCTCGAGAAAATATGTACCAAAACTTGAACCATTTGTCCTTGCTACACAAATGGACCGAGTATGTTGTCTTCCTCAAGTATCATGAAAGCGAAAATCCTAGAATATTTTCTAGTTATTAGGATAAATTCTGGAAGTTATATAAGGAGGATAGTAGTGTACATGAAGACTCGGATGAAGCTTTCATACCCGATTATGGGCATCATAATATAGCAAAAACGGATCCCATCATCGAAATATCCATTCACGGATATTGGGATAATATGTACCGATTTAATGGAAGATGTGAAGAATTATAATTAAGGATTCTTCTAATAAGGACAATAATGGTAAAAATAATGATATTTCTCACCTTTTGAGCAGTGAATATTAAGGTATAAGCCTTGGTGAAGTATAATACAACTTTCAATGGTCATTTTAAATGGATTTCTCTGACTTTAAATTAACTTCATCCATGTTTATTATAGACATGGCAGGTTTTGAAAGCAGAGGTTCACATCGATCTCAGCAATCCGATTGATGAAGAACATTTTCATCACTTTAATGATCCTATTTTATTGTAGTACAAGTGGTGAAAATGATTCATGCAAAAGACCGCACCTTCGAATATGTGGCAATGATTTTAATTGGTAAGTATACAAGGTCAAACACATGGACACGAGCTTCCTCATTAATTCATAAAAAAACTATTGATTAAAATTTGAGTAATTAAATTCAAAATCTAGGTATTCAAATGCAAACACAATGCATAACACAGAGTGATATGCAGATACATTATGATGCATGTCATTTTTATTTGATTTTATGCAATTTAAAATGAGATGCAATGTGAAATGCAAACACATGAGTATGTACAATTATGCCCTTAAAATTATCAAGTTAATTTAGCAATAACAGACATGTTAATTTAAGAAACACATAATGCATTAAAATTGAAATCAAGCATCTACTAATGGCAAATAATTAGAGAGTAAAAGACACTAAATATTATCAGAAATTATCACATTTAATTAAGTGTAAAATCATGAAATAGATTGTGTCATTAGGTAGAGCATAAAATTAGCAACAAAATGAGACCAAAATCAATTGAGTCAGAGTTCGTATGCTCAAGTTATGACTAAACAGTACAAGGACATAATTGTAATAAAAGGCATAGAAAATAAATTGTCAAATAATTACAATTAGGTCTTTGAGGGACCTATTTGTAATTTTCAAAACTCAGAGGTCCTCCCTATAATTTTCCTTTATGTGTAGGGACCTTATTGTAATTTTTAAAAGCTGGCGGGGGTATTTTGTAAAATACCCAAGCACACACATGAGACACGCACCTAGGTCCATGAATGTAATTCCACGAAGAATCTAGGACTGAACTGCAATTTGCCCATCCCACACGTGCATGGCATGCACGTGGGCTAGGCTCGGATGCAGGCGGAGGTATAGATGCTAGTTTGGGACAAGTTTCGAATCCCGATGCTTCAGCATCAGCTTGGGGTCCACCGAAGCCAGAGGCACGTGGAGATGACATGGATGATACTTGGAACATACGATCACACCAATCGGATGGCATATGCTTTTCCTCATTTGGCACATCTCCTCCTCGTACAATGGCATGAAGGTTGTGCTCCAATGGCCTTCCTCCAACTCTACCAAGGGTCTGCTTGTTGGTGAATGGTCGAGGAAGCTTGAGGAAGCCCCAGCAATGGTCTAGATGGTGGTGTGGGGCGATTGAGGTGGCTGAAGCAGCATGGCGACATCTGATCATTGGAGTTTGCGGTGGAGAACAGAGCCGAGGTGCAAAGATCGGTAATTTAAGGATGTACCTGCAAGAAGGGTTATGTATAGCCGAAGTAGTTCTTGTGTAAGGAGTTGCAAGTAAGATGGGGGCATGAGTGTGACAAAGAGAGTGGAGGCCCGGTGGGTTCTCAACCATGAAGGAAGAGAAGGTGGGTCGATGTAGATGGGGGTTCTGACGGAGAGAGATTGTGATTGAAGGATTACGTGAGGGAGATGGATGGGTGGCGGAGTTTGATATATGGTCGATGGGAGTTGAAGTGCATCATGTACATTGGATAAATTAAGAGAAAATCATAGAAGATGAAAGATGAGAAGATACCTGATCGGAGACGTAGGTAGGGCAGAGGATAACTTGGCTGAGGTTTCATTGGAACCTCCGGTCATTACTCGACGAGATCAACTAGGTCTCGGAGTTTGAGCAGATTCCAGGGAGGCAGAGCATTCATGCTGAATCCATGGATCTCACCTTGGACCAGAGGTCGTTATCGCCTCGACAACCACCCTCAACTGTCACCGGAGGGTGAAGGAAGCCGGGCCTCGGCCCATGGATTGGTGTATAAGGTTGAGCAGAGGCGGTCGAGGGCTATTTAAAGATGATGGAGCTCTGTTCTTTATATGGGAAGAGGCGGTTTTTGTAAAGGCCGGAGAGAGGAGGTGGGATGGATGTTAAAGCAGTGATGGTAGGCGCGAAGTTCGGAGGAGGTAGGGCTACGTGCAGGAGTCGATAGGGAGCTAGAAGGATGGTTGAGGTGGATGCTAGAAAATGAAGAGGTAAGGGTGGAGCGAGTTGTAACACTTGGGATCGAGGCATATTGGAGGTAGGAGATGAACGGGGATATTTGGATCTTACGATCCAATGGCCTAAATGAAGGTGTTGGTGGGACGCTCAGATCATATTAAACGAACTGATATAAGGGCAGAGAGTGGAGCGGGGACGTGTGGTTAAGATGAGGTTTATCAAAAGAGGTCAAAGGATGGAGATGAGTGCGGGTGCGGATGACTGAGAGGAAGCGTGGTTTGTGATCTAATGGTGGAAGATGAAGGAGTGACGTGGAGGAGGCGGAGTCGTGGGATGCAGCTCCATCAAGTGGATGAGGAGAAGGCTGGAATGGGTGGATAAGATCAGATCAGGGAACCTGATTAGACGTTAGAGAGGATAAGGGAGATGGACGATGGAGATGAAGGCGGGGAAGTTGATCCAAGGGTAGAGATGGGTTGCGGGTGGACCAAGGAGGGGCGCCACATGGGCGGCCAGAGGGTGCCAACGTGGCCACACCAGAGTATTCCAAATTAAAAAAAATAAAAAACAATTAGAAGAAGGTCGAATTAACAAAAAGTCAAAACATGAAAGTTGTAGATCAATGAGATCTACAATTTTCATTTTGAACAAAAAGTTAAAAGAGGTAATTTGTTCAAATATATATTTTTGGCAACATTTTTAATAGGTAAAAACGCTTTATTTTACTTTGTTTGTAATTTTTTTTATTTTCAATATCTTTCTAAAACCAAAATAAATATATACGATATTTAATCTATTTTTTGATGTTTTAAGAAAATAAGAAAGATGTCAGTGATAAATATACAATAATTAAGGTTAGGGCTAATTACAAGGGAAAGGATTATTGCTAAATATGCGGAATTAATGAAGATCTACAATGAAGTTCTTATTCTTCGAGAATAAAAAGAGAGAATAGTGATGATTCATCAGAGATTCATCGCCCCTTATACTTAAACTATTCTCATCCTCGAGCATCTAAAGAATAAAGAAGATGGATTAATTATTGACAGTGCATGTGAGTTTTCAAGGCTCAATTCATCGAAGACCCTTAATTTAAGTGATCCTAGAATTTTTGTGTTCGATCATGCTTTAGTCAAAAGGAATCCAATTTCTCTATGTATCGGACTCACTATTTGTACATAAAATATAAAGATATGACATTTAGTGTACTGCAATCAAGAGAGTCGAGTCGAGATGTCACCCAAGGTCCCAGTCCAAGACACTCTCCTCTAGATCTAACCCTCAACACTAAGGAATAAGTCGGTTATTGCATACAATCCACTGTAGCATTAGTTTGTCAGACTTGAACATGTAGATAGAAGGCCAAATGATGAAGGGCATAGGATTGTGCATTTTCTTCTCTCCCTCACATTGGAACAAGGATCCTCTTGAGTGCCTTATTACTCAACGCATGTATATTTTTGTTTGTTGATCAAAGTGTCCGTCAAAGAGAGTTCGGAGTCATCTGTACTTATTTTCCTGGGAGTACACCTAGGTGTATATGAGTATCTAAGATACCTACGACACCCAGACTTGTATCACTATACGATGTAGAGCCCTTTTGGGGTGCTAGCCCGACTCCTTGGTCCTAATAGCTTTGGTCCAAGTGGACACTTAGAAATGTTTGGTAGCGCTCACCTTTGGTGGAAGCTCTTTGAATTTGTACTTGTAATGAGAGAGCTTTTTCTTGTATGAGAGAACTTCTCTCAAATTTTATTTCATTTATGTTTGGCTAGCTCCTCTGCTTTTACCAAGAGTTGCCACACACTGATCAATAATTATTTAATTTCATCACACCCTGGCACATAGGTAAATATCAAAAGATAGCATGTGAACTTGTTCACATACAGGCTAGGGTTTGTTGACACTCAGGTTTCTTGAAGCCTTCATTGACTTTATCTCATCCTTGAGCATCATTAAATCAGATCTAAACTCAAATCTCCAGTCCCAGTTCCTCAAGTGATAACTCAACTCATCTCATCCATCAAGTAGTTTGTGGAAGTGATGTGATGATCATATTCTTTACAAGATAGAGATGAAGAGTGCAATATAGTGTCAAAATCTTTCAAACTAGGGAAGTGTGGATTATTAAGTTTCAAACCTTAATGACTAAGGCGGGTTAATTCAGACTCTCAAGATCTTAGAAACTAGTTGTCCTCAATTCCTCAAGCTTTGAGTGGTAGTGAATGTGTCAGGAGTATACACCAACTCCAAACTTAGTGAATTTTTATGGTTTTTGAGTTTTGTGACTTTTGTGAAATTTTTGTTAATCTCAAGAGAAATAATGTCTGGTCCAAGCTCATATGAATAGTTGCACCCATTTCCAACCTGTATGGATGTAAGTACAAACCGTTATATGGCTACCCATGTTACTTCAAGATGGTACCATTCACATTTTCTTTTAACCACCCACTCTACTAAAGGAGACAGTAGTTCCCTTAATGAGAAATGTCTACTCATTTTTAAGCTCAGTAATCAGAATCATTGCTCAAAAAAAGATTTTAATTTTTCAGTTTTTATGATATTTTTTGAAAAAGATTAATAGTGATTACAAAACAAGAAATTAGTCCTTAAATTTTTGAAAATATTTTTACATTAATTTTACAAAATCGGTTCACAAGAATACTTAAACCCTAACCTGAAAAGTTTCAAAATTTTCAAAATACGAGCTATGGCTAAAGTATATACAATACATACAGTATACCCCCTATACTTAACTTTTGGTATGTCCTCATAACACAAAGTGATATGAAGCCATGGCTCCGGTCAAATAAAAGGTGATATAGCGGAATTGACTTAGGTGGACCCCTTATACTTAGATCAAAATGACCCAAGTGTAAGAAGACAAGACGAGGGAAGAATGAATGACTCGGGTCCCCACTGTACTCGGGCTGAAAATAGCCTAAGTATTGGACATTCAATAAGGATGGAGGGACCCACAGTGAGTGATCAGTGACTATACAAGGTTCCCCCTATACTTAGGTTGAAGAGTAGCCTAAGTATTTTGATGTGGAATTCAGGCTGGGGAACCGGAGATCGGTTAGGGTTAGAGGGAGGAGTGAATTTACACATATGAATGGGTGGATGGGGGAGGGGGGGGTAAATCATCTAGGATTACGAGAGGATTGGGATATGACACAATCATGCTCAACCAAGCAAGCAATACTCTATATTTCGCCAACACACACATGAAGACCAACAAAGATTGGGCATTTATCTTTTCAATTTTATTGGTGATCATACAAACTTGAAGTCCATTACGTAGGTTTTAGGTCTAGGTTTCGGGCACTATCCTAGGGACACATCCTCACATCTCAACCATCAAACATGCTACGTACAAGGGTGGGATTACTCTCCTATAAATCAAGAGTGAATTTTATTCCAATCTCTTTCATCGACTTGCATTACAGTCCCAGATTTAGCTTTAGATTATCACTGAAGTTAATGTGAATACAAATCAAACATGCATCATCTATCGGCCAGTCCCGATTTCCTTTAATATTCTTAAGTTACAAATCAGGAGAAGATTGAGAAAAGCCAATGCATTAGTGGCCATGATGCAAGCTTGAGAGAGATACTTACAGTGCCTCCATCCTTCTCCATGCATATGCAGGACTGAATGCAACTTTATCGCTAAATGCATGCAAGTCGATGAAAATCACATCATAAAACATGATACTATTAGCGATGAAGAAATGAGTTGAGTTTGTCTAAGTAGATCGATGTCTAATGCGTCTCAATGAATCAAGGAGATAAGATGGATCTTCCTTATTTTTAATGTGTATCCTACATATGATCAAGCATAAATAATATGAAGAATAAAGCTAGCTCAGAGAGTCGTGTGCCTAGTCCTAGGTCGACACTCAAGTGAAGCCTCACCCTGGTTAGGGAGGATACTTCACACACCATAATTTTTTTACGCGTACGAGCCCTCGAATGAGGATCGCTAGAAATGCTATGAGTATAAATATTTACAACATGGTATGCATGGATAAAATGTTGTCTCAACTCCTTGAATTCTCCTAAATTTCCTCTATAGCACCTTGTAGCGGGAGCTCTCGACTCCACGCCTCCATGTAGATCGAGCATCCTCCATCTTCATGGACCCTGTCATAAAGGAAAAGTCAGGAAAATATCAAGAAATTTAATCAAGAAATGATGCATAATGTGAAGACATAAAATTCTAAAATAACCACATCAAAAATAATGCAATAAAATTCAATAAACAAATAGGATGAGTTGTGTCCCCGACAACTATGCCACTTGATGAAGCACATTATCACCACTTTAATGATCGTATTCTATTGTAGTACATGTGGTGAAAATGATTCATGCAAACCACAACTTCGAATATGTGGCCGTTATTTTACTTGTTAAATATACCAAGGTCGAACACATGGACACGAGCCTCCTTTTCTATTCATCGAAAATTATTGATTAAAATTTGAGCCATTAAATTCAAAATCTAGGTCTTCAAATGCAAGCATAATGCATAACACAGAGTTATATGCAAATACATTATACAAACAACAATATGTAGAAACAAAGTGATAAGATGCATGCCATTTTTATTTGATTTTATGCAATTTAAAATGATTTGCAATTTGAAATGCAAATAAATAAGAATGTACAATTATGACCATAAAATAATCAAGTTAATTGATCAATAAAAGATAGGTTAATTTTAGAGACATATAATGCATTAAAATTGAAATCAATCATTTAATGATGGCAAATAATTAGAGAGCTAAAGACCATATATCATAAAAATTAGCACCTTTAATTAAGTATCAAATCATGAAATAGATTATATCATTAGGTAGAACATAAAATTAGCAACAAAACGAGACCAAAATCAACTGAATCAAAGTTCGTGTGCTCAAGTTATGAATAAAATGATCCAAGGGAATAAACGTAATAAAATGTGAAGAAAATAAATTGATAGATAATTATAAATAATTCCTTAAGGGACCTATTTGTAATTTTCAAAAGTCAAAGGAGCCTTCTTGTAATTTTCCTTTATGCATGGGGACCTTATTATAATTTTTGAAAGTCGGTGGGGGTATTTTGCAAAATAAACAAGAGCGCACACGAGACACGTACCTAGGGACATGAAAGTAATTTCATGAAGATTTCAGGACTGAACTGCAATTTTCCCAGCCTGTACGTGCATGGCATGTGTGCGGGCTAGGCTCGGATGAGAGCGGAGGTATGGATGCTGGTTTGGGACAGGTGGCGAATCCTGATGCTTCGACTACAGCTTGGGGCCCACCGAAGCTAGAGGCACGTAGAGATGTCTTGGGAGATATTTGGACCACCCGATCACAACGATCGAAGGTCATATGCTTTTCCTTACCGGGTTTGTCTCCTCCCCGCACGACAGTGTGAAGGTTGTGCTCCTACGGCCTTCCTCGAGCTCTACCGAGGGTCTGCTTGTTGGTGAATGGTCGGGGAAGCTCGAGGAAACCCTAGTGATCGCCTAGTTGGTGGTGTGGGACAACTGAGGTGGCTGAAGAGACACGACGACGTATGGTCGTCGGAGTTGGAGGAGAGTTGAGTTGAGGTGCAAAGTCCAGCAATTAAAGGATGTACCTGCAAGAAGGGTTACGTATAGCTGAAGCAGCACTCGTGTGAGGAGTTGCGAGTGAGATGGGGGCCTGAGCATGGAGAAGAGAGTGGAGGATCGGCGAGTCCTCCTCCTTGAAGGCAGATAAGGTGGGTCAACGTGGATGGGGATACTGACAGAGAGAGGTTATGATTGAAGGATTGCACGAGGGAGATGGATGGGTGGCGAAGCTTGATAGATGATCGATGGGAGGTGAAGTGCATCATGCACGACAGAATAATTGAGAGAAAATGAAAAGAAAGAGGAGAAAATACATGATCGGATACGTAGGTAGGGCGGAGGATAGCTTGGGTTGAGTTTCAATTGGAACCTCTGTCCATCGCTCGACGAGAACAGCTAGTTCTCGAAGCTTGAACAGTCGTCGGGGAGGTGGAGCTTACATGGCTGAAACCATGGATCTCACCTAGGGCCAGAGGTCGTTATCGCCTCGACAACTACCCTCCACTATCACCGGAGGGTAAAGGAAGATGGGCCTCATCCAATGGATTGGTGGATAAGGTTGAGTAGAGGCGTTCGAGGGCTATTTAAAGGTGGTGGAGCTCCGACCATTATATGGGAAGAGGTGGTTTGATTATGACCGGAGAGAGGAGGTGGGACAGATGCTGAAGTAGTGATGGTGGGAGTGAAGGTCGAACAAGGTAAGGCTACGTGGGGAGTTTTTAGGGAGCTGGAAGGATGGCTGAGATGGATGTTAGAAAAGGAAGGGGGTGAAGTGGAGCAAAATGTAATGCATCGGGGCGAGGCGTACTGGAGGTAGGAGACGAATGGGGATCGTTGGATCTTGCGATCCAACGACTCAGATGAAGGCGTCGATGGGTTGCTTAGATTAGATTAGGCGATCTGGTCTAAGGGCTAAGGGTGGAACGAGGACGTGCGTTCGAGATGAGGTTTATCAGAAGAGATCATAGGGTAGAGATGAGTACAGGTGCGGATGGCTGAGATGAAGCATGGTGTGTGATCCATTGGTGGAAGATGAAGGGGGTGACGTGGAGGAGGCAGAGCCGTGGGATGCTATGCCATCCGGTGACTGAGGTGAAGGTGGGAATGGATGGATAAGATCCGATCAGTGGGCCTAATCAGATGATGGAGAGGAGAAGGGAGATGGGTTGTGGAGATGAAGGCGGTGGAAGTGGATCCAAGTGCAGCGGAGGGTTGCGGGTGGTGCAAGGAGGGATGGCCACGTGGGTGTCCTAGAGGGCACCACGTGGTCGCACCAGAGTATTCAAAAAATAGAAATAAAATAAAATTAAAAAAGAATTATAAGGAGGTCGAATTAATAAAAAATCAAAATATGATAGCTTTAGATCCCAATGAAATCTACAAGTTTCGTGTTGAATCAAAAGTCAAAAGAAGTCATTTGTAGAAACGGATATTTTGAAAGCAATTTTAATAGGTAAAAAGACTTGATTTTAATTGGTATGTATTTTTTTATATTTTTAATATCTTTTTAATACCAAAATAAATACATACAATAATTAGTGTTAGGGTTAATTACAAGGGAAAGGATTATTGTAAAGATGTGGAATTAATGAAGATTTGCAATGAAGTTCATATTCTTCGAGGATAAAAAGAGAGAATAATGATGATTCATCAGAGATTGATCACCAGTCATCCATCTAGCTCACATCCCCTTGCCTTTAAGGCAGTCTACCCCTCCTACTTTTTCAGAACAACCTTTTGAGGAGATGTGTGCCCTTATAGCATATTACCAATCACTTGGTGTTCCTCCACCTCTAATGTATGGAGGATTTTACGATGAACCATTCTTTTCACACATGTCCGAGCCATGCCCTATCCTGACTCCAGACTCCTTCTATGGATTTGGATTCTCCATCTTCTGCAAATTAGAGCGTCAACGTACATGTGTTGTTGATAAACCGAGAGACATGAGGGTCTAAATGTCTCACACAAGGCGGAGACTGAGTCGTTGCGGCGACCCTTGGTAGATCCCGATTAAATCAACAATTAACTCACGAATAATATCAAGCAATGGAAATCAAAGTGTGGAGTTAAAATTTATCATAACTCTACAAAATATGTATATAGTGCAAGTATGTAGAGTGTTGAATACATGGAGCAAACAGGTAGAGTAAGGCAATAATGCTCAGAAATGTGAAAGTGGTTAAATGCCTACAAGTGCTATTTTTTGTGGGTTTTGAATTTCATTTTTTTTATTTAATGTTTGATTTTATATTTTATATTTTGGTTTTTAATTTACTGATTTTGTATTTTCTTTTTATATTTTGTATTTTTATATTTTATTTTTCTTTTAATAAAGATATAATGTATATAAGGAATATATATGTACACTAGAGATAAGAGAGGGATAAAAATAAGACAAAATGCTCAAAATACAGGAAATGAAATGTTTTTGTGATTTTTATACATTAAGATGCTTCTTTATTTTTTCAAGATTTTAATTAATTTTTTTGGTATTTTTAAGGGCAAAAATACTAGTAAACAGTGAAATCTGTTGCTGGCCACAATTAAAAAGGGGGTTTAAAATATCAAACAGTATCCAAAATTACTCAAATTAATTTTAAATCAAAGAGAATAAATTAAAGTGAACACAGAAACTGAGTTTGTATTTTTAGAATTTTTCTAGAATTTTTTAGATTTTTAGGAAGATTTTTGGAGTTTTCTAATTTTTAAGGTTTTTTGTTTTGAAATTTTTAATGATTTTTGGACTGACACTAAAAGATAATAAAATACGCAAAATATAATTTTTTTGGAATTTTGTCGAAGACTTTTATAATTTTTATAGGTTTTCTAATGCAAACAGTACTGAAAAGGCATGTTTTTGATTTTTAATAAATATGAAAATGCAATGAAAATGCAAACTAAAAATATGGCGTTAAACTACAATGCAACAGAAGCCTATGGTATTTTTTATAATTTTTCGAGTTAAAATGATGCATGAAACAAACGTAAACATCCAAGCAAAAATACAATACTAGCAAGGGCATAAACGTAAATACACAGAAGTTCAAGGGCCTACTTGCAATTTTTCCAAAAATATATAACTTCAAATACAATTTGATGGACTAAAAGTAAATACCCAAACCCGGAGGGGGTTCGCTGCAAAATGTCCAACTCACGCGCACTGAGCACGTGACCCGACGGGGGTATTTTTACAATTTTACAAAGTTCCAGGGGCTCAGATGCAATTTTACAAAAATATTACAACTTAATTAAAAAGTTCATGGACTGAAACGAAATAAACAAACCCTCAGGGGGTCCTATGCAAAATACCCAGCCCCCTCATGCGCACGGACACGTGAGGTGACGTGGATAGGACCTAAGTGCAAATAAAGAAAGTACGGAGGCTTGGATGCAAATATTACAAAAGTTTTTAAACTACGCTTAAAAGCTTCTGGACTGAATTAAAATACAAAATTTTACGAGGGTGAAAGTGCAAAATACCCACGCCTATATTCCTCATGTGAGATCGAACGGCGGAGGGCCGCTCACTTATCCACGTGGCGCGCGCACAACGCGCGATGACGATTCATGGTTGGACGGTTGCGATTAGATCCTCGGATGAAGATCTGACGGTGGTGGCGTGACGCGATCCAACGGCGGAGATCAAAACTGGGGCAGCGGCTCGATCGGACGGCGAAGAAGCGAAGAGGAACAACGGGGATGAACGCCGGCGAGGCGAACTTCCCCGAGCTCGATCTCGGGTCTCCGGCTGTCTAGAAGCGTGCGAAATGGACCGGCATGCTCCTGGGAGGTCATGCTAGATGCTGGAGGGCTCAGGTTCGTCGGAGGAGTGTCGAGGTGCTGGCGCGAAGGCGGCAGAGCTCGGAGCTCTAGGTAGCTCCGGCGATGTACGCAAAATGGCCCCCAGGGGCTTTGACTGTGCTTTGATCTGCAAAAAGGGGTGAGAGGGTCCAGGGCAAACTTCTTGGACCCCGCGGAGTCGAATGGGATGTCGGAGATGTTCGGTGGAAGGCGAGGGGCTTCGGCCGGAGGTGCGCTCCGGCGATGAGCGATGGGAGGCGAATCGATACATGGAACTCGGATATTTTTGGGGGTTTTTGATCCTGAAGCGAAGGGAGATAAAATGCGAGATACAAAAGGGGAAAAAGGGCAAACCTCGAAGGTGGGGGACCTGAGGTAGTAGAACCTCGACGCCGGAGGTCGGCGGAGATGGTGGAACCGATTCGAGGCTTCCTCGACTCGCCTAAGGGTACGGTTGAGGAGCTGTCACCTTCGGCAACGTGAAGAGCACAACAGGGAGGAGGATTGATGGACAAGAAGGGTTCAAAATTGGGCTCGAAGGTGACGGATCAGATATATACAAGGTGGTGGCGTGAGTTTGGGAGCAAGAACACGCGCAAATGGTGAAGATCTGGGGAGATCTGAGGGCTCGGCGAGGATCAAGGATGTACAGAGAGGAATTCCCAAGAAGGAATCGAGGGGAGAGGACGAAGGGATTAAGCGCAAGAATTTCTTTAAAATGGGACAAAATCACGGGTGTCAGAAGCTTGCAGGCCTCGGTCAGGGAGTTGACCAAGGACAACAAGCGACCGCACATGGTTGGTCCACGTGGACCAACCAGGAAATTCAGAGCCAAAAATTATTTGTGAAATCGAAATAAAATAGTAAATGAATTTATTAATTTTAGGTTAAAAAATAAAAAATGTTTCTTATTTTATAAAGAATTTTATGGTGATTTTTATTTATTTTTATGAGGTATTTAATTACAAATTACCTTTTTCACCTTATATAGGTATATATATCTATATACTTTATTATTTTATTTTTATTTTGTATATTTAATTTATTTATTTTTGTTTATTATTATATAAATTTATAAAATATTTTTATACACTTAAATATATTTTTATTTTATTTTTGTGATGTATTTTGTACACTTAATAAAATATAAATAGTAATTATATAGGTATATGTACAGATATTATACCTAAGTGTGTTGTACATAAGTATTTTATTTCGTGTTTTCTTGAGGTTTTTGTTCCTGTTTTAATGTACATATAAGTTATAAAATTATAAAAATATAAAATTATGAAAATAATTAATAAATAATAAAATGAATATTCTATTTTGTACAAGTATACAATAGAGGTCCAAAACTCAACTTTCAAACCGTAGCTCCATCAAATGTGAAACCACCTCTATTAAATAGATTATTTTAAATTATATACAATTAAAGGTGAGTTTGATGCATTTCGAGCTTTTATGTGCAAGATATAGGTCTCGGAAGTTGGTATTTTGGATTTTTATTTAGATCATAAACTTTTATCTGTACAGTATTTTTGTATGAAATAAATTTTGTTTTTTTAATTATGTAATTATCTACAACTTTTATGTACAAGATTTCTTTATTTGAGATATAAAAAGTGGAACCAAAAATAGGTCCCAAAAATGAATAAAGAAAGAATAAAATGAATAGGTGTCTAGCCCTTATCCCCCCCTACTTTATTCCTTGTCGACCTATTCATCAAGATGCCTAGGTTTCGGGGTTTCGGGTCATAAAATATTTACAATAATTTAATCTTTTTATTTTCTTTTATTTATTCTATAATTTTGGCTTTAAATACAGTATTTTACACACTATTTACATGCACATGCATGAATGCTAAGATGCTCTAATTAAGGGTACTTACATGCATTTGTTAGGGGTTTTGTGGCCAAAATAATAGAATAAAGATGATGAAATGTGGATTCATCAGTCGTCGGTGCCAAGACAGACTTCTGATTCATCCATGCTTCTACATATTTTAGCTGATGGGAAGTAAATATCAATCGTAATTTATCTTTCTTTTTTTGTATCAATATATGTATATATATGAACTACTTCATATGTTATGTATGGATTTTCTAATAGCAATTAGGTTGATAAAGATATCACAAAATTTATCAAGGCACATACGACTTGCACAGAGTTTCGGTGGTGCCACATTCCCACCAATGAGCAGGAAAGATTGTTCGACTTATTTTTGGTAGGAAATGTAATTTAAAAAATTAATTAATTGTAACATATTCAGTTAAGTAATGCATTCTTGAAATTTTCAAGGTAGGTATCATTTTGTCCCTAGTTTAGGCAAGGAGGCTTACCAGTGAACCTTTTATCCTTATGATGGTGAAGAGAATGAACGACATCTTATTTAAGGCTAGGAGGGACTCGCATAGAAAAACAGGTCGAGAGGAGATGGATTTCGAGGAGAGGAATAGATTCCATCCAGCTTGGTGCATCGATGAGAGATAATGAAATTTTTTACATTAGCTAAATTAAAAAATTTATCTGTATTTATAATAATTCCTTATTTTAGGTGGATAGGTTTCTTTATGCTTTCTTTTCTGATGATGAGTTAGGAAGGAGGTCCATCGTAGGTAGGGCGAACCGCCAAAAGTAAAAATTTAGATCGGCAAGTGGCTTAAAAAGACACAATCAAATCTAACCTGAGTTGTAATTTTAACAAGTTCATACTATTATTTATATATCTAATTTGTAATATATGTGTTCTTTATTTCTTATTTATATTTTTCTTTTCCAGGTTGCTAAGTTGTAAAGAGACCCATCTATTCAAGAGTAGTGGGTTTGGGCCCATATGTGTGTGAAAGATGTTGAATCCTAATGGTCTAATCATGAGGCACGAGACGTGATGGTTAGTAAGTTTAGATGACATAAGTTAATATCTATTATAATTGTATACAATATTCCTTTTTCCCGGATTTACCTTTTAGGATCGATATTTGACCCTTAGTGTCGAGAAATGGGTCGACACTCCTGTGGACGAGCAACATGCATTTGATAACTTTTTGTGGAAGCGGATATATTAAAATACACTATAATTAATTGACTTATTATAGATTATACTTTTATGTTTAGCAATTGTGAATATAAATCATAGGTTTTTGAGAAGACGGATGTTGATTTTGCCAATAGGAAGCATCCACTTAGTGGTCTTCCTCCATACTATGTGGAGTAACATCAACATTCATGTTCTACTTATGACCAACCATCTTATTCATAGGCTCGCTCATCATAGCAACCAACATTGTATATGGAGTCTCAGATGATGATGATGGTGGAGAAGGATACCAAGTTTCAGGAAGATTTCACGACTTATATGTAAGAATTTAATTTGAGTGTATTCTAATTGTATTCTACATAGAATTATTTTCTCTAAATTATCTTATACTTCATTCATTATAGATCACAAAAGTCAACATCATAACAAGGGGAGTATGAAGAAGAGGAGGAAAAAGAGACTGATCCGGAAGAAGAATAAGAAGATCGAATGTATGAAAGGTCTAAGGAAAAGGAAAAGGAAAAGAAGAAGTCCAAATGGAGTGTGATCTCAATGATCTTTCAGACGAAGAAGAAATGATATCATCATGTCCTACTTGTAGAGTAGAGAACATTTTGCATTTGTATGAACTTTTATGTTGGATTCCATGTATATTATATGTATACATTACATTTCAATTTGGGAATTATAACTATATCCTTTTCATGTCAAGTTTCATGTATTATGCTAGTTATTCTAGAGTTATTGTAAGTGAACAACAAGTGGGTGTTCATGATGAAGGAGGAAGTTGATGGTTCCATTAAATACAAGGCTCGGCTAGTGGCGAAGAGCTTTCAGCAGAAAGTAGGAGTTGATTTCACAGAGATTTTTGCACATGCTGTAAAGGTCTCAATCATAAAGCAATATTGAGCATTGTTGTTGCTGAGAACCTACATTTAGAGCAATTGGATGTTAAGACAACATTTCTCCATGGAGATCTTGAGGAGGACATCTACATGCAACAACCAAAGGGCTATGTAGCTACTGGATAGGAAGACATGGTATGCAAGCTCAGAAAAAGCCTTTATGACTTGAAGAAGTCACCGAGACAGTACCAAAAAAATTGATGATTTCATGATAAATACATGATTCCGCAAATGTCATGCTGACCATTGTTCTACTTCAGGAAGCTTGGTATGTCTTACATCATTTTATAATTGTATGTAGATGGCATGCTTGTTGCAAGCTCCTACAAGGAAGAAATAGAAAATCTGAAGGCAATGTTGTCCAAGGAATTTGAAATGAAGGATCTAGGTCCTGCAAAGAAATCTTTAGAATGCATATCATCAGAGACATGAAGAACAAGAAGTTGATATTGTCTCAACCAGATTACATCGAGAAGGTACTTGAAATATTTAATATGAAAAATGCACAATCTACTCTAACACTATAAGAAGCCACTTCAAACTTTCAAAGGAGAAGAACGCGCTACGAAGGAGGGGCATGAGTGCATGTCAAAAGTAACTTACCAGTATGTTGTTGGTAGTTTGATGTATGCAATGGTTTGCACAAGACCAGCCATCTCCCATGTAGTGGGAGTTGTGAGCAGATTCATGGTGATTCCTTGTAAGGAACAATGGGAAGTTGTGAAGTAGATTCTATGCTATCTGAGAGGTACCTCTAACACGGCAATGTGTTATGGGAACACTGACATTCCATTCGAGGTTTTGTGAACTCACATTTTACTTGAGATATTAATGGCAGAAAAAGTGCAATAGGGCATGTCTTTACCCTGGGGAGAGGATCCATTAGTTGGATCTCTGGACTTCAGAAGATAGTGAATATCTTGATCATGGAAGAAGAATATGTGGTGGCAACAGAAGCTTGTGAGGAAATGGTATGATTGAAGGGTCTAATGAAAGAACTGAATAAAGAATGTGAAGATTGTCAATTATTCAGCGACAGTCAAAGTGCAATTCATCTTGCAAAGAATTCAATCTTTCACTCGAGGACTAAACACATTGATGTAAAGTATCACTTCATTCGGACGCAGATAGAAGATGAGAAATTTAAGTTGAAGAAGATTCACACATTAGAAAATGCTACTGATATGTTCACTAAGTCTATAACACTGGAGAAGCCGAAGACATGTTCAGCATCTATTAGTGTTAAAGCATAGAAGACAAGGAAAAGATCACACCAGAACTATTGAATATGTGGTGTGCACCACAAATCAGTCTTCAAGTGGGAGATTGTTGAGATTTATCCCGTGAAGACTGATTGGTTAAATACTAATGGAGAGTATTGCTGATGTAGCCGATCTCCCTCCTGCCTTCTGATTGGTTAAGAGATGTTGGGTTGGATTGTTGAGGCGTCTGAGTACACCTCTTGCATTCTGATTGGCCTACGAGTTGTGGGTTGGATTGTCGAGATACTCAATCCACCTCCTGCATCTTGATTGGTTGAGAGCCGATGATGGGGATTGCTGAATACTTGATATTATTTTGTTGTAGTATAAAAGGAGCCATGTGGCACCACATATTTTAGCTAAAACATCATTTAACAAATAGTAGAGAGATTTTGGTGTGAGCAAGTGGAGTAGGCATATTGCTTAAGCACTATAAATCCTCGTATCGTGCGATTATGCATGTTTCTTCTTCGATTGTGGATCTAGTATGTGGTGCTTCATCGGATTTGTCCCCAACAGTTTCCTCCCACATTCATCGTCTCTCAGCAATGAGTTGAAACATTGCAACCCTTCTAATGCACTGCAAAGTTGGATGTAGGAAGGGACACAACTGAAAATTCGGATTTTTCATTAAGGATTATGTATGTAGGGCATGGGAGGCCGTTAGGTTTTAGGAACGCGGTGAGACAAGGATGATAGAGGGTCAGAGGTGACAGAGGATGTGGTGTGGGGGTGTCAAACGACAAGCGAGTGGAGCAGTTGTGAGGTGGGTGAGTATGAGTTCAGATATGTGAGGGGAGGAGATGTTGACCGAGGTCAACATATTTCAAGTGGGATAAGGTGGTAGTACAGGTGGAGTAGGAGAACCAATAGGGGCATGAAGTAGATTGGTCAAAATGTATCGTTGATCGCGTGTCAATGGGTTTGTTGATAGGGATAAGAAAGGGAGACGGGAGCTAATGAGAAGAGGATGCATGACTTAGTTGATAAAGAGTCAATATGTCTCGTGTTTACACAAGAAAAATACAAAGAGGAAAAATAAATGAAATTAAAAATAAAATAGAAAATATATTCAAATGAAAATTGTCCAATAAGGGATAGGAAATAAAAATAATATATATATATATACATCACTACAAAAAAATGTGAATGATTGCGCATAGTATCTTGTACTAGGCAAGCACATATGCTTGCTCAGGACTGGGTGAGCACACGTAGGGCACATGTGCTCGCCCAGTCTGCTCGCCTATTTAAATTTAGAGGCACGGGCCAGGCAGACATGTGTCAAAGACCCGACGAGCACCTACCCTGGATGAGCACTTAAGTGTGATCGATGGCGTTTGTCAACAGAACATGTGCCAGACTCCAGGGTTTATTTCTCTCGTTCCTTATTCCCCAAACCACGTTGCCGACAATTTTTGAAGCTCCTCCACCCCCGATGACAACCATTCCACACCTCCTCTTGCTCACTATGGCATTCCTTGAGGTATAACGTCTACTCCCTTCATTTTTTTAGTTTATGTTGCCTATATGTGGAGAAATATAAGTTTTCGATTTTGGATATAGATTACTTTTAACCAATGCATTGTTGATTTGTTTCTTTATATTATATTTAGATTATGTAATCATTAATGTAATGTGTGCATATTTATTATTTGATTATGTTAGTAAAGTTTAACAAATTCGTATTATAGATAAGGTGTATGACGAAATGCTTCAACCAAGTCAGTGCTTCTTATCAACATATGTAACATTTTTTTCAAGGAATATTAGGTGTATAAATGTTATGATAAGTCTTTGGTGATTTGAAATTGAAATTTTGATGTGAAGTAGTGCTAATGGTCCATATAAATGTTAGATTTCATTACAAAATATTATTTCTTAGGTAAGTTATGTTGTATATTAGAGGGTGTTGAATGGGTAGAATTGTCTAGATGTGTATAGTCAACATGCATGGGACTTTGTTGGATGATAGTGAAGAGGTGAAAAACTTATGATGGAATGGTTATTTTTTTACTGTGAAGTTGTTTTATAATCAGATGCATAAATTTTAATGTAAGGAGGGTATGTAAAGGTGTTGTCAGGCAATGTTAATGTGAAATTGTTTGAGATGAAGGCGTGGAGATGTGAATGTGATAGTAGCATGTGTAGGTGTATAAAAGTTAAATGTGAATGCACATGGGTTTAGTTTTGAATTTGAGGATAGTATGTATAGATGTGATCTAAATATTGGATAAACCTTGATCATTGTTAAACAAACATCAAAAGTTGTATATATGTAGGTGAAATTGTATGATGTCAATACAAAGTTGTATATGTGAAGGTTTGTGCATGAGTTTTCTTATACAAAAGAAGACGTAGTCTTTAATAGGAGGAATAACATAATTGATGTTATATAAAGAAATTTTATACGTAGGTTTGAACCATTCGTTCTTGCTTCATAAGTGGACCAAGTTTGTTATCTACTGCAAGTGCAAAGAAGAGAAAGAATGTAGAATCATCGTAAAGATAAATTTATGAAGTTATATTTCTAAAGAAGACCTTCCTACAAAAGATGTTATAGATGAAGCTTTTACACCTACTTACGAGCGAAATAATATACTAGATGTAGTTCTAATCATTAAATCTATTTGATTGGCAGATAATCAGGTGATACGTGATGACCTAGTAGATGATGTGGAGATTACAAATGATGATTCAGGCAACTCCGCTATTAATGAGACATATTATAATTCACGTGAATCAAATGATGAAGATTAACTGCAAAGATTTGATAAAGTATTTTCTCATATTTAATTATAAAATATTTTCCATTAATAATTTTATAATTAACTATTATTTTAGGTTTTGAGCGGGCGGCTCGCAGGGATCGCAGCGATCCAGTCATCTGTCCTCGTCACAGTCACCTTATCCTAGTAGGCAGTCGACCTCACCCGCTGATTCAAGATGTCTTCCTAAGGAGGCTCGACAGATCTTAAACTGTTACGAGTCTCTTTGTTATCCTCCTCCTCTCTTTTATGGAGTGTATACAGAGAGCCCTCTTCTTATCCATTCTCTAGACATGCCATGTCTTGGTTCCTGCATGAACACGGATGGATTCTGATTCTCCTTCTTCTTCCAGACATCCAAGCATCAATGTAGTTTTACTGACTAGAAGTAGGCAAACTTCAGTGGCCTTCTCTTTGTTGGAAGTTTCTGCATATGGGAGGTAAAATCCATTTATATGTTCACAGTTTATTTCTCATAAATATTCTCTTAATAAATAAAATTTTACAAAATTTTGTAGTGATTTTCTGAATAACAACATGGTTGCAAAGGAGATAACCAACATTGTGAAGACTAAAAAGTGTCCCATGCATATAATACTTTAAAAATACTTATAGAAAAATTGCTAATTCACTCCAAGATCAGTGAATCCTAAATTCATCGGAATACAATTCACTTTGCTAAATGATGACAGCAATAGCATGTGTTCCAGTCACTAGAGATGTATGATGCCATATCAGAAAGCAAAACACTAAATTGTATGGGCTTGCCCAAGAAGAGGCATAGCAAAAACATTCACAAATGGGTGGGATACCTATAGACAACTTCCAAGTGGGAGTTTAGAAATGACGAGGATAGATCAGTGCATACTCAAGACGTTACGAAGATTTTGATTGAGTTCTCAATTGAAGGAGAATGTTAGGAATAAGTGTTAGTTAAATATGATTGATTGAAGGAGAATGTTAGGAATAAGTGTTAGTTATATATGATTGAGAATCGTAAATAAATTAAAATCTTAATTTTAGTATGAATTGAATTGTATTTCATTAATAACTCTTAAAAGGATATGACTTTAGGTGTTGTACTTAAGCTATATATATACAAGGTTGGATGCATTGCTTCCACATCACACCAAATGACACAACAGAGAGAGAGAGAGAGGAGTGAGAAGAAAAGGAAAAGATCAAAGGATTGGAGAGAGTTATACTTGCTCTTCTTTGTAATATTTTTCTTCTACAATGTTATAAAAGGTGATCAAAAGTCATTATTATACCGCATGCCTTCTTCTCCTTCACGTACTTTGTAGTACCTGATTGTGCATAAGTTTTCTCCAATAATATTTTAGTTTTCTATATTTTTTTATGCATGATATAAGTTTAAAAGTTATCAAAAATGACAATTCTATTTACATCGGTTCACTAAATTAAATGACACTAAAAATACCATTTTGCATAATCATCCTCCGATTACTAATAAGGGAAATAGTAATTGGTCAAAATTACATACAACTTATTAACTAATGGAAGTATTTGCAACATTCAAACTGGTCATAAAAATGATTTCCACGGAAAGTTTGCTGATTCAAATTGGGCATATGAAAAAATGGTTTCCACAAAGTTTCCTGCTTCGTATGGTTGTAAGTAAGAAACTCTTTTATATAACATTAAGAGGAGAGACAATTTTGAAAATAAAGAGATGCTCATTTAGTGAACCTTATGAAGAAAATATATATCATTTCATTCTTGATTGGTTCCTCGTTAAGTAATTATGGTTTAACGCTAGAATGATTAAGCTTATCAAGTTAATTTAGCTTGACTTGTGATGAGGATAGTGCGAGCTCAATGAACTCAACACAGAATCACATCATCATGATCATATAAGCCTCAAATATCTAGTGAGTTTGTGTTTGTATATTTTTACCCAGCAGACCATGTAATCTTTTGCAATTACCGCTACGACCTCTGAAACATCGTAATTCCTCCCCCGACCCTGTAAAGTTGCTAACTCTTACCCTACAGACCCTGCGGTTAAGGCCCGTTAATTGACCCGTTAAAATTAACCAGATTCCGTTATATTCATTTATATTATACCCATTTTGTTTATTAAATTTACATGGAATGCCACTCCACCATAGGAGGACCCCCGGTCGCTCCACCATCCAATATTGTGTTCTCCGATGGTGGGGCGGGAGCCTGGTGTTCACGTACGGGACGCTGAAGCAGAGCTTCTCCAACAACACCCTCCTGCAGGACCTCATCTTCACCAGAGACGCCTCGTACGTCGGCCCTTCCGTACCTCCCTCCCCTTCCCGTTGGTCTGCGGCCCCTTCCGCGTCCCTTTCCCCCTCAACCTCCCTGATCGCGGTCACAGCGTCTTCGGCGAGCTCTACTCCGTCTCTCCACAGGCCCTCGCCCGCCTCGACGACTTCGAGGGCACCTCACATGGACACTACCAGTGCCTCCCCATCGCCCTCATCCGCACCGACGCCAACGCCGACGAGCCGAAGGAGGTCGTCGAGGTCGAAGCCTACTACGCCCACAGCAGCTACGCCCGAGGAGCTCTGGAAGAGAAACGGGGAGAGGGGGTACCGCGTCTACGCCGAGGAGCTCTGGAAGAGCAGGGGATCGCAGAGAAAGAGGGATCACCATCGCCTCCGCCCTTATCTTGAACCCTTGCCCCCATCCCGAGCCATGTCGCCCCCGCCTCTGCCCCTATCCCCATCCCTCCCACCATCCCGAGCCCTGCCGCCCCTGCCTCCGCCCCTATCCCTAGCCCTCCCAACATCCCGAGCCCTGCCGCCCCCGCCTCCGCCCCTATCCCCAGCCCTCCCACCATCCCGAACCCTACCGCCCCCGCCTCTACCCCTATCCCCAACCCTCCCACCATCCCGAGCCCACCGCTGCAGGCTTTGGAGGGAGAACACTCGAGGAGGAAGGTCTCCACGATGCCAGAGGCGAGGGCTTCAGTGGCAGAGGAGCCGGCTGGGCCAACGTCATCGGGCGGGGGAGGATGGGGTTACGAGAGGAGGAGGTGATGTGGCTATACGTGAGGGGGCATGGTGGAGGGGGTCCCTACACACGGAGATTGAAGATCCACACCGTTGATCTTCTTGGGTTTGATTAACTCAAGTTTAACTCAAGTAATTGACTCCAATAAAGTTAAATTTAACGGCAAGGTTTGTGGGGTAAGACGGAGCAAGTTTACAGGGTCAAGAGAGGAATTACGATGTTCAGAGGTTGTAGCGGTAATTGCAAAAGATTACAGGGTCTACCGGGTAAAAATCCCTTGTATTTATCAAGTAGAGTCATGTTCACCTCACTAACTCAATATAAGGCGATGGGTTTTAAGTGTGCAATAAAATTGTCTGAAAAATTCAATCATACTTTCCATTTTTTATGGATTGAAAATTGAAAAAAGAACCCCACAACCTTAATTATGACTTTACAAAAACCCTTGATTTTCTTGCGTTCATGCCTTCGCATCTTTCACACCTCTGCTCAAATCCTACTCTCCTCCCAACGATAGAAGCAGTGAGCTCCCACTCTAAAGACTAGAGTTGAACCCCACCCTCCCCCCTTAATCACTAAAAAAAGTGTTGTCGGGAAATGGCATGGAGATTGGGCATCCTTGAGCTTTGTTAGAAACACACGAGAATATCATCTTGGGCCCATAATTCAAACCCAAACATTCTTAAAATTATTTGTCCAGCAAATGAAATCATATTCATCTTCTGATTTCTCATCGATTCCTTACCTTAACCTTGAAACAGATAAATTCCTCATGGGCATGGACATATTTACATTGGACAAGTTTTCTATCTTCTGATATTCCTATTCTCTACCAGCAACCCAAAAACCCTATCAAATTCAAGACACTGTCATATATTCACTGGGAATTACAAAAGTCAGAAACCCATCTCCATAATTGAAGAACTTCAAGCAATCAGCAAAGCAGATAAGACCCAACTGCCCAGTAAATTCTAGTGTCCATTCAAATTGGAAACAGTAGGAACTATATATGTCTGTTATCTGCAGATATCTTCCTGAGCCCTCGCTTTTATCAGAGGTGCCATTTTGTTGGTATAATTGGAGTTCAAAATTATCAAAAAAATCATGAAAAAATCAGCAATTGATTTGGGGAGAGACAGAAGGCAAATAGCCGCCCTCAAAAGTTACAATAAACTACAAGGTACTTCTCTGAAGTGCTGGATGTCTTCCATCAGCTTGTCTTATCTTCTCTATAAGAAATTAGGTTATTCTTCCTTATCCACTATATTAGACCTCAGAGTTGCATGTTTTCCAACGTTCTTGAGTGAAGTAGAGTGTGGAGATGCATGCATTTGCTGCAAAATAGAACAGTTAAACATTAACAAGGATGCCCTCAAGGGAGATCATGCAAACATGTAATGAATCTACTACCATTTTATCCTCATCTCGAGGGGCATAAACTAAACCTTAGTTTATTAAGGCAGCCCATAAGTAATTAGATCGATGTGAACTTTTACTAAACAGCATGTGCATCTGTTTCTTTCGCCTGGAAGAATATATATAAAACCCTCCTGGGTAATCTCCAAAGGTTGGGATTTGAACACACAACCACGTGAAAAGTTGGCATGACCTCTCACTGCTAATCCCTTAATAATTGGTCACTAAACAATATCCGGTAATACCCACTTCCATTCATACAGACAATGTATGCGGAACAGATTGTTATAGTCCCAGCTTTGACTGTTTGCAGGTAAATGTCATTCTGTTCTATCATGAAAACTACATAAAAACCATGCTTTAGTTCACATTAAAATGACGTAAAAATTGGCAGGAAACAGAAACTTATAAGCAATACCTTATCCTGAAAGGCTTTTATTGCAACAATTAGCAACCTATCCCCTGTGACTTCCCTTATGCGGTGTATCAGCTGTTGCCTCGTTAGTTTCCTTTCCTGAAGGATATTGCAAGTCTGGTAATATCAACCACAATAAATTAAATCAAACCAACAGCTATCAATCGATATATACCAGATATCCATTGTGGAACTTTTTTATCATGCAAACTCTACTGGTAGGTAGACTACTCGAAAGCATGGATACCAGTGTCCCAAGTGGTATCCATGGAGAACTAGGCTTTTTAATTTCATGTGCTTGCTCTTGGCCTGAACACAGAGGTAAGAATTTCTTGATGAGAACTTCCTCATGGTAGAAATCATATCTGTAATGCGAAATACAAAAAATGACACTTAGAATTAGATGGCGTGTTTCCCCATTTAACGGCTTAATTTTAAATGGCCATATTGCAGAAAATGACACTTAGAATTAGATGGCGTGTTTCCTCATTTAACGTCTTAATTTTAAATGGCCATATTGGTGATACATTGGTGTACTTGAGAATTAGGCATGCTACTCTAAAGTCTAAACTGTGTGATCTCTTGAAACTATTATTTCAGATTTTTCACTCTCTCGCTGATACGATTTTCCATTTCTCCTATATAATATAAGTAATAAAGGAAGTTCTTGACTATGGCATTGGTAATTATGACTTGCCTTCAACACGATGTCCCATTTTGATGCTAAGCACATATACAGGCAGTACGTGGGTCTTCACATGTTCTTTCCAAATGATATACCTTTTGGGGTTCAACTGGTCATCAACACCCGAATCGAATTCTTCGCTACTTGGTGAAGATTGTCTTGATCCCAAGAGGATCTGCTCCGTGTTTCCTAGAATCACCTTACACAAGAGCAAGTGCCTTAGGCCATATCTATCGATAGTTGAAGTTGCAATACTGCAAAAGATAGACACCATATTCAAATTAATGCACTTCCCTATATCGTCCTGAAAAGGTTAAAGACGAAGCAAGAACAGTTATGTGAGTCATGAGAAAGAAAATAAACTCGGTACACCTCAGGTTTGGAGATCTACCTATCGACTGCATGGTCCTCAGGTGAAAGATACAAACCCAGCCCAAAGGAACCGGCATTTTCAGACAGGGTGAAGCCATTGCGGATGATCTGACCAACTCCATCCCTCGATGAGCCATACCACGCAAATTTAACATTCGGTTCCCCGCTGTGCTTCTCTGCCATGCACTCCGTTGCATATCGGAATTCTTCCAGCTGATGAGCCGCTGAATTAGTTGCATACGTATTCTCAAAGGCAGCAATAATGCGGCAATGCCTTGAAGGACACCACAGACTGGAGTACAACCTATGCTTGAGCAAGATGAGGTCTTGACTGTTCTCATGGAGCCTTAATAACGGATTGGTGCCTGATCGAAGTGTGGGACGTACTGGTCCTGATACCGAGCTCTCGCAATCGGAGACACAGCTCATTGGGCTGGCAGGATCCTGATTCTCAAATCTTCCAGCCATGCTTTGCAGACTATATCTACACATCAATGACATCATAACTACAAAATGTGAAAAATCGAGAAAACTACCTTCCTAAACCATAGCATCAAATCGAGAGCCCCTCACCCTCAAAGTAAAGAAAAGTGTTCTGGTAAGAAGTTCAATTGCTTCTCCTGTTCGCAAGGTCCACAGATGGAGAAGCCAAACTTCTAGCAAACACCTTCCCATGACCCTGGTTTTGTTATATTGTTAACAGAGAGGACGTCCAGGAAAAACTAAAATTATACTAATGAACTTTTCCTTCTTTCTCGGCAAAGATATCCTAAATTCTCCAGTTAAATAAACCCAAAAGCTGATTTCTATATATTGAGATTCCAATAACAATAACATATATCTAAGAAAGAGTGAATAATTTAAGAACAAAAACCAAAAAGATCATCATGCCTCGATTTTGATAGGATCTTTCTCATGGATTATTAAGAAAGAAGGACGCAGGAGAAAAAATAGTAAACTAACGGATGTTTCTTCTCTGGTGACATCCATCTATCCAGGCAAATTCCCCGGTCAAACAAACCAAAAATCTGATTTTGAAAGACTTCATATCACAATAATAATGTAAATCTAAGAATAAGCCTCTAACATAATTTCACCAGGTAGAATCTACTATAGAAAAAACAAATAAATGAACCCACTACCAAGAAACAGTGACAAACAATTCAAGAACAAAAAGACCGAATGGACAAGTGTGACATGATTCTGCAGTAGCACAAAATGGGAACAACCAAGAATGCAAAACCTCACCGGATGTAAATGGCGCGAATTCGAGACGATGCAGACGATCAACAGGGAGGAGATGAGAGAGAAATAGAGAATAAGAAGAAGAAATAGGAGATGAGAGAGAGAGAGAATAAGAATAAGAAGAAGAACGATGGGAACGGGGGGTGGAGCGGAGGAGAAGAAGGGGCGCTGCCGTGTGTATCTGTGTGAGAGCGCGCGCATATGGTTTGGGTTGGGGGCATCAGCGGGCGCAACCTGTTTGGGATGCGCCGCGGGATCGATTCAAAGAACTGTGATTACCATTCTACCCTGGAGCCTTTGGGATGGGATGGGCTTTCGTGTTCCTCAACCCACAGGCACGTGAGCTATACATCGAGTGCATGTCAATATGGGTCTATCCATTCATTGCATACTCGACTTGAATTTGTCTCCTTTAATGATCTAAAATCCATCTTATTAAATTTTGGATAGGTTTAGATTTTGAATTGACTACCTAATATAGATATGGATTTCAAATTGCTTTGTAGGAACCTGAACTTGAACTCATCTCAAACCTGAATAAAAAATATATATAAAGATAGTTGTGTGTGTTGGATTTTAATCAAACTAGATCCAAATCCATTTCATATCTAATGTGTATCGATCTACATATAAATATCTAACTCAATTTTCTCCTCTCCATCCATTTATTCATATTCAACTAACTTTTTGTATATTTGATAGAAAAAACTTTCAACACAAAAGAGCTAAATACTTAACATATATAAACATTCAATATCCTCTATATATTGCACACTTTTATCTCCATATTACTTGATCTCTCTCTATTTCGTGTATCGATGAAAATCTTGTATACATTTATAAACAATTTAAGATTTACCATGTCAAAGATATGTGTACCCATTGGGTACACGAGTATCCGACGGGTATATTGGTGCCCACTAGAAATTACACGTTTAATAAATGGACTGGTATGGGTAGTGATATTATAAATGGGTATGGGTTTGGGAATAGTAATACCCGCTCCAAACCCGACCCATTGACATCCCTAGAGCCCTCTCCTCACTCATTGCTCTCGGACTTTTTTTTAATCCCACCTTGTCTCCTCTTCTAGATAGGATCCTCTAATGTGGTGTTGTTCCTGTCGTAATCGTGTGAGCCGTTCAATCTTGATCGAGCGGTTCACATGATTTTACACGGTACGAACCCACAAAAAGTGCAAAATCTAGCGAACCGCTTGATCGAGATCGAGCGGCTCACATAGCTACTGCAGAATCTGTTGCATTTCCGCCTACAACAGAGGATCTGTCTCTCTCCTCTTCTCGTAATTATTGGCTTATCATCGCACTCAAGGGATTCTCTGCATTGCCACGTTACTCGGAGTAATTTGATATACCTATGCTTTATCCCCGTGTTTTTTATTTAGAATTAGTTGTATAAACCGTACAATTTCTTTATATTTTGTACACGTTCAAATAAAAATAAAATAAAATATACATTATAATCATTCAAAAAGTTAATATAACTCATATCAATGTCACATCGCATCACATTTATCATTCCACCTTCTCCAATCCTCCAAACCATCCAAACAATTTCTATTTGATTACTCCAACACAACCTAATCCCGTTGCATTTGGTTCGGAGGTTATCCAGCATATGGTATCCCACACCAAAAGTGGGTTACATACTGGATAATATGTTTTGTGTTTTGGTATTTGAATAGATGGTTTTACTTTTGAGAGTGTTTGTGGTGATATGATTGTATTGAATTTTGGAAAAATGATTAGAAGTTGAGTATTTTATAATTTTTAGATGACAAGATGGTATATTATAATATTTTTTATTCGGATGATGAAAGAGAAATATATGATTTGATGTATGAAATGTGAGAGAGTGTGATTTTTTGTTGGAAGTTACACTTGGATTTTCATCATTTTTCCCCCGAAAAACCATGGATTTTGCCCCCAAGATGTTCCCCAAAAATACTCATTTCCAACCACCTATCCCTATCATCTATTTTTCATCTTCCATAATGTGGGGCTCATGGAAAATCACATGCACTCTCTCTTTTAATACATGAGATCTCATATTTCTCTTTCATCCATCCCAAAAAAATATTATAGTATATCATCTTGCCATATAACAATAATAAAATACTCAACTTCTAATCCATTTTTCTGAATTTTAATAAAATCATATCACAGCAAACCCTCTCAACAGAAAAATCATCTATCCAACTAAAATATATAAAAAAAATTATCCAACAGATAACTCACTTTTGAGGTGGACTACCCGCTACTAGATAAGCTCTGAACCAAACGCCTCCTAATATTCCTCTTTTGGATATGGGTTTTTTCTTTGGGAAATTTTGACTTGCGCTAAAGTCATCATTGATTTCTTTAAAATCTTTCCAAAAAGAGAACCAATATCGCATGAATCGACTATAATGATCTATCATGAATTTTTTTACTTAATGAGCTCTGAAATCTACTATAATTACATTGCAACCAATATCATCTTTAATAATTGCATGCACCCCAGAATGGGGAATAAGAAATAAAGTGTAGTAACTGATAAGTAAAGTTTATCATTTTCTTTTTTGTATTATTTTCTTTTTTGTTCGATTAGCAATGCAAGGACCTGGGTAACAGTGATGAAAACAGTCGGATATGGATACGAATATAAGTATAACCATATCCTTATCTATTTTAAAATACGAATATGAATGTGGATACGAATATTGACAGATGTAAAAAATGGGTTATCATATACTTAGAAACAAATATGAATGTAAAACTAATACAAATAGGCATGGACGGATCTAGAGGGGGGCATGGAGGGGCACATGCCCCCCTAGATTTTAGGTAATATCCCATGTATTATTACTATATATGTTAAATATATAGTGTTAATTAGATTTTTATATACTAATCTAATTTATAAATTAAAAATGTTAAAAATGGTAACATTGTAATCTATTTCTACAATTTTCTCATTCTCGCTCTTTTATCTACGAAGATCTTTCCCCACATATTCTCTTTAGACATCTCCCTTTCCCTCTCTCAATCAAAAAAAGGAGTTTACCTTACTTTATTTTATGATTCTATTTTTTTTATAAGGTCTCTATTTCAGTGATGTCATCTAAATATTTTTGAGTTTGTATTGATTACGTACTACTATTTTGATAATGCATTTAAATTTTGAAGTTATTTATTGGAACAAGTTTCAAAATCTTAATACAATACAATTAGCTAAAACTTTATCACTATAATAAATTACAATTGAAGTAAAAAATGGGATCGAAAACAATTAGCTATCGATTATTTCTATTATCACGAACTTTTTGTTGTTACAAAGTATGGAATATTTTATCGATAAATTTGTATGATATTATGTACAATATATTATCTATAATTAGAGTAGTAGTAACAAACAAATCATTACTACAAATCTTTATTTAACCTATATTTAGCAATGGATGTTATATGACGATAATTTATAGTCAAAAAATTTATTGATATAGTTATAAATCTGGTGTCCTAAATCATTGTTGCAATATTTTTTTATAATGCTATATTAATAAAAAGTACTTCTACACTATATATTAAGATAATCCAATCTATATTCAACTTAATTTAAAAATGAAATTGTTGCTTTACCACAACATATACCAGACTCGTGGTAACGAAAATTTACCACAACATTGATCAAAAAATTTTATTTGACTTCTGGCAATGTAAATTTTATTGTTGCAAGTTAAAAAATTCTATTATCGCAAATTATTTATTTTGAGTCTTGAATTTTGATTTATCTGATGTCCATAATTTTATGTATATTTAATTAGAATGAAGCGGTTTTTCAAAAAAAAAGAATCCCAAATCTCTTATATGTGTCTTATTCGCATAAAGCTAAAAAATAAAGAAGTTGAATCAAAATATGTAATTTTTTACTGTATCATAATTACTTTACTTGTGAGGTAGTAATAGAATAATCAATATATAAATGATTCTTTTAATTTGTTCCCCCTCTATAAAAAGTTTCTGCCTCCGTCCCTGCGAATAGGATATGAATAATAACATAAATTTTTAATAGATTAACTAAAATATACATGTTTAGCATGGTTTACACATAAAATAGGTATACTAGATATAGTAATTTCATAACAATTATATCAACAATGGCCAATGCAATCACAAAATGTTGTTACGTACAATTATAAATAAATATATTACTATACTTATGCAAGAAAACGAATATACGAATACGAATGTTAATATTAGCTAATGTCAAAGTGATATTCATGTCCGCATCTATTTTAAAACGAATACAAATATAAGTGTCAAAACATGTACAAAATAAATATATAACGAATCGAATACAAATATATTCACATTCATTTTCATTGATACCTAGATCTTGGATCTGGTCATCTTGAGATGGAAATGTATGTAATTCGAATTCAAGAGAAGTATTCATGACCCGTGAAGACATAGCTACTTGCAAAATCCGAAGAAAAGAGATTGTCAGATGCTTATCAGCAATGGTAAGTGGACGAGAATGAGATCATGATCAGGGCCACCAACTTCAGGGGCCCACTTTAAGGCCCATACCCATTTACAAAAATATCCCTAGTGACGTTTCCCATTCCGCCGCCACCATTTAAATCGAATCGACGATCGGAATCCAAAGTCCATACTCCAAACCCCCTTCTCTCTCACGAATCACGGTTTCTTTATCATTTGCAGTGCACGTTATGCTGCATCATCGTAATATTGTCGAGACATTGAGTTGCCGGACATCATCTTTTCTCGTTGGTCCATCCCCATTGAGTTCTTGAATGATGAACTCCATTACTGCAGTGACGCTGGACCGTGACCGAATCCTCTTTGCAGCGCTATTTCCGCATCCAGTTTCGTCTGCATTTTATCATCTTATTTTATAGTTTACAAGAAAATATGGTCTATTTTTTAACGATTATACCCTCCAAATTGAAATAATACCACAATGAGTCTTGTTTTTAACCGAGGTGGTTCTCATCACTCACTTATTTGTATTTTTCATATATTATATACTCGAAGAATAAATTGTTATTGGAAGATTAGTTTTCCTTCTAATACAATCTGTTACATCTCGATGTGTTGTTGTTTGTGAGACTTTGATGCTGGATATGAACACTTCTCCCACTATTCTTAATTTTTAGCTAATTTCATGACCACTACTCCAAATCGGAGGATGTCCACACAACAAAAAAATGATATTTAGTAGAATCCTTGGGGAAAACAATCAAGAATAGACGATTTGATGGAGGGAGATCATAAAATCCAAACATCCAATAAAATAAACTTCTTGTTCTTAAAAGCACCGTGTTCGCACCTATAACAAAAAAACATCACCATTGTTCTCGATATTATGATATACCCCAAAGAAAAAACTTCTGAAATTTGATAAGAAATTTTTTTAAAAATATAGACTCATTTCTTATAATCTTATTTTCAATCATAGGATGGGAGTCGAGACAATGTGCTTTTTTTACTTGGACTTCTAAGATTCAACATTTAAGAGCAACTATTTGATTCTGCTTAAACAGAAGTGAGACATATAAAGTTTTATTTGGAGTTGTTCTTTGTTGGATTGTGATTGAGGGCTCTACTAAGTTTGATGAGTTGTGGCGTTGCAATTGCCTGGTGCTATTTGATTCTTTTACCAGGTGACATTGTTCTTTTTTCTTTTCATGATTTTTAGTTCGTGACTTGTTGTTTGATGCTCGTTATATCACATCCGTAGATCTTTGTAAAATTTTAGAAGTTTTTTTAGGAAGCTTAGGAATTTTAAAAAATTATATATATTTAAAACTTTTTATAAGAGCCCAATTTTTTTCCTTTTGCCTAGGGCCCATGAAAAGTCAGGGACGGCACTGATCATGATACCAAGGTAAAAGACAAGATAGAAAGCGAAAGCTACGGAACACTTACACACATTACAAATGCAAGACAAAGATTTGACCACTCACACAAGTGAAGCCTTAAGTAGAGAAGAAAATGGATAGGGATATATCCGAATATCATTTACCATATTTGAAAAATTACAGGATACAAATATCCATATCCGAATATTAATCGAATACGGATCTAATATGGATATGGATTGTATTTTCCGAATATGAATATAGATATGGTAATTATTTGAATAATCGGATCTGGATATCAGAAAACAATGTTTAATATTATTTTATATATTAGTTAATATAATATAAACCACATCCACGTGTTATAATATTAACATTATATATTATATAATACAACATATTAATGATATTAATAAACTTCCGTTTGTTTGGAGATGAGCACGAACAAAAGTTATGAAAACCTATCGTCCTTTTTGTTTTCGGTCAAGAACGCAGGTTACCTCAACACTCATTTTTATCATGATGCAACTTATTTATATTTCTTTGCTATTTTCTAAAATTACTATGAACTTTGTTAAAAAAATCAATTCGTAACCGTATGTACTCTTTATTCGTTATGTATTTGGATTCCATGTTTATTGGATTCATATTATTTGGATTCACTCTTAATTCGATTCACATTTGGATTAGCTCTTTATTCGGTCTGTGGGGTTCACTCTTTATTCGATCCATATTTGAATTTGATAAATATCAGGGGCGGAACTGGCATATAGTTTGGGGGGGCCATGGCCCCTCCTTAATGGTTACATTTCTCTTATATACTGTTATTAAATTTTGATATGGCCCCTGCTTAAGTATTAGATATATAGCAATCAATGTCAACTTGTATCACTAAATGCTGATTGTCTCACTGGTAAAGTCTTGTTTTCTCCAACTAACAAACCAGGGTTCGAATCTCATGCTTGTATATTTTGTTAGAAAATTGGCTTTGCTCACTTTATCTCCCTCTATCCTATATTTTGTTTAGTTGGCCCCCCCTTCATAAAATTCCTGGTTCCGCCCCTGATAAATATCCAATTCGAATTAGTATCCGTATTTTTAAGGACATTGTTTCCTTAATGCATATCTGAATCGCATCCATATTTGATAGAGATGAAACAAATAGTGATATGAAAATAAGCATATCTAATCCGTATCTAGTCCATTTTCGTCCCTAGCCGCAAGAGTCCAGTGTTGGAACAAATCCTGTATATGATTTATATGAAAATATTGGCGAGATTCTAAATATGAGTTTTATAGAGTCAGTGAATAAAATCTAACCGAATTACATTAACTCATGCTGATGGTTAGTGGTTATCAAGAATCAGTTACGATGAGGTTTGTTATCACATTAGACCCTCCAACTCCAACCCTATAAAAGAGTTATGAAGGCTCGTTATGCAAATCATCGAATAAAGAATTACAGAGCCACCACTCCAACTCTTCACCATCTTAGAGAGTCTTTACATTTGGGGATAAAGAAAAAAGAGGAAGAAAGGATCGCCGTCAAGAAGAACAGAGGAAAAAGGATTACCATCACCTCTCGATATTCATCATAACTATTACGAGATTTTCTGATTTGGGGTGGAAGAAAGTATTTTGTGAATCATTTAGTATAATTTATGTTGATTTTGTTATGTTATGCTTAAAATTCCTACAACGTGATATCAATGCCAAGTTTACATACCTTGACTTTGATGGAATTTACATTATTTGGATTTGACAAGTGGTCAAATATAACAGTTTGATTGATTCCATAAAGTTATTCTTACAATTATATTTCTTGATCCTTTAGTATCAGAGAAACCATTATGGGTTTGTTTGAGTGATTTCGAAAATTAATTTTATCACCTTTCATTGTTTCTCACAAATCCGGTATCTGTGATCCAATTTTTAAGTTCTAAATTATATAATGAACTCTTATCATTACGGTTTGATGTTGTGATTGAAATGAGGAGTCCATTCTTGATGTAGCGGAAAGAAGTGATTAAAAAAACTACAGAAATTTACATTCAATTCCACGATTATGTTTCTTGTTTCTTTTGAAATTATTGTTCCATCTTTCCTTTTAGATAACAATCGTTTGTGTTCTTTTTTCCAAATTTCACATTGTTTGAAAAAGGCAATAACAATTTTAACAATGGCATTCCCCGTGGTGAAAATTGATTTTAAAAAATAAGTCGATAATTCATTATCTAAAATAGGCCTTATTGATGTTTAATGAAATTGTTATGGTGAAAATTTTCGACTTATCAGCTTTGCCTCTGTCATTAATATTAGTCATTATTTTTTTAGTGTGAATCAAATGTGGAGATGTGCAAGATGGTTTAATCCCCGAAGTGATCTAGCCATATATGGATTTAACCCACACTCAGATTATCGTAAATTTGATGCAAATTAATTTTAGTCACATAATAGATAACTCTGATAATCAGAATAGTATGATCGTAGACTAGGAGATACCCACAGGTGGATCATTGTCCATGGTTACACAGATTAGAGGGGTTAGTTGATAAATCTTGTGCTTCACATCCAAAGATGGAAAACATGAATGGACATGATTTAATAATTGCTCGTTAAAGTATCTCTAGTTGATATGTATCTATCGATATGTTAATATTCTACACAAAGGTGTAACATGTTGTGAAAGATAATTTTAATTCACATTTCCGCTTATGTGTTATTGATTTATTAAATTTCTCGAAGCATTATTGTGAGCATATGTATTATTGATTTACAGTTTCAACAGCTATAAACTTGTTTATACTAGGGAATACTATAGTCAGGTTTGATGGACTCAGCTATGCAGATTGGTTAAACCAATTCAATTCCATTTTACGAGTGATAAATTTAGACATTGTGCAGATCAAACGTCACAAGCCATTACGGAAAACAACATTGAGGATGAAAAGTTGTATTATGAGGCTTGGGAGAGGGCAAATAGGCTTTGTTTGAGCATGATGAGAATAACAATGACAAAGAATGTCCAACCGTCAATGCCTAGTACATACAATACTAAGGAATTCATGAAGAAAAATATGGAGTACCTTACACTCTGATATAACTGATAAATCTATTATTGGGACTTTAGTGAACTAATATGAAATATCATGTTATCTACTAATTTAAAAGGATAGAATAGTGTCGTTGAATCAATCAAATGAAATTACCAGAAAAAATTGCAGTTTTTATTTATACTCCTAAACTTATGTGTATAGTGTAAGCACGAGAGTGTCGAACTCAGGAAGCTAACTGTGTGAACTAGGGTAGAGTCGTAGAGTAATCAAAGGAATTAGGGTTTTCTGATATTTTAATAAATTTTGATCATTTTTATTTTTTACTTTTCTTAAATTATTTGTATTATTTTAAAGTTGTTTTTATATACTTAAGTAAGAGAAGTGTGGGTATGGTTTATATTTTTATTTGTTTTACCTTTAAATTTTTTGTGTTTATATTTATTCTATTATTTTTTAGGGATTTTAAGATAATTTTTAGAATTTATTTTGGATTTTAAAAAGATTTTATAGTCGAAAGCAATGTATACAAGTAAATCATGGATAAATTTTGGGTTTTAAAAATACTAAACAGTAAGAAAATATTTTGATTTTTAAAAATTCCTTTAAAACATGGTATTATATGTATTTTCTGATTTTTTATGAATTAGTTATGATTTTATAAGATTTTTGTATATATTTGAACTTTTAAGGATTTTAATTTTGGTTTTTATTTTATTCTTTATTTACTGTTATAATATAGTAAGATATATGTCATATAACTTTTATGTGGTTTTCAGGGATATATTTGTATTTTTATGGATTTTAGAAATATCAAGATTTTGATTTATGGAAAAATACTAAATGTTTTTATTTTTTTCAAAAATAAAGTTATAATGCATAGAGTATTCTAATATATATTTACTAATTTTTTATTTTATTTTCATATTAATTATATTATTAATATGAATTAATACATATTATGTATTTGATATACTCTATAGGGATAAAAATATAACTACTACATATTATAAGGGTGTGTTGTAATAAGGGAGAGACGAAGGGTATATATACACAAAAATCGCGAAAACCACGTAATCGGCTACGTACAGGTTTCGACGTAGACCTATTTGTTATTATTACAAAGGAGTCTTTGATGCAAATACAAGACTTTTTTTTAAATAATCGCTAATTAATTCGTAACTAATTAAATTGGTAGGGAGTTGAATTATTTAAAATTTTAGGCATCAATCGGAACCTTGCGTGCCGATTTGAAGAACCGAGATCAAATCGACACCTCAGGTGTTGATTTGGGGAAACATGCTCGCCAAGTCGACACCTAAGGTGTCGATTTGGATAGTGATGCATGCCATCATTAATTAGTGCATGCAACAATAATCCCTCATTTAATAATGATCCTTTATGCAATAATGATCCCTTCATGCCTGCAATACTTCCTCCGAGTAATAATGATCTCTCATGCATGCAATAAGTAACGATCCCTATAACAATAATGATCCATCATAATAAATAACGATCCCTATAACAATAATGATCCCTCATGCATGCAATAATATGCCTCATGCATGCAATAACCCCTTTGCCCATGTAATCCCTTATAATGATCCATCATGCACGCAATAATCCCTCCACTCATGCAATAATGATCCCCCGCGCAATAACGATCCCTCATGCATGCAATAATCCCTCCACCCAGAGGCAGAATCAGGAATTTCATGAAGGAGGGGCCGAGTATACAACTATTATGAATGCTCAAAAATGGAAAAATCTATTTATTTTCCAATGATATTTATTAAATAGAATTAATATTTTAAAATGAACCTCTTTCAATCTTGATAAATGTAGAATTTAAATCTATTATTAATGTTAGAATTTCAAATAGATTGGTATTTTCAATGGCTATTTTAAAATTGGATAAATATAATAATTTAAGCATCTCTAAATCCATCCTTAAAAAGGCTAAATTATCAAGTGAAATTTTGAAACAAAAAAGTTCATGATTAAAAGGAAATAATAAACTTTATTTTATTTACATGGAGTAATAAAAACAATAAGAAAGATAAATAAACTCGAATATAATTTTATATCAAATTATTTTGATACTTTGGAAGTGATTGGATAAATCACATAAAAGAAAGTAAAATTGATGGAGATAAGATTTGAACCTTGATCTCCAAAATAATAACCATACCACTCTACCACTTAACCATTTGATGATTCTACAATCATTCTCTAATAACATTAATTATAATACAATTGAGGAGTAGCTGTATTAAAAACTTAATACATTGTACAAGTGACATATAATAATCATGGGGGCCATGACCCCCATAATATATGCTAGTTCCTCTCTGCCTCCGCCCATGCAATAATGATCTCCATGCATGCAATAATGGTGCATTTAATATCATGCAATCCACACGGGTGCCGATTTGGGTATGGCTCCTCAAATCGACACCTCAGTTGCCGATTTGGACTCGATTCTTCAAATCAGCAATTCAAGTGCCGATTGATGTCTAAAATTTTAAATAATTCAACTCCCTTCGTATTTAATTAATTATGAATTGATTAATGATTATTTTAAAAAATCCCTACAAGTACCCCAAAAATATCATATGGGCACTTGTGGCGCACGTGAAGCAGTTTGGGTGGTTCGGATTAAGCGGTCGAGTGTGATCGTACAGTTTTCGCTTGAGCGATGTGGAGCGATGACTTACGTTGGATTCTAGTCAGATCGAACGGATGCGAATAAATATGGGGTTTCACCTCTATTCTTCCCTAATCAGAAGCTGCTCCAGGCGGTGACTTCGGAACCCGATTCCAATGAGAGCCACTCTGCTACGGCGCTCTAGAAAGATGAAGCTTTGGTGATCGTGATGTGTAGGTGGATCTCAGGGCAGCTTCGAAGCGATGGTTCTCGAAGGGCGGCAGTCTCAGATTGGATGTATTGTCAGGGTTTTGTTCTGCAAAGTTCGTCCCAAATCAATCTCGCAAGCAGCAGGTGTGCTCAATCTCGATAGGATCTCATGATGCAAACGAAGCAGTGCTCCTCGACAGATGATACTCGGAAAAATTCGATGTGGTTTGTGTCCTGGATCTGATCCTCATTTTACTATTGTTGCTGTTGTTGCGTCCAGATGCTTCTGATGAAGGTAGGCCAGAAGGACGCCTTCCTCCTTTGAGCTCGCCTACGGCGGGTTGGGATGCGGAACTCGGAGATGATCTCCGATGAAGGTGCATCTCAAGGGTTACTTGATTGATCTTCAAATTGCATGCGAGGATCTCATCTGCAGGTCCCTCACGTTGCTCCATGTCAAATGCATGTCATGTAGATGATTAAAATGACTCGAGGCACAAATCCTCTGTTAAAAGCTAAACAAAAGATAAGTGAGATGGGAAACTCTCGAGATGATAGATTGGCTTCAGATCTCATGTCACCGTATGTAACTGGAGGTGGACAGGAATGAAAGGTAGGAGTTGAAGTGATGGAAGACACGAAGATGAGATGGATCGGAGGGGCGATGAGACAATTTGTGCATCAAAACATAAATAAAATAGAGAGATTGAGAGGAGAATAGAGAGATTGAACAGAGAAGAGGAAGTAGAAGATGGAATCTAGAGAACTAACCTGACATGGAAGTGATGGACCGGACTCCTGGGGATTTAGATCTCAGAGGAGCTCTTGGGTCATGGCCTCTATGGACAGCGGCGGTGGAGGTTGTGCACGGCTGAGCGAAGCTCCTCACAGGTGCTGATCTCGTCGCAATCTCTTCTCCTCAACCTCGCTCAATGGAGGACACAGAAAACTGTCACTTCTCTTTCTCTCACTGAGCTCATTGGTAGCAGAGGTCTGGAATGATGGATACATTCACAAGTAGGGTTGTGCATGGATTACGGGTTAAACGATTATCCAATCCCATTCGTGTGAGTTGACCCTAAACCCATAAGTATCCTACAAACCATTCGGCATCGGCAATAACAATTTTACAAACCCATAAGTATCCTACAAACCCATAAGTATATTACAAACCATTCGGGATCCGGCGGCAATGATCGGGCACCCGACCCTGTTTGATCCAAGATATACGGAGCTTCGGCCCTATGATCCATGGATACCTACGGGTCGGTCCATTTCATCGTCCTTCCAATTCGGACAATAACCATCAACTGAGGATCTTATCCATGGGCTTTGCAATCTCCTTACCCATATTGACTTTGAAATTACTTGTAATTAAGATCATTACTTGGAATCAAGATATAAAAATTTATGAATCGAGATTTAAATCGTTGGATGACTTCATAAGAAGAAACTTCTAGATGTTTGTATTTTAACAGAATAAAAGATCTAATATTTTTTAATGTGAAAATTATTAAAAAGAAAATTTAAAAAGTACATTTAATGTCATATGCATGTCATCAACGATGTGAATTAAAAAACAAATATCTCAAACGTAATATGAATAAACATCAAGTTCACAAGGTTTAGAAACCGTACCACATCCTTTAGTTTCATCGAAATTCGACAAAATTTCAATTTCAACAAGTATCAAAATTCAATCGAGATGGTCAGTATATTAACTAGATGGGTTGTCGAAAAAAGAAATGCTAATCAAAATGATCAAAATTTTGATCGAAATTGATCGAAATTCAATTTTGACGTGTCAAAATTCATATCAAAATGATCAATATATTAACTAGATGGGTAGTCGATAAAAGAAAAGAATCGAAATGACCAGAATTTTGGTCAAAATTCGATCGAAATTTCAATTTCGACAAATGCCGAAAGTCGACTGAAATGATGGATATGTTAGCTAAATGAGTGGTAGATAAAAGGAATGCTAACCGAAATGATCAAAATTTTGGCAAAATCCGACCGAAAATTAATTTCAGTCGAGCTATAATATTGTGATTGAAATCGATAATTTGGGCCATGTGATATTTGAATTAGAGAGGGCTTTAATTCGACCCATCAACAGTAAAACGAGTGTTTATTTATCAAGTGTCGATCATTGAAAATTCGAAGAAAACATATTATATTTGCTTTGAAAAAGCATAAGCATAGATTAAAGTTTGGTTTATCAAAGCACGTTTCCTTTTTTGCTCTTTTAATTTTGTGTTCGTCATGATCTTTTCAACCAAAAGTTGTGCGAATTTATAAGCAATGTATTTGCACGTATCACAGATTTATTAGCGTTGATTTTTTTTCTTAAAAACTCCTAAGTTAGAAACTTTCACATCTCAATTATATCATGGATTGATATGTTTTAGTAATCCGCGGGTACCAGGGGGTAACCGAGATCCGTTCATATAACTCGGGTATCCGTTATTGTGATTACCCATTGGAATGGGTCAGGTCGACCCGCTAACCTAATAATGACGGGTCGGGACAGATCATGGTTGAACAGATAAGGTACCCACCCCATGCACACCCCTATTCACAAGTTGGAGGAGGAGGAGTTATATAGAAGAGGGAGAGGAGGGTAGAGGATGTGGACGACGAGAATGAGCGGTGGATGACCTGCGGTTGCGGTTGGGAGTCAAAATGAAGAAGAGAGGAGAAAAGGAAAAAGATGGGAGGAAAAGAGGTAGAGAAGAGTAGGTGTAGGAGGTAGAAGAGTGGGAAGATGAGGGAAGTTGAATGGTCAACCCTCTCTGGTTGACCATACAAATGTAGACATGTGGCACATAGCACTACAGGACAAGCAGAATAAGGACAAAAGACCTGTATATAACAATTATAAACACCTTATAAATTTAATATTAAATAATAAATTACTATGAATAAATAAATTATATAAATAAAAGGTTAATAATTTAATAGATAAATAAATTATGAATTTTAATAAATTAAACATTTTAGTTATTTATATATATAAATATGATAAATATAGGTATAAATTACCTATATACATTAATTTATTAATTTTAATTAATTAATTTTACACACAATTTAATTTTTTATATTTTATTAATTTAAAATATTTTATGAAGATTATAAATATATATTTTTTATTTTAATAAGATTATTCAATTAGTTAAATAAATAGATATATATATATACAATATCAGTACATTATGTAACATATTTTATGAAGATTATGCATATATTTTTATTTTATTTTAATAAGATTATTCAGTTAGTTAGATACACAAATACATAATATAGGTACATTATACATGTATAATAAGTAGGGTTCAATGGGGCTGCCCTAATGGCTGCCGACGAATCCGAAAATTTCGCTTTTAAAAAGTTGTTTTTATCGTTAAGTGCGTAAAAATTATGTGTCCTGCGTTGTAGGCGGCAATCGGAAATGGTCAAGAAAATACCACAATTAATATGTTCAATTTTTACTCTCGTGGTTTTATGTTTATTTTACTTGAGCAAGTCCCAAGGTCGATCACAAGGAGGCAAAGGAACAACCTAGAATTAAGTCTATCAAAGTTCGTGTTCGGTTCTCAAGGCGGGTTTTTTTAGAATTTTCAATGCAATAAAGGATGCAAGATGCCAATTCGGCCTATTTTAGGGACTAAAATGTAAATTTCAATCAAACGATGTCCGAAAAAATACAAAACTTGGCCACAATATAAATGATGGTGAAATGAGTGTACTGTATTTTTTTTGGAATTTTCGGATGCAGTATGAATTTTTAAATGCAAACAGAATGATTTTCAATATTTAATTATAATAAATATTAAAACTTCTTATTTTCAAGAAATAAAATTATCTAAGATCTATCACTAGGTGGTGGATCTCAGAAAAATCCTAAACCTCGAAAATGTGGGGTTTAATACCTATTAAAAAATAAACACTGAAATATGTAAAATGATTTTTACAGGACAAATTATGCATGAAAATGCAAAGATTTTAGGGCACAATGTCAAGCAAAATTATCTCTACCATATGTGATTTTTCCGAGATTTTTAGAGTAACGGTTAATCAAAGGCAATTTTAAGAGCACAAAATAGGCAAAGTTCGCAATTTTTCACGGAATAATTTATTATTATTTAACCAACAATCATAAAAATATCCACAATGTGTCAAACGGTAGAGAATTGAATGTAGAACAAAGTGCTATGTTTAAATAAATAAAATGATGGAAAACAGAGGTCTAAACCGTACGACGAATGCAGGGGTACAGATGCAAATGAATATAAATAAAATAAATAATAAAAATGTAGAGGGGGAACCTAAAAACAATTACCAATACTTATGGGGGTTTGCTGCAAATTACCCAGGGGGGCACATGCGTGGCACGTGCCCTCTGGAGGCGGGGTCTTGGTGGCAATATGGAGAAGCAGCAGGGGGTTCCTCGCAATTTACCCCGCGGTCACGTGCGGGGAACGTGACCCGGGGGCTGATGAGTTGGCATTCCCCACGCACGTGCCTCGCACGTGCTGGGGCCTCGGGCCTCACGCCCGGTGGCTGGCGGTGGTGTGAAGGCGGAGGAGGCGGAGGCTGTCGCGGCGGAGGCGTGCAGCTCCGGTGGCGTGGCGAAGCGGTGGGGGCTCGACCTTTCCTGGCGGAGTGGCTGGCGGTAGCGAAGTCGTAGTGGACCAGCCAAGGCGGAGCGAGGTGGCTGGCTGAGGTCCGATGGCGCTTGGGTGCTGGCGGAGGAGCTCCAGGCGGTTGGCGAGCGAAAGGTGATGGAGCCGAGGTTGTCGACGATGAGGAAGATTGGTGCATTGTGTGGAGGAGTTGATATCGTGGCGGATACGATGAGCGCGAGGTTGAAGTCGAGGAAGGTGCTGGTGATGGCGAGGCAGCCTATGTCGATGACGTAGGCGTAACGGTCGAAGATCGTAGCTGCTGGAGATGAACTGAGAAGATGAAGATACGTTGGCGTATTGGCTCAACGATGAAGCGGAGCTTGGCAGGTCGACGGGGCGGCGCTGCGACGAGCTTGTGAGGCTCGGACCTCGCCGGAGCAGGAGGAGGAGCGACCTGTCACCCCGGCCCCTCGTCCTGTTGTGCAACCGGCGGATGAAGGCGAAGTCGAGGCGCGGCAACGTTTAAATGGGGGATGAGGGATTGGGCCAATGATGGAAGTTGGAGATGCGAATCGGAGATGGAGATTTGAAGGGGTGATTGTCGGTCGGAAAGATACGGAGGATCGAGGAGATCCAGTGGCGATCGGAGATGGGAGCGGCCGCGATTTGCAGCGGAAACTGGAAGGCGGCGCCGTTCCCAAAGAGGAAAGGGGGATTGAGACAGGAGGTGGAAGACGAGCAGGGGCCATCCGATAGGCCGAGATCGGACGGCCCAGGATGGGCCACGTGGCGCTTGGGGGCCCAGGGAGAGAGATGCGATGCACGTGCTGGGCACGTGCGAGGGAGGCACGTGCCCTGCACGTGCGGCGATTAAATTTTTTTAAAATTTTAATTTTTTTATTATTATTATAAAAATGATATATTATTAAAGCCAAAAATGGCTGACACGTGGCGGCACCAGGTGCTGCCACGTGTCAGCACTAGAAAATTCGGAAAGTAAATCTTTTGTAAAATCCAAAATAAATAGTAAATGACCTCGGATCAAAAACGTTTCTTCACAAAAATTGCTCGTCTCGATGAGATCTACAACGTTCGTGAAGATATCAAAACCAAAATCGATCATTTGCACAAAGTGAATTTTTGGGGTATCCTATGTACATAGAATACCTTTATTTTGGGGTTTTGTAATTTTTATGTCATTTTTAAGATTAGATAAAAATCCGTAAAAATTACGGTAAAATAAAAGATAAATAAAGACACCTTAATCTAATGTTTTTTTGGATTTTTATTAATCAATAAAATATGTACGTAAAATATTAGGTCAAAAACCGCTAAAATATACAATATACAAAAGAGGCCCAAAACCCAACTTTCACATATGAGCTCCGATTCACTTGAACTTGGTCTTGTTTTGAAGATAATTGAATGTACATTAGTTCAAAAGTGAGTAGGATTAAAATGGACACTAGATGAGGGAGATATGAGGGTTTTAGTCCGAAAATCCTGAAATTAGGGTTTGGGTTTTTGGTCCACTTATTTCGGTTAGTTATTTTTTGTATTTTTCATTTATTCTTGTTAGTAATATGTACACAGTGGAGGTGGTTTTGTGTTATTCAGAGTTAGCATGAAAGAGTTAAAAATCCAAGAAGTTAGGCTATTTACAGGTCATTTTGGCTTGGATTTTTGGCTTCTTATTTTGTGCAGATTTTTGTGCTAAAATGCAATTCTTATGAAATCATGCACTAATGCTAATTATGCAGAATAGATGCAAATATGCTGTTGATTTTGAGGGTTTTGAGCTTAATAAATGAGATTTAGAGTGATGAATACGAGATTCATCATCCCCCTATACTTAAAGCATGCTCGTCCCTGAGCATTAAAAGAAATACCATGAAGTGAAATGAGATTGGGTTCCATACCAAGACCATGAGATGAAGGTGAAAATGAATCTCGACTCAACCTTTGGATTAATAATGTGGCGGAACTTCTGTGAGACTTAGAATTTTAAAATCAACAGTCCTCAACTTCTACAAATCATTGCTTACAATTTCAGGTCAGAAGTCATCTTAGATCAATCATCTTCCCAAAGCATACCCTATGAACATTGAATAACCGACTCTTGTGTGTGAAAGGTTTTTAGCTCTTCCCACCCAGAATGCTGGACTACTGCGCAAACCTCCTCTCCAATAACTCATCCTCGGGGAGTCAGGTATTTCCTTCTAAGGTTTGTCGCGCTGTGTTCACAATCGAATTGGGGGGAGAAGTTAGAAGAATGAGAAAAGAACTGGAGGGTGGCCAGTGTAGTCACCTCTCCTTGTGAAGATGGCCAGTGTAGCCGAGTCTCCACCAAGATCTGCAGGTTTCTTGAAGCTTGGACCTTTTGGTCAGATATTTATTTGGTAGTTGCTTCCTTGTATTTGGAATTTTTGGTGGTTCTGCTTGGATCTTGTTTTGCCCCTACAGATATAGAATCTTTTGTTTCCGTATATTTTTTGGGGTCTTAGAAAAATTGTGCTCAGCCGTCCATCCCTTTTCCGAAGCTTTATTTCAACCCGTACTCCGGTCTTTAGATTTCCACGCTACCAGAAAAGAAACTCACACAGTCTTCCAACATCCCGTTTGAGTTGAGCTAAGTGCATAGTGCGAGAGTACAAATTAATTCCTTATTCCAGAGTTGTACCCAGAATGAAGAGACCAGGTTAGACACTAAGAGTCAAACTTTGTGCATTGTTATGTGGAACTCAAAGAATTAAGTCACAGACCTAAAGACTCTAAAATCCTATTTCTCGGTGAAGTTCCTCTAAAAATTAGGTTGATTAAGGTTAAGTCCAGACTACTCTCGGTTTCGGCTTATAACTCGGTTCAGAACCCAATGACTTTTCACAGATGCAAATGAATGCGATGCTGGATGCAGGTGTGTGGAATGCATATACATTTTCTCTCTCTTTTTTTTTGAAATTTTTTATGCAAGGGATTTTTATGCAAAAATGAATAAGAAGACTTTTTTCAAAAATTTTGGGCATAGTCAGTGTTAGTAGCAAAACTTTTTTTTAATACCCACCCCGTAAATACATATAGACTTACGCGCAAGTACGAGGTATGGCTAAAATATGTACATAGTATATATACAGACCCCCCTGTACTTAGCGAGTGCTGTGTCCTCAGAGCACAAGAAGCGTAATGAAGACATAGCTCGGGCTAAGCGTAAGAGAGTAAAATTGTACAATGGTCCGCCCCCCTATACTTAGACTGTTAATAGTCTAAGTATAGAAGAAAAGCGCAAAAAGATGCGGACGGGATATGTAAATGAGGAGAGTATATACAGATGGGTGACGGTTCCCCCATACTTAGGCTCTGGCAGCCTAAGTATAAAAGAAAGGTGGAGATGGAGCGTTCGAGAGAAAGAGTGTGATGCGGAAAAATGGTATATACAGATGGCATCGGTCTCCCCCTATACTTAGGCCTTGGCCTAAGTAGAGGAAGAAGTTGTACAAGGAGACCGATGTGGTCGGAGGGAGGGTGGGTAGCCGATGATTAAGGCGGTTTACGACTGATCTTTTTGTGAGCCTGTGGTGGGAGATCGTAACGATGAGACGGAGATGAAGCATATGATTCCCCATCATTATCAGTGTCATCCTCAGAAAAATCATGATGGATAGTAGATGAAATATTTGAGTCAGATGAAAGGTAGCCATCATCAGAGTTATCCTCAGAGGAATAGTATTTGAAAGTGGACATACTCCAGATATTCATGTCTTTTTGTTCCTTCAATTGTTTCCTCAAAATTCGTTCCTTTTTAAGATCACTCGGTTTGTCCTCAGATGAATCTTCAGATGCTCCGGTCTCAGTCAGCTCATAAGTTATAATTCCAGTGTACTTGTGGAAGGTAGGAGCATCAGCTTTGGATGAGTAATAATTAGGAATGGGAGTTGTCCAACTAGAATCGAATTTTGGATCCTTGTGAAGATATGACTTTAGAGCTGCCGAATAGACTTCACTCATGTAGACTACTTTTTCCAGACCTGATGAGGGATCATCAACTGATTTCTCTTCCGAAAGGTCAAATCTAACTCTCTTTTTCTTGTTTCATGAAGCTGTCGGTTCACTTGAGTATCCAGATGAGTAGCCATTACTGTTCTTCTCCGTGGTTGGTGTTTGGGCTGCAAATTTGTTCTTAGTCTCTTGGATGTTGGTGCACTCTCGATTTGGGAGGATTTGGTCAAGATAATAAAAGTATGTTGCTCCAGGGTGCGACCATGCATATGTCTCAGGATCGTAGTAGAAGGATTTGTCTATTTTGAGATCTGCGGGAATTGAATTACTGGGGAGAGTCTCTGCATGTTCATTCTCAATTGATTTCTCATTGGAGCATTCCTGTGTCAAGTTGATGTAATCTATGTAGTCGGCATAGGTTGATCCAGGGTGTGACCATGCATAAGTCTCCGGATCATAAGATTCATATGCTCGATTTTCTATGGAGAGTGCGGTTGGAAATGGAGCAGGGGGAGATTCTCTAAACCAATGGTCTCAACAACAACCGCTATCTCAGGTGTCGTAGCGGGGGTAGGGCTCTTCTACCTCTTTAGGTTTGCGGTTGTTAGGGACTTTATGAGTTGCCTCAGAAAATCGTGTTTCCTCAAAGACTGTGTCAACTCGAAGTGCTTCTAATGCCATAAAATTTATTTGTCGAGTCTCACAATCAATAATGGCCTTGGACAATGCTAAGAATGGTTTTCCAAGAATAATTAGAGACTGGGTGAACTCTCTGTGATGCTCAATATCAATGATCGTGAATTCCATTTTGAGCGAAGCACCTTGGAATATCATGATGACAGAAATGATTCCTCTCGGTCGCTTTATTGATCGGTCCGCCAATTGAACAATCTCTCGTATTTTCCTGATCGGTCCGAGTTTGAGTTTGTGGAATACAGAGGTCGGGAGGATATTGATCGGTGAACCATCATCAATTCGGACATGGGTGAAAATTGTGTCTTTTATTCTACAGTCAAATCTGGGCAACCGCTTCACTATGCGGCTCTTGGTTTTTCTCCTCAACACCAAGGAGGAGGCCATTGACAAGATATGTCTTTCGGTTTTTGTTCTAATCCGTCCCGACTTTTTGACAATTAATCTGTCCGTTAAAAATTTCTTAAGGTCGGGGAAGTGTTCAATGGCCTTTATAATGGGAAGTTCAAAAATCAAATGTTTTTCCAATGCTTCTCGTAAAGCAGGATCCAAATTCCTCAGGTCTTCTTCAGATTCAATTTTTATGAGATTTTCTGGATTTTCGATTTTTTTAGTATTTTTTAATATTCCCATTTTTTGGTATTTTCTGTGTGGTGTGGTGATGTGGTGTGTTCCTCAGATGAGCAGGGGCTTTGATGTTCAGAGTAAAGGTTATGGACATAATCATTTCTAAGGGAATAATGAGCGGAAGTATTGATGTTTGAATTATCCCTAGGTCTTTGAATATCCTCAGAATTTTCATCATGGGATCCAATCCTTTCCTTATTCATTTTTATATCCGAGCCACCATAGAATGATATTACTCGGTCGGTAAATTTTTGAAATCTATCCTTCATCAATTCAAATCTTATTTTTATCCTTGAAACATCATCTGCACAATCCTGTTCATGATCAATCATGGGAGCACTCGGTTTTTGTTTAATGATTTCGTCTTCTATTTTTCTGTACGTGCGGAGAGGAGAGTTTCTTGGAATATCCAACATATGATCATTATTTTTAGAAAATATCTCCTCAATAATTATGGAAGGAGGCTGCTCATATGATCCATGCATGTGTATTTGATCTGAGTAGAGTTCAATCTTTTGATCATGATTAGTCAGACCTTGATATTGTGGAGTCAGCATACAGGGTTTATATGTGTCTAGGAGATCAGTCCAGTCCTCTATATGAGCATTATGTCTGACGAGGGGTCTGTTGTAGTCAATCCAACACTGATGATCATTAAATGCATGTCCTTCCATCTGGGTTTGGTTTCTCTGCCAGTCATGGGACTTAAAAGGGTTTTGATCCTGAAATGTTTCATTGGCGAGAAACTGAGAATAAGACGGTTCAGTCCAAGATGGTAGGTGGTCATGTGTGGTCGGATGACTTGAGTAAGGATTCAATGTGGGGGTCGAAGTCATCTGCGGGTGAAAGTTTCCCGCAAATGTTGGAGGATTATTGAAAGAAGAGGATGTAGTTGATTTGGGCCAAACCGAGACAGATTTGTTTTCATAGAGATGTTCCGTCATTTTTGAAGGAGTTGAGAGAAAGGATGGGTTGGATCTGAAATTTGGAAAAATTTCCATGATGAGAGTAAAATCAAGAGATGAGAGAGATGATTGTATGGGATAGAAATTTTATCAAACGTGCGGCTATTGATCTTTGATATCGGTTCACACACACCAATACAAACACAAATCAAACCCCGGGTTCACCAACTCACACAGTGAAGCCGTAAGAGTTCGGCTATTATCTTTTCAATTTTTAGTTGGTGATAAATCAATCTTAGCAGAAAATTAGCGAGCTGAAATTTCGGATTTGGGCTCTAGCCTTAAGTGTTGTTTCTTGCTTACTCAGAAAAATAAAAACATCCAAGGTCGGGGTTGCTCTCCCGCAGAAATTCTTGATTTTATGGGTTATTTTGAAATCGGCTATATTTAGCAGTCCCAATTTTTATTAGGTGGTCACTGAAGAATTTAATTGAGCACAAATACACGTCTACCGTCCAGTCCCAATTTCCTTTAGAATTATGTGGTAAAACAGGAGGGAGAAATTCGGGAAAAGCCGACGCACGCAGAAAACTATGATGAATGCTTAGTTAGAGGACTTACAGTGAATCCTCGCAATCTCCATGTGGGATGCTAGACAGAATTTAAAAATTATTCTAAATGAAATGCAAGCCGATGGAAAACCGCACCAAAGCAGAAAGTTCTATTAGCGGGAAGAATTGATTTAAATTTGGCAAAGTTGAACGATCTATGTGCGTCTCAATTAATGTGCAGTGTGGCTTAAGATCCTACGAGCACAAGCAAAAATATAAATGCTCTAAGAGCCGTATGTGCAGGTCTATCCTAGTCACCACTCAAGTCGGGCCCCACTCTCACCGGAGAGTGAAACAGGCCACGACACACCACAGAATAAAGTCAGAGCTCTTTTTACACACGCGAGAGTCCAAAAGGACATCGCTGTAAATAAGCAATTAATTACAAAATTTTAGAAATTGCAGGAATAAAAACCTAGACTCTACGCTCTCTCACGACTCGACTCGATCTTAAATTAATTGCGGTTTTTGTAAAAGTCGGTGAAGTTGCGTCGGTTCTTGAAAAACCGCTCCACACAAGCAGGGTACCTCACAAGAAAATAAGAGAGAAAATGTAAGAGAGTAACTCAAAAAGATATGAAAAATAAGTGCTGAAAATAAATTGCAGGAAAAAAAATGGAATTTACAATGAGAAATTCGGGGGTCAGACTACCCGAATACGGCAAACCAAATAAAAATTTTTAGACAAAAATCTAAGCCGTTTGCCTCCCCAGCAATGGCGCCATCTGACGAATCCGAAAATTTCGCTTTTAAAAGTTGTTTTTATCGTGAAGTGCGTAAAAATTATGTGTCGTGCGTTTTAGGCGGCAATCGGAAACGGTCAAGAAAATACCACAATTAATATGTTCAATTTTTACTCTCGTGGTTTTATGTTTATTTTACTTGGGCAAGTCCCAAAGTCGATCAGAAGGAGGCAAAGAACAACTTAGAATTAAGTCTATCAAAGTTCGTGTTCGATTTTCAAGGCGGTTTTTTTTAGAATTTTCAAGCAATAAAGGATGCAAGATGCCAATTTGGCCTATTTTAGGGACTAAAATGTAAATTTCAATCAAACGATATCCGAAAAAATACAAAACTTGGCCACAATGTAAATGATGATGAAATGAGTGTATTGTAATTTTTTTTGGAATTTTCGGATGCAGTATGAATTTTTAAATGCAAACAAAATGATTTTCAATATTTAATTATAATAAATATTAAACCTACTTATTTTCAAGAAATAAAATTATCTAAGATCTATCACTAGGTGATGGATCTCAGAAAAATTGTAAACCTCGAAAATGTGGGGTTTAATACCTATTAAAAAATAAACACTGAAATATGCGAAATGATTTTTACAGGACAAATTATGCATGCAAATGCAAAGATTTTTGGGCACCATGTCAAGCAAAATTATCTCTACCATATGTGATTTTTCCAAGATTTTTAGAGTAACGGTTAATCAAAGGCAATTCTAAGAGAACAAAATGGGCAAAGTTCGCAATTTTTCACGGAATAATTTATAATTAATTAACGACAATCATAAAAATATCCACAATGTGTCGAACTGTAGAGAATTGAATGTAGAACAAAGTGCTATGTTTAAATAAATAAAATGATGGAAAATAGAGGTCTAAACCGTACGACGAATGCAGGGGTACAGATGCAAATGAATATAAATAAAATAAATAATAAAAATGCATAGGGGGAACCTAAAAACAATTACCAATACTTATGGGGGTTTGCTGCAAATTACCCAGAGGGGCACGTGCGTGGCACGTGCCCTCTGGAGGCGGGGTCTTGGCGACAATATGGAGAAGGCACGCACGTGCCCTCTGGAGGCGGGGTCTTGGCGGCAATATGGAGAAGAAGCAGGGGGTTCCTCGCAATTTACCCCGCGGTCACGTGGGGGCACGTGACCCGGGGGCTGATGAGTTGGCGTTCCCCACGTACGTGCCTCGCACGTGCTGGGGTCTCGGGCCTCACGCCTGGTGGCTGGCAGTGGTGTGAAGGCGGAGGAGGCGGAGGCTGTCGCGGCGGAGGCATGCATCTCCAGTGGCGTGGCGAAGCGGTGGGGGCTCGGCCTTTCCTTGCGGAGTGGCTGGCGGTGGCGAAGTCGTAGTGGACCAGCCAAGGCGGAGCGAGGTGGCTGGCTGAGGTCCGATGGCGCTTGGGTGCTGGCGGAGGAGCTCCAGGCGGTTGGCGAGCGAAAGGTGATGGAGCTGAGGTTGTCGATGATGAGGAAGCTTGGTGAGTTGTGCGGAGGAGTTGATGTCGTGGCGGATACGATGAGCGCGAGGTTGAAGTCGAGGAAGGTGCTGGTGATGGCGAGGCGGCCTATGTCGATGACGTAGGAGTAACGGTCGAAGATCGTAGCTGCTGGAGATGAACTGAGAAGATGAAGATACGTTGGCGTATTGGCTCAACGACGAAGCGGAGCTTGGCAGGTCGACGGGGCGGCGCTGCGACGAGCTTGTGAGGCTCGGACCTCGCCGGAGCAGGAGGAGCGGCCTGTCACCCCGGCCCCTCGTCCTGTTGTGCAAGCGGCGGATGAAGGCGAAGTCGAGGCGCGGAAACGTTTAAATGGGGGACGAGGGATTGGGCCAATGATGGAAGGTGGAGATGCGAATCGGAGATGGAGATTTGAAGGGGTGATTGTCGGCCAGAAAGATACTGAGGATCGAGGAGATCCAGTGGCGATCGGAGATGGGAGCGGCCGCGATTTGCGGCGGAAACTGGAAGGCGGCGCCACTCGCAAAGAGGAAAGGGGGATTGATACGGGAGGTGGAAGACGAGCAGGGGCCGTCCGATTGGCCGAGATCGGATGGCCCAGGATGGGCCATGTGGCGCTTGGGGGCCCAGGGAGAGAGATGTGATGCACGTGCTGGGCACGTGCGAGGGAGGCACGTGCCTTGCACGTGCGGCGATTTAAAATTTTCTTAATTTTAATTTTAATTTTTTTATTATTATTATAGAAAAAATGATATATTATTAAAGCCAAAAATGGCTGACACGTGGCGGCACCAGGTGCTGCCACGTGTCAGCACCAGAAAATTCGGAAAGTAAATCTTTTGTAAAATCCAAAATGAATAGTAAATGACCTCGGATCAAAAAAAATTCTTCACAAAAATTGCTCGTCTCGATGAGATCTACAACTTTCATGAAGATATCAAAACCAAAATCGATCATTTGCACAAAGTGATTTTTGGGGTATCCTATGTACATAGAATACCTTAATTTTGGGGTTTTGTAATTTTTTGTCATTTTTAAGATCAGATAAAAATCTGGAAAAATTATAGTAAAATAAAAGATAAATAAGGACACCTTAATCTATTTTTTTTGGATTTTTATTAATCAATAAAATATGTACATAAAATATTAGGTCAAAACCGCTAAAATATACAATATACAAAAGAGGCCCAAAACCCAACTTTCACATATGAGCTCCGATTCAGTTGAACTTGGTCTTGTTTTGAAGGTAATTGAATGTACATTAGTTCAAAAATGAGTAGGATTAAAACGGACACTAGATGAGGGAGATATGAGGGTTTTAGTCCGAAAATCCTGAAATTAGGGTTTGGGTTTTTGGTCCACTTATTTGGGGTAGTTATTTTTTTGTATTTTTCATTTATTCTTGTTAGTGATATGTACACAGTGGAGGTGGGTTTTGTGTTATTCGGAGTTAGCATGAAAGAGTTAAAAATACATGAGTTTAGGCTATTTACAGGTCATTTTGGCTTGGATTTTTGGCTTCTTATTTTGTGCAGATTTTTGTGCTAAAATGCAATTCTTATGAAATCATGCGCTAATGCTAATGATGCAGAATAGATGCAAATATGTTGTTGATTTTGAGGGTTTTGAGCTTAATAAATGAGATTTAGAGTGATGAATACGAGATTCATCATCTGCCCCCACCCCCTTTTCGACGTAATTTTTTTTATTTTTTTGAAAAATATCACCATATATATTCATATATATATATATATCCCTCCTATATGACATTCGAAATTCGTCAGAACTAGAGACTCCTAAGCCCTTCATATAGAATAGGTTGATTACAACAATCTTTAGACCTTTAAAATTACCTTTTCTAAATGGAGGGCATATGAGTCTTTATTTCTAATGAAATTAGAATGGCATATAGGAGGGATACATAGATGAATATACATGTGATATTTTTAAAAAAAATAAAAAATTTTGCAGGAAAATGGGGTGAGGGTAGCCCCATTTTCCCCTAATAAGTATATACATTTATTTTTATTCTCTTAATATTTATGGTTTTATTTATATTTTATATAACTCTTATAAAATTAAGAAATGTAATAAAAATATATGTAATGGAAAAATAAGAGGAATAAAGTAATAAGGAAATAATATACAACTATACAGATATCATGGTGCCCCTAAAACCTGGCTTTTGCTTATTAACTTTTATTTTAATTAAATCACTTTCATTCCAAAGATAATTTAAATTTAAATGTAATTAAAGTGAGTTTAGTGAATTTTGAGTTCTTATGGAGTGGATATTTAGCTTTGATTAATGCTCAATTTATGACCTTTTCAATTCTTTGTACCATGTTATCCAATCATTATATAATTTTTGTTATACTTTTATAAATTAATTTACATTATTATAAACAATATTGAAGAAGAAAATATTTTGTTTTGAATCTATTTGGATTATAAATAAAATAGTTGGTTATATGTACAAGGTGAATAATGTGTAAATGTAAACTTGTGATCTACATTTTTTGATATTTTTATAGACTAAAATCGATATATTTCCCTGCTATTTATTTTATTGACCAAGTCAATATTGATGTGGTCTCGGGCTTAGGATTAGTGTGTACATATTTACATATTCACATATTTCTTTCCTTTCCTTTTCTTTTCCTCTTTATTCATTTATTTTGGATGGAACATGGGTTAGATATGTAGTATTAACAATTGGAGTGGTATGTTAATTAATGAGAATTGGTTGATATTTACATGTATTTTACCAAGAATTTAGATAAAACAAAAGGATATAGGATATGAATAATGGATTGATCACTAATATACTTTACATTTGCTAGTCCCTTAGCAAACACTTATTCTAAGAATAAGTGAAAGATAAAAATAGAAAAGGAAAATAAAAATGAAAGAACTTAGAACATGTTTTTTTTAAACCGATCATCACTTGGTCAAAGTCAAGAACTCGAAATAGACCTTCGGATTAACAATTTATTGGGACCTCATTAGAATTAGAATTTAAGTCTCAACAAGTCCTCAAGTTATACAAATCCCTATTCAAGTTCACCTCAATAGCCAACTCAGATCTACCCATCCATCACGCTAACTATTCACCCTTGAAGTCAATTTGTACTGTGTGAAAGGTGTTATCTCTTCATGCTTAAGGAGGCGAAAGGCCGACCACTCCAATAATACACTCCTATTGATTCCTCATCTAGCTACTCGATCCTCGAGGAGGGGGAATTTCCTTCTGGGTTCAGGTACATGATAGTTCATGATGAATGGAGGAAGAAGATAAAAGAATGAGAACAGAACCGGAGTGTGATCAGTGTAGTCACATCTCATGTGAAGCTTGGCTAGTTTAGCCAATTCTCCCCCCAAGATATACATGCTCTATGAATCTTGGACCATTGTGGTCATAAATGTACTTTGGGAATTAGCTTCTTTTGGTATGAATTGTTGTTACACTGCATTGATCTTTTGTGACCCGACGAATACAGAATCCTTTTTCAGTCCATGTTTTGAGCTCTTAGAAAAATTACACTAGCAGACCATTTTTCATCTGAAGCTTTATTTCAACCCCACAACTCTTGTCTTTAGATGCTTGCTCTATTAGAGAAGGATGAAAATGCACGACTAAAATAAACTACCATCCGTATCCTCATACAAGTCTAGCTAAGCGCAGTGTGCATGAGTCCAAAATTGGTTCACTGTTGAAGAATTATATGGATGACATCAGGTATCCTACTGATGAGCGGTCGAGCGATCGAGGCTAAGTGATGTCAATGGTCGTTGCGACCTCAATCACCAGAGCTGAACTCAACGAGAAAAATCTAGACCACCAATGGAAGCAATCAAGCACAAAAATCGAAAGAAGTGGTCTCGCTATTTATTTAACCTGGTATAGCCACCATAGTCGAACACAAGGAGCACGGGCTAAGCCTACGAAGTATTCAAGAAATCATGAATGAAAAGACATATTTTTAGTGGTTTTTAATTTGCATTTTTTTTATATTTTCCAATGAGAAAATGAATAAGAGAATAAAAGGAAGCACACTACACAAAATTTAAAGCCTAAAAATGATCAGAAATTCAAAATAAAAATATTTTTGTATTTTTAAAATATGCAAGTGTTTTTGGGTATTTTGTGGGATTTTTCAGATTTTTATATGATTTTAGACAAATATAAGAAAGTCAAAATATCCAAACACTGTACAACATGAATAAAAAGGCAACTTTAAAATATCTAAAAGTGTCCCTAAACTCCTAGTTATAATTTTATGTGAAAATAGATAAAAAGAGCTAACTACAGAAATTGAAAACACATTTGTTTGATTTTTATGGAATTTTTAATGATTTTTATACAATTTTAGGTCTTTTGTGATTTTTAGGGGTTTTATAACAGATAAAGGTACAAAATTGCTACTGAAATGAAAACAAGGCATAACAAGCACATAAGAATTTTTGTAGAATTTTTCAGATATTTTTGTATTTTTTATGGATTTTCTAAATGAGACAGACTTAAATTTTAGGTTTTTTGATTTTTAGAAAATAATAAACAAAATCAAATTGCATCATAAAAATTACCAAAAATATTACTCAGTAGCGGGAGCTATTGATAATTTTTGGGTAATTTTGGAGTGGATTAGATATTTATTTAATTAAAAATAAGACACACGTGTCACGAGGACCTAAATGCAATTAGTTTAAGTTTCTGGATTAATTTATAACATGCACAAAAAATCCAAGGGATTTTTGTAAAAATTCTAATCAATTCCAACGCATGCGTAATAAAACGTTCACAAGGGCATAAGTGCAAATTTGGAAAACTTTTCAATCAAACGTTAACATGACAAAAATCCAGGGCCAAACATGCAAAAACACCACTATTAACGCGATCAAGCATGTGTCTCCAGACAGACTGAAGTGCAAATAAGTTCAACTACAACTTTTATTTACAGACTAAAATATAAATCATCACAAATGCAGGGTAAAAAAGAGCAATATACCCTCGCAGCATGTGAGAGGTGCGTGAGGACACATGGAGGCCATTGGTGTGGGCACGGACGTGCGGTTCTGATTTGCTGCAGGTATCAGATCTGACGCTCCAGAAGTGGTCGAGGACGTGAGGCACAGATGGACCTCAAGTCTGACATCCAAGGTCTACAAGTCTGCTGTGTCGGCGGTCCGGATACGATCTGGAGGTACGGGGCTAATCCAACGATGCTGGAGTAGCCTGAACGAACAACGATAGGGAGAACTTCACCGGAGCACAGGAGGTACTCCTTAGCTCCGTTGGTCGATCAAGAAGCATCGAATGGGTCGTGGAAGGCTTCCGCGTCGACTGAGCAGACCCCCAATGGAGCAGACACAGGTCGGATGGGTGTGACGACGAAGGGGACCTGGAGCTACACTAGCGAGTCTCGGATGGATGGAACCGGGGGTCTTCAGCGCGTGCTTTCACCTGCAAAGGGCAGCTGGGACTTGGGGCGATGCTCCGGTCTGGGTTTTTGGAACTCAAAGCCAAAGAAGCAGAGGGAGGCAGGCATCGATCTCTGGTGAAGATGGTAGGGGAGATCTGGATCCTAATCTCGACCTGATGGTCGAGGTTCAGGGCGATCAGGTTACGAAGCGATATGGGGAGTGAGCGTGCGGGTCGATCGAAGCGGCAGGAAGTTTGTAATGGGGCTCCGACCGGTTGGTCGGAGCAGGCGAATGTGCGACAACGCTAAATGGAAAGATTCGAACAAACGGAAAGACGGGAAGGATAAAAGGGTTACCTGAAGGTCGGGATGTGCTCCTGAGCTCCAGGCGAGGATGAACGTCGGGGTGATGGCCTCAACCGAGCTGCGTCAGGCGGGGGAGGCTGCTCGCGGTAGAGATCTGAACATGAAGATTGAGCGTCAGCTATGCTACATCAAATTGAGCGCCAAGCGGTGCTCTGAGCAGTTGTCACTCAGCTGGAGGTGGCTTGGGTTAGAAATGGGAGCGAGGCACGAGATGCCATTTTGGGGGAGCGGATGAGAAGCTTTATAACATTCCCAGGAGGCCAGAAGAATCGAGCGATGGCACACGAACCGAAGGAGATCCGCGCCTTCCTAGGGATCTGCGAGGGTCCTGGATCCTAGGAGGGTCCACATGAGAGAAATCGGGGCAAGGGCACATGTGATCCGATCGGGAGAAATAGGAGAAATCGGTATGGTGAAGTAGTCGGGTCGGGTCAAGCCCTGGAAGAGGCGGTTGACCGAGGTCAACATCTGACGTGGACCAATCAGAAAAATAGAATATATAAATTATTTCCAAATAAAATAAAAAATAGTAAATTATAATAAATCAAAAAGTTTATAAAATAAAAAATGTTTGTTATTTTTCAAACTATTTTTCTGTGTTTTTATTTATTTTTTTGAAAAATAAAGTAATCTATATATAGTATAGTATATTATATACATGTATAATATATCTATGTATTTTGTACAATTATTTTTATTTTATTATTTTTACAAAAATATCCCCAATTTGTATTTTTTTATTTATAACATAATTTTAGAGTATAAAATAATTTTTATTGTATTTTTATTTATTTCATATATGCAATAAATGGAGAAGGAAACATATATACATGTATTATGTACAAGGGAGAGGGAATTTATTTTTATTTTTATTTTTCTTTTCCTTATTTTTATCTTATTTTTAGAGCTATAAATAAGAAGGTAAAAAGAATATTTTATTTTTATTTTTCCAAAAATAGTTATTTATTTACCATTAAATAATATGTACCATATAGAGTTGGCCCTATCTCTCTCTACTTATTTTATTTTGCGATCAGACCCATGTGTGGCCTTCTCTTGGGGTTCGGATCACTATGTATTTATTCTAAATACATCTTTCCTTTTTCTTTTCCTTTATTCTTTTATTTTTTCTCAAATACCTGCTAGTTATATACTATTAACATATGTATGCATAATGCTAACTTATTGTATTTACATCTATTTACATGATGCTTTGCCAAGATAAATAGCTAAAATAAAAGAATAAAGAGTGATGACCAGGGATTCATCGCCTACTTAGATAAGTTTAAATTGAATTCCGGACACAGTCTTATGGAACCCAAAGAATAGAGTCAAAGACCTGAAAAGTCTCAATTATAATTAAGTGGATTAAGGCCTAAATCAAGCTCCATCCTTTAAACTTATCTTCATTCAGTTTAAGAATCAATCTTGTTCTGAAAAATGCTAATGAATGTAATAATTTTCCTATTAAATGAATTTTTTTATTTAAACTTTTTCATGCAAGTTTTTAAGAATTTTGTAATTTTTATGATTTTAAAACTTTAAATTTTTTGGTATTTTGAAAGAGTTAATGCATTGAATCAATTGCAAGAATCACAAGAATTTTATACATAATTATAAAGGATTTTATACTTATATGTATATAGCTTTATACAATATTCTATAAAAGAGTTTTATTTACAAGTTTTAAACAACAAAGACTTTTATGTACACGTATTTTATAACACATTTTATATACACTTTTAAAGCTCTTTTTATAACTCATATTTATAGTTTTCTTACGGCTTTTAGAAACCTAAAAGAAAAATATTAACCCATAATTTTAGAGATATATTACTAAAAAATACAATAAAGCACGAGTTGTAGCTTCTAAAGTATATACAGAATATATATATATATATATATACACACGAGTGAACTATGTCCTCATAGTGATCAAGAAACGACAATGGAATACATAACTCGGGCAAAGTATAGACTGGTGAAAAGAAAACTATACAACAACGACTCAAAAGAATAAAGCATAAACGAATAGAAAGTGGGAATCCACTCTATAGGACCAACCGATCCTAAGTATATAAGACTAAAAAACGAGGATGATCGAGGTCAAGAAAATGTACACAATCGACGACTTGGCATGTCCTCCCACTATACTTTGGGTAAAACATCCTTAGTATAGAGAAGAATATCATCAGTCACAGGACAAGCGAGAGAGAAGGGGATACAAAAAAACAAAAACGATCAAAGATGAAAATAAATGACATTACCCCTTACCATCCCACCACCCATACTTAGGGTAAAATATGCCCTAAGTATAAACAACAATATGGGTAATAGAATATAATGAATATGAACAACAAAATGTCTACACCACCTTATACATAAGATAAAGTACATCCTAAATATAGCAAAAATCCTAAGAGAGACCTGGTATTTAATACAACAAAATAATGAATGAGAAAAATAGAAAACACGTGTGTACAAGGTGAAAAGATGAACAAATGGGAGCGAAACTTAGGTATGAGACACATAGTGTGAAGAATCAAGAGCGTATATCATACAAAATGACTGGGGGCATCCTCAATGGTTGACACATGGTCAAGAAAAATGCTCATCGTTGTCTCGAAAGGTAGACTCAGAAGACAACTCAGAGATGTCAATGTTACCGTTGTCATATATTTTTCGCACTGTGTACGAGCCTTTCCACTTGCTCTGAAGTTTCCCTGGAAATAACTTGAGTCTCACATCGAATAGCCAAACTTTCTGATCAGGCTCGAACTGCTTATGGATGATGTGCGCATCATGCCATACTTTCATCCACTCCTTATAATGTAGACTACTAGTGAAATCCTCATCTCTCAACTCTTTTAGGGCTACCAACTCTGGCTTTCTCTACTCTCACGTACTCTCTAGATCCAAGATCACTTCTTTCACTACCCACCAAGAAATGTGCTTTATCTCAATAGGTAGTGACTTGGCTTGTTATAACCAAGCCAAAAGGGAGATATACCCAATGGCATCTTGAAGGAAGTCCTATAGGACCAAATAATCAAGTCCATATATGTACTAATATTTTTATAAGTATTTTTAAATAATTAAAATACTTGCCCTTATTTTCTTTTATTGTTTTTTTGGTTTTTTAATTTATGTTTGATGATAATTTAGTTATGTACAATATTACACTAATTTTTATTAGAATTTTAATAAATAGGAAAGACATAAAATATAGGTACCATAATATATTTATTTATATACATTAATTAGTGTTAATTATTTACAACGAGATATTTGTTAAATCATGTTAATTATTAAATAAAGTTAATGAATTCCTTAATCTAGAGAAATAATATTTATAAATAGTATTGATGAATCATGGATTTATCTCCTCCCTTTACTTAAGTTAAGCTTTCCCTCAAGCTAATAAAAAATAAATAATGAATTAGTGAGTTAGTTAATTCTCCAACTGTGTATGTGTAGATACAAGGCTTGATTAATTCAGAACACTCAGTTGAGATCTTAAAACTCTAAGCTGAATCAGGTCTTAATAAAAAGGAATTCAACTTTTCTAATCATCAGATTCTTTAAATATACATATATAGTAGGAGATATGGCATTTAAGTGTTGACTGCATCCACAAGATTCGAATCAAGATGTCACCCAAGGTTCATATCAAAAAGATTCTCCTAAGGACCTAACCCTCAACACTAGGAAATAAATTTAGTCTTGCTTCATTTCACAGTCTCTTTAGTTTGCTAGACTTAAAAATGTAGATGGAAGAACAAATGATGAAGGTATTAGGGTTTGTGTCCTTTCTTCTCTCCCTCTTATTGGAACAAGGGTTCTCTCGAGTGCCTTATTAATTCAACACTTTTGGTTTGCTCAACGGTGTGTCCGTTAAAAGAATGCTTAGTCGTCTGCACTTAATTTCTTGGGAATGCACCGGGGTGTGTCTCTTTTGAGTATCTAAGATACATTCGCCTCCTAGACTTGTATCACTATACGACGCAAAGCCCTTTTTGAGGTACTAGCTTGACTCATAAAAGCCTTAAGAGTTTAGTCCGAGTGGGCACTTAAAAGGATGGGAGCGCTCGCCGCTGGTGTAAACTCTTTTTAATTTTGTCTTTGGAATACATGAGCTTTTCTCTTCATTTTCTTTTTTTGGCTAACTCCACTGCTTTTATCAAGAATTGGCGCACACTGATCAACATATTTAATTTAGTTTCATCACAGCTTGGCATGTAGGTTATCTCAAGAGATTAGTATAAGAACCAAGTTCTCATGCTGACTAAGATTGGTGACACTCGGGTTTCATGAAGCTTTCATTAATTTTATCCCATCATCGAGCATCATAAGATCAAGTCCAAACTCAAATCTCAAATCCTAGTTCCTTAAGTGACACCTCATCACATCTCATCGTGAATGCTGTCGTACATGTGAGTGTTGGTCATATTATTTAAGGTGGAGATTAAGTATTCAATGTAACACTCAAATCTTTCTAACTAAGGAAGTATAATTTATTAAGTCTAAGATCCTAATGATTAAGACATGTTAACTTTGAATTTTTGGACCTCGTAAATCAAGTGCTATGAGTAAGTGCTAGGGAAACGCCAATTTATTAATTAGTATTTTTATGATTTTGAATTTTTGATTTTTTATTATTAAGTTAAAACAGTTAAGTTTTTTTCAACTTAGTTAGCAATCTCAATTGCACCTTTAATTTTGAAAAGAAATTTGAAAATATTTTACAAACCATGTCACATAAGTACATGTTTTTCAAATATTTTACACAGATTTTTCAAAACCAATAAAACCTTATTTTTCAAACCCAAGTAAAATATTTTTAAAAACAAAGTCAATAATATATATTCTTTCAAACATTTACAAACGATTTTTCAAAACAAGTAACACTCGATTTTTACAAATCAATGTAAAACATTTTCCAAACCGTGTCAAATACGTATATAAAAGTTTTCAAATAGTTTTGCAAATCATTTTACAAAAATCAGTTGCTAAACAATACGATATATTTAGCCCAAAAAGTTTAAAATTTTTAAAAATACGAGCTATGGCCAATGTATATATGAAATATATACATTACATCCCTTATACTTAGCTGATGCTATGTCCTCATAACATAAAGTGATATAATCCATAGCTCATACTAAATACGAGGAGATGTACAAAATTGAAATAAAAGAAAAGGATGTAAAAGGGAAGAATAAGTTAGCGAAGAACAAGGACCCGAGTCCACCCTATACTTAGGCCGAGAAATAGTTTAAGTAAAGAAATATGAAATGAAAATGAGGGGCCTGAGTTGAACAATCAGAAATAACATGGTTTCCCCTATACTTATTCCGAAGAGTAGCCTACGTATAAGAAGGTAGATCTAAGGTTGAGGGAACCGAGGCATAATTAACGTTAGTTGAATCTATGAAGATGGATGAATCTTAGGAGAGGGAAATGGTGTTCTAAGGTTTTAGGGAGGGAGCTGAAGATCACAAAAGTCAAGCTCAAGCAAACCCCGTAGATTCACCAACACACGCATGAAGACCAAGAAAATATGGTCAAATTATCTTGTCTTTTCTATTGATGATAATACAATATATAATTCCATTATGAGCATGTATGAATTAGGTTTTGGAAACTATCTTAAGGACACATCTTCACCTCTCAACACACAAAATGTACATGCGAATAATGAGGGATTTTCTCTCCCAAAACAAGGTTAATTGGTAACTCCATTTCAATTGTTCTACTTGCATTTAACAATCCCAATTATAATAGCTTAGGTTTTCATTTGAAATTACTACTGAGCACATAAAACATCATCTACCACAAAGTCTCGTTTCCTTTAAACCTTAAGTTATAAAGCACAAGATAGAGGATTCAGAAAAAGCCAATGTAGACATAAAACTATGACGCATGCTCATGTTCAAAGATACTTACAACCATCCTAGCTTTCTCCATGTGTACACAAGATTGTATTAAAATCAGTATCTAAATGAATGCAAGTTGATAAACAAACTGCATCCTAAGCATAAGTTCTATTAGCGAGAAAGAATTTGATTAAGTTTGGCTAGGTCAAACGTAGCTTACGTATTTCTCATGAATATTAAGAGATGTGTGAATCTCTAGAGATTCAGTTAGTATGTCCTAATTTATGATTCAAGCGCATAAAATATAACCCAAATATCACTCTAAGAGTTGTGTACCTATATCCTAAATCAGACACTCAAGTTGAGCATCACTGGGTTTAGGGGTGAAACAGACTCAACGCATACAAACATAATAGTATCCAAGTCCAATAGTACATGAATATATACAACATGGATACACAAAATAACTCAATAATATTTAATTTTTGAATGCATCTCTTGCGACTCCTCTCAGTTGGAATTCCGAGCTCCGAGCATCTATCCTCCATTCTTCTCCAAACACCCCTGGATCCACAGCCCCGCCACAAACGAGAAATGATTAAAAATAGATTAAGGAATTTATCAAGTGAATGTACATCACATGTATAAAAAAACAATACAACAATTCAATACAGATAACTTTGACCTAAATAACAAGTAATCAACTTAACAAAAAAGATTAAATCAAAATTAATTATATCAATGAAGTCGTATTTCTGACAACAGCGTCATCTGATGGAATGCTAATTGGAAGTAATAATATAGATTTGTTGTAATACAACCGGTCAGCAATCGATCAGAATCGAATAATCTCTGCAAGCTTTTACATTTAACCCAAACTATACATTCACATTTATTCATTTTAAGCTCCTTAATACCATATTTGGAAAAATTTTCACAATCGGTATTCATATTTGATTAATTTCCCAATATAAATATCAATAATGTGTATTTTTTTAATATGGTAAGCGGATATTCAGATATGTCCATATCAAGTTTCATTACTAAAGTTGACCACCATAGTAGTGATATTTTTAAATTTAAATATAAGTTTATTTTATTTAATTTATTAATTTAAATTTTATTTGGTATTTTTAAATTTAAATATAAGTTTATTTTATTTAATTTATCAATTTAAAATTTTATTTAACTTATAGAAAATTATTTTAAAATTTACAAAGGTATTATAATTGTTGTCTACAATGAACATTAAAATTGAATAAGCTCTAAATAGTAAAATCATAATTTACTTAGAATCACAGACTTAATATATATGTTATAAGATGACAGAAAAGAATTAAAAGTCAATATATATACATATAAAGATGGCAATGGACAATTCAACAGATAAAAAAAATGAATTTTTTTGATAAGAAGGTAGTTGAAAATAATATTGATAACAATGGTGGATAAAAATGCAGATAATTCGAAAGAGTTATGCTTAAATCATCACTTAGGTGCCCCTTTGGGGCATACCCTCCAAACATGCGCCTCAAGTGCCGATTTGGACATGACTCCCCAAATCGGCACCTCTGATGGTGATTTTTTTAAATATTGTGACTTGGTGATTGCTTAATAAATTAAAAATATCTTAATAATTACTAAAAAATATATGTGGATGAATGTAAAATATGCAAATAAAATGCAATATATCGTAATTAAGGAACACCAATATATACACTTTCTTGGTTAGAAGAAGGATACAAGACCATTACGAGGGTGTTTAACTGAAGAGCATGGAAAGTAATACGATTCAAGATTTTATATGGTTTTTTAGATTAGAAAGTAATGAAAAATAACGTAAAAACGTAAAGGAATGATTGGTATTTTTTTCCTTCTAAAAGAAGCTATAAAAGAGGAACTAAATTGTGATAAAAACATCTATCGCAACAAAAAGGTATAGGTAGGGATGCAAACGGATATGGATATATCCATATCCGATCCGCCACCGTATCTATTTTATACATATTTTGACTTCTGTATCTGTATCCGTTTTAAAATGGATACAAATATGGATATCGTTTTGATATCCGTAAACATCCGTATCCGTATATCCATTTTTGTATATAAATATAGTCATAGATTTATTTTTAACCCTATATAACATAATTATCCACCTCTTACTATATTTATATATTTTTTATGATCAAACACATTTAGTAAATTAATATCATGTATTTTCCATCCAATTTTTATATATTTAAATCGATTTTATAAAGTATTTTTAACATTATTCGTGTATGATCAATATTCATTTTACATTCGTATCTATTTTTTTAAGAACATGATAAAATATTTTTAATATCCGTCAATATCCGTATCCGCATCCGTATTGATGTTAAAAACGGATATCCATATTAGTATCCGACTATTTGCATCAGTGGGTATAGGTATTAAAAACCCCGGGCCCGGACCCCCTGCGCCCCTTCCCCGCCCTCTTCTCTCTCCCTCTCCCGACGCCGCCACCCGCGCCTTCATCACCAAAGCCACCTTCCTCTGCTCACACCCACCAACGATACCTCCTCTCCACACCCGTTTCCCTCGTTCCCGACGCCACTGCCGCTCCCCAGCCCTCATCCCCCCGTTGCTGCCGCTCGAGCTAAGGCTGAAGTACTGCATGCCCTCCTCCCAGAGAGCTGCGGGTAACGAGTGTTATCTTCCTATTTTTTCCTTAGCCTTTTGATGGTTGGTTGCCTACAAGGGCTGGTTTGGTGACGCGTTGAGTTCTCCTCACCTGCTAAGCACTGCAATTCATTTACGTATGACCAAAATAAATGATTCGATTGACCTGATTATGTCAGCTTGGTGTGGATTCTGTTATGCCAATTAGGCGTGGATTCTGTTAGGTTACGTGAGGTCAATGCTATGCTATGCTCAACTTATTTGTGGTTTGTGAAGAACATAATATGAAATTGAAAATTTGACTGCTATGTAGGCATTATTCCTTTACATCACATGCCTCGTTGAGATATCTCTTTCCAACCTCCTTTTTTCCTAACCAATAAGTTTGATTATGTGGGGCACGGGTAGTTGCTTTCATAAAATTGGAAGGATGTATACATGACGCTTTAAGTCATGTCCTCACATTTCAATGAAATTCCATCGAATTTATCTGAAATTTTCATTTCTATAGGTCACTAAAATCGAGATACTACCTTATTTCTTTTTCCAGGATTTCAACGATTTTTTGCGAAATGTCAACCAAATCGTATGCCATTTTGACAAAACAACAAAAATAAGGGAATCTCCCTTCACTTTCATCGAAATTTACATATATTAATGAAATTTTACTTATTTATTTGCTAATTTGTTGAGTTATTAGAGTGTTTTACGTTGTTTGAAGACGTTTTTTTAGTTAGCTTCTACATTTAGATCTAAATCAAATCAATTAGAGACAAGATTTAAGAGTTAAATTCAACTTTTAATTGAAGAGATTTATATTTTGTTCCTTTCTTTTTTTGATATATATGCTTTGATTAGTAGTTATAATATGCCGTCACCTCATTCCTATTGAAGAGGTGATTATTATGGTTTTTGCTTCCAGTTTAGCATGCGGTCATTCTAGGCAACACGTTGCTCTGCATAGCAATATGTATGATGATTATGACGATAATAATACTTTAAAACTTATATATGCACTTCTATTTTACAAATAAGTGTACATTGCTAATTTATTTGTTGACTTAGGAATATTTAAAACCTTAGTGTTGAGAAAAAGTCAAGTTTAGAGTCATTTAAAGTTTTTTGATGATTTCAACGGAATTCTACCGAAATTCTTTGAAATCTCTCTTTCTGGACTGTGGAGAAACGAAACCGAAATATGAAATTTAAGGCCTTGCTTTAAGTATAGGCATATTGATATAGCCTTTACAAATATTGATATAACCTTTACAACTAGAAAGTGGTCAACATGGCTGGAATCAAGAATATTTAAACAAAGCATATGACCAACATGGACTTGGAGAAATCAAACTATGTATACACTATGGCCCTTACATTTTGAAAACGTAAAATAGTTAAGGCTACAGATTTTCAAGTCACTCCAAGCCTTCAAATCAAGAGAAAACTTCAACTCATGAATGCGACGTAGTTCTTATATCAAGATGTCTCTCGCATCCTATGACCATGTCACTTTTTTCTTATGTCAGAAAATTTCCTGAGATCCAATTCTTTACATATGGAGGAGCTTGCTTCGGATACCTTCTTGCCAACCTTCTCTTGAAATCCACCATATCTTCTTTTGTCCAAGCGTCAAGTTGGATTCATCGCTTTACCTCTCCACCAACTACGAACTTCATTCCTTTTCCAAACCACTCAGTCATCGGCAACCCAAAACTCAAAGTTCTTTTCGTCTGAATGCCCTTTGTCATTAGATGACTAAGTTGCCTCTTGTGACTCCTCTGCCACCTCTACATCGGAGAAAGAAGTATTGCCCTTTACATCAAACTCCTTTTTGTCTCCCTCATTCTCTTAAAGAGTAGAAAACACTTTCATCCATTCTTGAGTCTTCAGTGGTTTCTTCTTGTCCATATCTTGAAGATCATTTCGGATCTCATGGAAATTCAATCTTTTTCTGACAATTTGCAAGAAGTTGATCTCCTGAGCTACGAAGTGAGATTTGCCCACTTTGGTTGGGGTTCCCCTGGTCCCAAATGGGCTCCTCAATTTTTCCCTCCAGTCTCTTCCATCTTCATCCCCTCTTACCATTCCTTCTCCATAGTGAACCATTCGGTTGCCAAATTAACCTCATCAATAGTAAGCTATCTTCTGAACATGGTTTTTACTCTCTTTCTTCTTTCCAACAAACTGCCATTGATGCTGCATCCTTCTAGGCGTTTTTTTGGGACACTCACTCGCTGGTCTTTCACTAGCTGCTGCAGGAGATTGATCTATCACCCGTTCCGCTCTTTTTTGGCAGCGACAGTGTGTTCATTTTGGTTTGTTCTAAGACAAGTGTTCTCTTCATTCATAGGAAGCTGTTGTGTTATTGGATTGCAAATAGGTGCAGCAACATTTTCATTCATGTGAATGTATCTCTGCAAAGATTCATAATCTCCAAAAGCATGTTTATTATCTTCAAGAGCATGCCTATGCAAGGATTCATAATCTTCAAGAGCATGTTTTTGCGAATATAAGGCTTCATGAATTCGGTACTACCTTTTAACTTCTTAAGGAAGAACCTCTGATCATTGTAATCCTCTGAAGAATTCTTGCTGCATCTTTCAGTCCATCGAGACCAAGTTAGTCAGGTTAAGAAAATCCTTTCTGATTTTTTTCTCAATGTTTCTTTTGACCTTCTCTTAAAAACGTACTTGCATCAATCCGAGTAGTTTCTGGAGTTTTTTTTAGATAAATTCAAGTAATTTGTGTACCAGTACCAACTGAATTTACAAATTCACTTTTAAAGAAAAGATGCTCAATGGTTTCCTCATCAGGTCTTGTAATGCTGCAGTAGCAGCATTTGGAAGCAAGATTAGCCCCATTCTTTCAAGTTATCTTCAAAAGGAAGTCTTTTCCACATTAGTTTCCACAATAACTTGGGAATTTTGATTGAAACACTCCAGCTTACAACAATTTTCTTGTTCCTTTTTTATATTCCAAGCACATTTCACAGAAATAATTTCATTGTTCTCCAGCATCCACTTACTCTGCGGCTTTTCCTACCCTTAGTTGTAATATTTTTAAGAATATTAATAAAAAAAGTATATTTAAGAATATTTTCCGGAAGACGAAAGTTGCCCATATTGTTATTGTGGAGATATTAGTTATCTTTCATGTTTTTTTTATGTATTATTTATTTCATTTCTCTTCTTTATGTAATTTACCAACATGTTACTCTATTATATAAGAGAGCTTTAGGGCTTCATGAATATACAATTCATTCTTCCGTTTCTACATAGTATCAAAGTGACGGTCGTAGACCATAGTTCTTGTATCCATTGTGCCCTAACCCCACCCACACACCTTCCCCCCTCCGTCTCTCTCTCCGATCGACCGCCGTCGTGATTCCCTCCTCGTGGGGCCGCTGTCGCTGCGGTTCTCTCCTTGCGGGGCCATCGCCTCCCTCTCCTCGAGACTGTCGCTGCTACCTCTCTTCCGTGGGGGTCGGCGTTGCCTCTCTCTCTTCTGCGGGGAATGGCTGCCACCACCTCTCTCTGTGCGTGGCTGAGCGGTGTTCCAGCCTTCGGTAGAGGCTCTCCTGGCCCCTACACTTGTTGCCGACTCCTGCGGAACCATCCGTTGCAACGAGATCTTTTTCAATCTACGTGGGTGTCTTTTATTTTCTCTGTGACCAAATTGTAGTCTGAAACGATATGATTTTAATCGGAAAATGAGATTTCAGACATATAAATCTCATTTTTCAGCCCTAACGCAGCTTGAGGAGTAACAAGGATGGTTTTATGAGTCTACACGTACAACCATTCCTTCATATGATTGTGTAGACTTGCTCGAATTGGTCTACTTCCCCAATCGAGTTCCGTTTTTGTATATTCCTTCATCATGTCAAATAACAAAGTGACGTCTTCTCTTCGTTTGGTGCCTTTAAGGGCCTGGCTCTCATCGTGAAGATGGATGGGATCAACTATGAGTTGTGGTCTATCCAATTTCTGACCCTTATGCAGTACAACAACAAGGTGCACATTTTGACAAACACGGAGCCGTCATATAAGATTGGGGACAATGCTCGTGAAAGCAAGATGATGCGTATGCACATATTTGACTCTCTGTGATCCTCACCAATGTTCACTAAATCGGCCGCACGAGCCGCATATGCGGTCGCATAGCGCGCGCGGCATGCAGACCGCACCGATTACATGAATCAGTGCAATAAGCACCCTCTCCGCATATGCGGCCCGCATATGCCCCGCATATCCCGCATATGCCCCGCATACTGCTTCAGCAACTCCAACTTTTCAATCTTCTCATTCAGGTCCTTAATTCCGTAACCCTGCCTCTTTCTTCATTCAGTGGTAAGAATATGACATGCATTTCTATACAATTGCAATGCATTATACCATTATGTAAATGCAATATTTATGTTTTTCTCATGTATTGATTTCACAAGTATATGCAATGTATCGTCGAATATTTTTTATATATGTCGATTGAGGTTTTGCTCATGTACTGCATGTATGTATATTGAAGTTTTGTTATTACGAATCATATAATATGTGAAGTTTTTATGGTAAATGTTTTTTTGTGATTAAACAATTAAAAGCATATATATACACACCCATTTAACATCGATCATTTTTCTTAGACCTTCTTTAACTCCACTTAAATACATAAATTCAGTGGTAATGGTATTCATAGATATTCATATATTTTTAAATTATAAATTAGAAAACCGCATAGAACCACATATACCCCGCATATGCCTCGCATACCGCTTAATCAGTATTCGGTTACTAGTCCGAATGCATACCGCTTTCCTGAACCTTGATCCTCACCACAACCATTGATATTGTGAAACCAGCTCACTGCCAAGGCGATATGGGATATTCTGTCATCCACTTATGCTCAAGCGAAGAATGAGACCAACATTATTCAGCTTCAGTTTGACATATACAAGGCAAAGTAGAATGATCTTCCACTGTTCACGTTCTACTCGCTTCGTGGCATGTTCGAGAAGCTTCACAGCTTCATGCCAATTACGACCTCCACAGAGCAGCGGCGTGGCATACAAGAACTCCATGATGGTTGGAGTTTTCTTGGTTGCACTTGACCTAGAGTATGAGGCAGCACGAGCACAACTCCTTAATAGGGTGACTATACCTCCCATGGAGGATGCTTGCAGTTGTATCAGTAGGCTTCTTGTTCCACTTGCTGCCACCATACAACCTTCCTCAATGATGTATGCTTCTCGCGACATAGGAGGTTCTACTTAGTTCAGAGGGTATAGTCACTGTGGCATAGGTGGTGGACGTCAGTGTGGTCCCTGCACATATTGTCATCATCCAGGACACTCTGAGGACACACGCTATCAGAAGCATGGATACCCCGTATCTGCTCATGTAGTAGAGCAGAATCAACAGATTGAATCTTCAACACTACACCTCCTCATGCAGATCCACACCTTGATGACATTGTCTTTCATATATGAGAGATCATGACTTCAGTGGCAGGCTAGGCACTACCACTACATGATCCACATATACTGTAACTACAGCTAGAGCCTCTTCGAGCTCCTCAGGTATTGCATACGCTTTTACTTGTTGTAGCAGTGCAGATATGACAAAGTAGGTCTTGGACTATGGTGCTTCTTACCATATGTGTGGAGACAGAGTCTGGTTCATGTCTTATAGGTCTATACCCCATGGTAGATGGGTCATCATTACAAATGTGATTTACTTACCCATCACATAACAAGGGGATGTGTATTTGATACCATCCATGCTCCTGTAGAATGTTTTATATACTCCTGATTTTCATATGACATTGCTTTCTATTAGTCAGATCACAAAGGATCTACATTGTCGTACCATTTTTGACCACTCTTCGATTGTATTTCAGGATATACTCACGGGTAGGGTAATTGGATGTGGTTGTGAGCACGGGGGGCTCTATAGGCTGGTCCAACTTCCTCATGCTAGTGCCTCTACTATTCTTATTGGACCAGTCTCACTGTACCTAAGGCACCTTTGTTTTGGCCAAATTCCTTTGCAGAAGTCGTGTCATGTCCTCCCACAGATGTCCACGCGATCTTCCTTCCAGTGCGAGGCTTGCCAGCTTGGGAAGCATCACCATTCTTCATTTACATCTCATCAGAGTCGGAGAAGTTCTTAGTTGTTTGAGATCATTCACTTAGATATATGAGGTCCGAGACATGTCCCTGGTCACCAGGGACATTGTTTTTATCTCGTTGTTGTTGATGACTATTCTAGTCATTCTTGGATTTTCTTGTTAATGAATAAGTACGAGGTTGTGTTTGTCATTAAATCATTTATTAATGAGATAATTATTTTTTTCTGCTATTGTCAAGTATTTGCGTTCTGATAATGCCTTGGAGTTTTGCATTTTACAGTTATTCGAATTTCTCAGGTCACTTGGCATTGTACTCCAAACCTCGTGTGCGTACATCTCAACAGAACGGTGTTGCCGAGTGCAAACATCGTCATTTACTAGATGTGACTAGAACCCTTCTGATTCAGAGTTGTACTCCTCACTCTTATTGGGATGATGCAGTTATCACTACCTGCTACTTAGTGAACCGTGTGCCATCCTCTATTTTGGGAGAGAAGATCCCTTTCTCGATTACATTTCTCGAGAAGGATTTGTTATTCCTTACATCACGTGTGTTTGGATCTATGGTCTTCGCCTGATCGTGACAAGTTCTTCCACAGAGCTGTCAAGTGTGTCTTTATTGACTACTCTCGTGCTCAGAAAGGGTACCATTGCTTTGATCCACTTCAGAAGAATGTAACATCATTCGCATATGCAATATTCACACGATTAGTTTTATTTGGCATTGTAGGAAGGAATGGTATTTTTGATTGTTGTATTCAGCAATTATCCTCTCTTCTCCGTTCAACTGTGATGCTGCAAACTATTTTACCCACTGTGGCCTACCCCTCCCTTCACCAATTTGTGCTCCCTTCAACTCCGGTAGTCCAGCGGGTAGCTTCATCGTGCACCTCTCATGCTGCCATCACCTGCCAGCACTCCGTTCCTCTACCCACCAGCTCGACACCGCCATGCTTGGCCCAACTCAGCCTCCAGCTCATCTGGTCCAATCACCCATCCATCCTGTCCATCTCAGCCCTTCCACATTGCCACTTACCCATCCTACGCTACCCAATAAAGCAGCTATCGGCCACCGTAGCCTCCAAACATACAGCCGTCCCTCTCACTCGCTTGCCACCTCCATCATTACTCCATTTGCAACTGGTTCAAATGGGTTACCTTTTTTCTTGTTGTGGCACATCTGTTTATTCATTTTTTTGGTTTCTCACTAAACTGTTCTATGTGATTCTCGTGGATATCTTGTCTTGTGGTTTTGGAATTTTTTTCCTGCCAAATGCATATGATTTCCTAGAATCACTGTTCGTGGATTGTTGGACCAGCAATTAAACTGCAGATAATGACATATATTTCATTTCTTTAATTGCATTTCAGATTGTCATCAAATTCATTTTTGATTTGCATCATAACTTCATATTAGCCGTCGTCCTCATACATTACAATTTCGAAGATAAATTTTTAGACTGGTCGTTACATCGATAATTGATATTATGTTTAGAGGCTTACTGGCGTTATTGGATGCTTGTCGCATGATATTTCTTGCAACAACCAGTTGATACGATATTGTCATAAGTAAATTTTATTTTACTTTAGTCCAGAACTGATCCGACCTGCATTTCTAGGAAAACACGGCTGAATGGGAGTATCTAGTTTCTTATGGCTTCTCACTAAGAGGACTGCGACAGGTGCCTTAATTGGTGTCACCGTATCAGACCGTTATGTTAGTCTAGCTACTGTATGCGGCAATTCCATGCATCCCACATTCGTTTCTCAAGATCGGAGTATATTTGGAGCACTAAAAGGTATTTTTTATTTACCCATTTATTTATATTGTTTTTTTCTTTGAATTGGGAGTAAAGAACAGCTTTTCAAGGAACACTAGAAGGTTCTGACTCCTTTTACTCGTGTTTTTGTCATTTAACTTTGTTGATAGGTGACATTGTTCTTGTGGAGAAGTTCTGCCTCCAAAATTACAAGTTCTCTCTGGGGGATGTGATAATATTTCGGTAAATGCTTGTTATCACGTTAATCTCGGTGCCACCTTTGTTGGTGGAGAAATTCTACCTATGGATTTTCTCGATGATTGCTACTTGGTGGTGAAGTGGTATTTTTAATTTCCGGGTAGCTTTTCTTCCTCTTATTTGCATCTGATGTTGCTTTCAGTGTCATGCAGGTCCCCAGTTAACCACAAACAGACTTGTGTGAAAAGAATAGTTGCCTTGCCAGGTAATTGGGTTGAAGTTCCTCAATCACATGATATTGCGAAAATCCCAGAAGGTCACTGCTGGGTTGAGGGGGACAATTCTGCGTCAAGCGTGGATTCAAGATATTTTGGTCCGGTATGTTCTAACCACGACAACTTCTCTCGGAATAATCATCTCTTGTATTTTTTTGTGTTCTATAGATATTTAAACTAACTTAATAATTATTGGAGTTGCATGTGAGTTATAGAATGTTATAATGCTTAACCGAAAAGAGACTGACTTGTTCTTGTACATCTTAAAAGAATGCATATCTTGTTGTGATTATGCGGTCTTTCGTTTAAGATGGGATTTGTCGTAAATTCAATTATGTTTGTTATGTTAGGATGAAGTTAGAACGACTCAAATCTTGTAGTTTCTGTATTCAGTTACTATCATGTGCTCTTAATGCAGATACCTCTGGGATTAGTTCAAGGCAGAGCTATTTATGTTGCCTGGCCACCTCATAGGATGGGAAAAGTAGAAAGAAAGGTGACTACCAGAGGAACATCTTTGTATTGAGGTTTGGGAATGCTTTATTGACAATGTTTATGGATTTGAAAAGGCCAATTGAGCTAGACCATGTCACTGAATTTGTTTGCAAACAATCAGATGAATGATCCTTCGATGGCAGTAAGCTTTGCATCTATACACAAATGAAAAAGAATGCACTTAAATAGATGTGCATTTGTCATTTGAAATTTCAGAACACGAACTCGCGTACATGTGGAGTTTGATGGTTATTACATGTAGATATTGTTTGTTACTATGGTTTCAATTGACGCGAAAGTAGCCGATGTTTCCGATATATTTGATACATGGGATAGTGAAATATTATCTTCAAGTGCAGGAAGAAGAAAAGCACCTCTGGTGGGCAGGATTGTGAAGAGACGGAAGGATAGTTTTATTTGATTGGGACAAGCACATTATTCTAATATTGTATGTTTGTTTTGCTCTTAGATTAATATTTCAATAAATAGGTAATGAATTATTAACATTTTTTTGTGGCGATTCAAAAGAAGAAACAACTTGTGAATAAGCTTGACAAGCTATTTTCATTATGTGAGCTATTTCTGCTTTATGTTTTGCCCCTTGAAGTTTTTGCAGACACGCTTATGCTCCTACTTTTTTGCAGTAAGAATTATGCTCATATCTTACACCAATAACAAGTATGCCCTTTTGTTGGTTTCACAGTCTATTGTTAAAACGGAACCATTGTTTGTTTAAACCAAAGTATTCCCAATTATCGATGTGCTTCATCGGCGTTGATACCACTTTCTGGTGGTCGACATCAATGGTGAAACATCATGCCTTCGACCGTCAACTTGGTTGCCTCTGATCATCATCTCTATCCGCACTCGCCCCATCATTGATCTTCAAGCGATTCTTGAGCACATTACCCTACCACCACCATTCTCTTCCTCCCACTTGATGCCACCCTAATGAGAACCAAACAAGCTATCCTCCATGATGCTTTAGGGCTGGCTTGGACCCAAGATCTTTAATGGCCCAAGAATAACAGTGTTATCTTTCTAGTGCTTGAGAGTTAACTTGTGTTATATCAGCTAAAACCACACTGCACTGCTGCGAATGATCAGTTGTCGTCACTGATTTCCCTCAATGGTACCTTGTGCGCAGACGCCACGATGCCACTTCCAAAGGAGCACATCTAACTCCAATGACTGCATTGCTTTGGTGCACATCCTCCAACAAGCCACTTCCAAACATAAGAGATGGAAGCATTGTGTATGCATGTTCGTGAAAAGCTAAAGCAATATATACAAGTATATGTACACTAGTTTAAATTAAACTAAGTCGTATGCTTCCCCCAAACAATTGTGCTAATAAATTAATGAAGGGTTCGGTAGTATTGCTTTTCATGGCTTTTACTGTTTATTGTAATTTGAAAAAGTCCATAGAATTCTAAATATTTATTCATTACTCGATGTAGTGTTTATATTTCATGGTTGAGCACTTGGAAGAGAAACCATTTTTTACTTAACTTTATCTTTACTCTTTATATTTTTATTACATTATATATATCAACCTTTTAGTTTAATTTAGTATAATTTTGTTTATTTTGTATTCGACTTTGTAAGTAAATGATCTATGCGATTTTTAAGTTTCATACACACATACATATATATATATGTATATATATATAATTTATAGGTGTTTTATAATTATCGATTATTTTTACTGAGCATTAATTTTATCCTATGTTTAAATTATTTATTTTATAATTAAATAACTAATGTAATGTAACATAGCTTATATTTTTGGAATTATTTATACTAATAAGTCTTATCATGCTATATAGATACTTTAAATTTACACTGTAATAGATGTTTAAATTTAACTAAATTTATCGTCTTTTGACATTTGGATGCAAATGTAATTAAAAAAAAATAGGCATATGTATAATTTTACTGTAAACACCTTCTTCTTCTTCTTATTCCTCGCTAAAGCCATCACCACCTCCTCCCACCTCCTTTGCCCCTCCTCCACCGTTGCCCCACCTCCTCCACCCCATCCTCCGCTTGCCCCTACTTCCTGCACCCTTACCTCATTCGGCCCCCTTCCCCTCAGCCCCGAACCCTCTAGTCCTCATCTCCTCTGCCATCTACTCCTCCCAAATCTGAATCCCCTTCTCTGATCGAAGCACTTCCGGGCTCAACAAGACCTTATCTACCTTCACGAGATTCCATGATGGCAACACCTCTTATAGGGTTCATGGCTGTCCACCCGCTTCCTTGACAATCGTATCCTTCTTGACTTCGTCTGTGAAGTAGTCGTCGCATATGACAACAACCTTCCATTTTACACCTATGTTTTACAGTGTTGTGCTATTTTGCAGTAGGGGCATTGATGTCTCCTATCCATTGAGGATGCACGAGATGAAGGGAATCAGGGATGGGGGTGGATGGTTGGTAGGTTGATTCTCCTACCTACTTTGTGCCATTGCCAAGCTTCGCCAAGGCTCGTATGCTCCTGTCCATCCTGTTCACACCCATCGTGAACACCCCATGGTGATATATTCTCCATGATAAAGGATTCCAGTTTGAAGTTACCTGTAGAGATTGCGATGAACACACCATCTTAACGTCCAAGAAGGTAACGATTGACTTGGGACCCTCGTAAAGAGGATCGACCAAGGTCGTCGATGAATATGGATATTATGTCTATGCCATCTCCAGTGCAGTGTTCATCATTGCTGCAGTGTCCGCGATGCTACATATCTTTTCCCATTTCCCAACCATCGAGGAAGGAAATTCCCACAAAACAACGATCTAGAGCCAAGTCTTGTGTGCTCCGCCTCATCACAGAATGAACGAATACTAAGGGCCAGCAATCCATCACGGGGAGCATCACCCTCTTCAACACCGCTGCCTTGCTTCCCTGGAGCTCCTCCCTGTTCCGGAAAAGCTCCTTTACAACACCTACGCCTCCTGCATAATTTCCAGAGCTCGAGCCCTTCTTATTTATAAGAGAAGATAGGCCATGGTTTCTAGTTTTAGCTCTCTTACCAATCTTGATTTGGATTCATTGGCAGTTAAACTAACCGAAGGGCACACATGATAGCAAAGCAAGAAGTTAGGGGCACATCTGATATTTCAAAAAAGGGAGGGGCATAACTGATATTACAACATCTAAGAGGGACACAAGTGATAAAAATCCTAATTTAAAACTAAATATCAATGTTATTTAGCACTTAATTTAAACGGGTAAAACATACTTTAAATGGTTAGATTATAGTATTCTAAACCATTTATCATATTATGGTTTTCTACATTTGTCTTTACATGGTTTTGTTAATAATTATTTAGGTGAACATATAATTTATTTTTATTTGAATTTTCTACTCTAAAGAAAATACTATATACAACTTGTAATAAAATTTCCAAGATTTATTTTTTATTTACTAAAATTATTTAAATAATATATAATTTATAATTAGGTAATTATAATTAAGGCATTATAATTACGTTATGAAATAATTCCTTTACATAGTACCTGTGAATTCTCGACATAGTTTTCGTTTTTAGTATACTACTATACATAGTTAGTAATTGATTATTATTATTTCAATTAATAGCATTATAAAACGATATTTTTGAAAGGTTTAAATTAGAAATTGTAAAAAAAAACCAACATGCATGTATAATAATTTTCTTATGAATTTCTAGGCTTCTAATGATTTATGATTAACTATATGATTGCATAATAAATTACGTGAAAAAAATTAAAATAATGGAAAGTTATGTAAAATGCTCAGGAGCAACGATGGGGACATCATCACATAAATGCAACAGAAGAAGTGATACTAACATCAACCCATGAAAACAAATGCCAAGCCTTGCTAAGGACCTATACTCCCTCCAAATACTTATTGATTGCTTCTGTGAGTCAACACATTCCTTGTCCTAAGAGGGGAAGCAAGGCATCAACCTCATGTTAGCTAATCAGTGTGACCTTTTATCGTGGTGACTTTCCACCACCTAGATCCAATCGAGAAGGAAAGGAATGTGTCACTGACCTTCCAGGAATCCATAGTAGTAGCATGTAGAATTGAGAAGACAGATGCAAAACAGAATTGACCGATCCAAGCGATCCAAGGAAGAACCCTCGCTCGCATTATAGATTAGATTTCCGTTTATGTACTTGTAGTCTTATAGGGATTGGGTAGAGATGCAAATAGATAGAGATATGTCCGTACCCAATCTGCCACCGTATCTGCTTTATATGAATTTTGACAACCGTTTTCACATCCCTTTTAAAATAGATAAGGATATGAGATATCCATAAATATTCGTATTTGTATCCGTATATCTGTTTTCATATACCTTCTTTCATGTAAAATATAGTTGTACATTTAAATTGAACCATTTATAACATAATTTTATGCATTCTTTCACCATATTTTTGATATACCTATTATGATATATGTTTTTACATTTATGCTCCTTTTAACTTTTGTGACATCAGTTATAGCCCTCCTTTTTTTGGATATCCATTGTACCCTTACCTTCTTGTACCATTATCACTTGTGACCTTCTGTTAACTTGATTGTCAATGAGTTGGACTAAACCATGGTCCACTCAAACCATGTAGCAACGAGAGGCATAACTGTCAAAAATAAAATCCCACCGCCTTCTTTTTATCCATTCATGATCTGCCAATCTCTGATCAACCTCATGGCAGGGGTTTTTGCTGGAGGTGACAAGCGCTTCAATGCCGGTTAATCCCCAATGACAAGGCAACACCACCGTGAACCACATCCTTAGTCGTGACAACTTCTTCTCTGAGCACTTCTCCATCAGTTGCAGCACATCATTAGAGCCTTCCTCGAGGTTGCTTGGGCTCCAATAGAGGCAAGTGAAGCTCATGTATCGACTAAGTCCTTTTTCACACCTCAGAACTCCATCATCTTCGCGTTTGTGTTGCACCATCTTGATCGAGCCGTCATCTTTGCCATTGTATCTTCAGTGGCAAAGTCTTCTTCTAGCAACAAATTAACACCAAAACCACCGACAGTGAGGAGGACACATGAAACAACCAATCAATATCCATCATCAAAGTTATAGTCAGCATCTTGAGCCCATTCATCCGAGAAGCATAGCTTCTCCACGTCGCACAAATCCTTGGTCATTTATCAAGAGGAGTAGGAACAATGGAGGAGGAGGGGGGGGGGGATCGGGCCGGAGGAAGAGGGGGTCAAAGGAGGTAGCAGGCAGAGGAGGTGAGGTAAGGAAGGGGTTCGAGGGGGGGGGGGGGGCACTGGGTCAGAGGAGATGGGACTTGGGAGGCGGAGTAAGTTAGTGGTTAAGGGAGGGGTTGAAAGAGGAGGGGGTCGAAAGCGGTGGGAGGTGGAGGAGGTAAGGGGCGGCATGGGAACTGGCTCAAGGGAGTTGTAGCCATAAGAGGTGGGGGCTAGAGGAGGTGGGTTTACAATGGAGGAGGAGAAAGAGGAAGAATACAAAGAAGGGGTATAAAAATAACATATCCACCCTATGTATTCTTCTATTTACCCTTGTCTCGAAAAGTTACAATCATTTGGGATGTGGATGGATGACAACTAATCCGAGGGAGATAAATATGTGATTCATCACTTTAAAAGCTAAAAATAGAACTCGGTTTCCAAGTAATTAATTGCATTTAGAAAATAACATTGAATTATTATAATTCATGCATGTGTAAATAATATCCATATATTATCTTTTATATTTTGCATTAATAAGAAGCCAATAATTGCGTGCATATAATTCACATGTATATTAGCTCAACTTTACTCATTTTTATTATTTTATACAAACTAAAAATGAAATAAAATCAACTCCATTATGTACATAATAGTAGTATTAACAAAGAAAAAATACTAACATATACATATATGAAATAAATCCAAAACCTACTTCTGAGACAAAAAGTCGTAAATGCAAATATCTCTCACATACGTCTCCTATGAACTCGTACACACTTTTATATTATTGTACTCAATTATATACAAAAAAGACCAAAGTCAAAAGAATCAGAGTTCATATGTGAGACTTGAGTTTTGGGTCCACATTATATATTGTACATCTTTACTAACTTTGACTTATCATTTTATTTACATAGTAAGCTTATTTTTATTTATTTATTTTTTACTTATTTTATTAAATTTGTGTTTGAATATAGTTTTCAAAAATTTAAATCGAAAACATCTTTAAAATAAATTAACGCGTTCAGAGTCGGCATATAGAGTTAGTATATACGCCTTTTTCTTTATTTCATTAGTGTTATAAATTATTAAAAATTCCAAAAAAGTTAGATTGATATGTAAATATTTACCTTATATTTTATTAGATTTTATTTTGAAATTTCCTTTTATTAAAAATCATAAAAATATGCAAATGTAAAAATACAGTATTTTATATACATAGAATATCACCAAAAACTCCATTTTGTACAAATGACGTATTTTGATTTTGTTCCCTTCACAAATGTTATAGACTTCATCGAGATGAACAACTTTCATGAAGAACACTTTTTGATTTGAGATCTTTTGCTATTTTATTTTTATTTTTTCTTTTCATTTATTTTCTGAATTTTTTAGAAGCGACACGTAGCAGCTCCTGAAACCGCCACATCCCTCCACTTAACACTCTTAGTCGCCCTTTCTCTAGGTTGTTGGATGGAGTTCCCTTCATCCAACGATCCTTATTCTCCTTTTTAATTACTTTATTCATATTTATTTTCCTTTTTCCTGTTATTTTTTATTTCCTTGCCATGTGTCACTTCTACGGTCGTTCAATCTCCACCTATCGAACGACTGATACCCTGTCTTCTACCTCCATTTTTCTCAGCCAAGGCAGCCCATGCCTCCTCCACCCAAGTCGCTCCACGTCCCCCTCGTCCCTCGACCTTCCTCGCCCTCTCCACCAACTTAGCAAAACCCTAACGTCCTCTCCACAAAACCCCATCACCACTGCACTTCGACCTCATTCGCTAGTGCAAGGGAGATCGGGTCCTGCCCTCGAATCGAAGACATATGGTGACAGTTGACGTCCAACCCGGTTGAGCGAAGTCGGCCACAATCCCCATCAGTGTGATACGGAGAGGTGACGATCAGAGCATCACACCCTCCATTCCTTTAGGGGAAACATTCCCAGGTGATCATCTTCTTCTCGTTCCTCTTTTGGCTTTGCGTTCTTCATCTAGTTCTCTGCAACCCACCACACTTCTTTCCCAAGACCATCTTCTTCCTCAATCTAAACGTAAATCAAATCCCCAAACCCGAGTCTAGATTACCCTCAACACCTCTGCATTTCCCACTCTATCTCCCGCATCCTCTCATCAATCCTGCAACTCACCTCCTTCACATCATCGGAGCTGAACATCCCCTTCTTCTCCGAGCTACGAAAAACCAATACCCAATGAGACACCCCCTTCTTCATCCGTCGTGTCTCCCGTATATTCCACTTAGTCCTTACAAGGGATTGAGTCCATCGGTCCTCCGCTTCTTCGTCAACATCCGGACCCCCATTTGGCACATCACCCCTCAGCCGAGCCTGGAGCCCGAGCCCATCTTCTGACAGGTCACTACATCAGATGAGTACACCTTAGAGCTTCTCAACCCTCATCAGCGTCCCCTGGCCATGTCTCGGCAGCTGGAGATCCATCAACGAGTCGACTTCGGCCGGGCGTGTCACCTGGATATACGAGATCTCTCGCACCAGGAAGAGAACAAAAGAGGGGAGGGAGTCAGGTTATACCTGCCGTTCGATTGGTGCCTCCCCTCTCCAATCGGACGACTAAGATCCCACCACGTCGCGTCCTCCAAGCCGTCCACCAAGTCATCAGCCTCGACACGACCCAAAGCTATCTTCGCCCGCCACCTGGAGGTCTAGCTTCGTAGCAGAACCCGAAGCTCCAGAGCCGCACGTGAGCCACGCATGGGCACTGACAATTTTACGACTGCACCCTCGTAGTTCTCCTGGAATCAAACCTCAGTCCCGCACTCACGCACGTGGCACGCCTACCTCCTGTTGTAATTGCATAAAACCCCCCATCAGGTTTTGGTAGTGCTTTTTTAGTCCTTGTGCATGTTATTTGAGTTATTTAACTTCTGTAAATTGCATTTAGCGCCATGACTTTGATAAATTATTCTAGTATTCATTTGTCATCATTTTTAAAATCCAAAAATAGCATGTTATCAGACAATTAATGCTACACAGTTTGGGAATTTATTGATATTACGGTAGAATTGGCTATATTTTAACCAGTCGGTGATATTTAGTTCATAGTAAATCAACATTTCCTTTAGAAATTAGAAAAATCACATTCAGTATGCTTAATTGTTCTCTATAAGATGCTCAAAAATGAGTTCATTTGCACGTATTTGCATAAAATAAATTAATTTGTGATTGAGACAATTGATTTTTAGTCGATTAAACACATAATACTTTTAGGAAATTCAAATTCCTATGTATTTGTCTTGATAAGATAAATATTTTCCAAAGGAATACAAGTATTTGTTTTTTAATAAATTACTCACAATCACTACTTTTTACATCATTTAATTCATTAAAAAATTCATTGCATGTCAGAAAATTCAAAAAAATTATAGTCTCTTAACTTTGCATGCATTCACATTCTGTCTAAATTTCATAGGGTTTAGACTTGACACGATTGATATTTTGTGAAAACATCCTTGAACTTAGATGAAATTGCATTTCAGATTTCATTGCATAAAAAAAATACAAAAATGCTCCCTTAGATGAAATTGCATTTCAGATTTCATTGCATAAAAAATACAAAAATGCTCCCTTAAATCGATCTGAAAATTAATCCAAGGAGAAAGTTGCCTCCCTGATTTCAACCTTGAGCTTGCCCATGTAAAAAAATAAATTTGATTGGTTGTCTGTCTTGCCTTCCGCCGAAGTGAGGCCTTCGAGACGCAAAGATGCTCCGAAATATGCACGTCTAGATGAAGATAACTTAAAAGGTCTCACTGAGAAATCACATCTGCCAGCGTGCAATGAAACAACACATCACTAATTCACACGAATTAGGTAGGGCGAATGCACGATTTTCAAATGGCAACGTTGTCAGGGGAGTTCACTTAGAGTGGCTTTACCATCGTCGATATTGAGCATCGAGGGGAATTCACCCAGTCTCCTATTATTTTTGGAAAGCCATTCTTAGCCTTGGCTATGGCGACTATAGATTGCGAGACTCGGACGATCAATTATACAACATTTGGTACACACCAACCTCATGTGACCTTTGAGGTCACACTCCAATCCAAGGCCACCCTCATAGCCGCAAACGGTCGTGACCGTCGAGAGACATATGAGTCCGATTTTTCTACTACACTTGAGATACTGACTACCAAGCCAACTATTGGTTTAGAGACTCCCACACCCCCACATTGCATGTTACTTGCATCACCACCAACGTGGCAACATCTCAAAGTCGGGCCCACTCTTTTCCGATTGTCTTGACTATTTCGATGATCCGACTACCGTGCCTACACTACCATAAGCAATCGACTCCTTCTGCAGACCACCTCTAGGATTTAGACATGGAGAGACAACGATTCCCATACCACTCCATTCTAAGAAAGAGGATGCTTCCTTTAGTCTGTTATCTAGTGAGAAGAAGATGAGACCTGACTCCACGAGATGTTCCCCTGAACCCCTCAAGGCATGTCATTCTCTTATTCCTCTCTCTACTTCAGGTTCTAGATCACCGATCAAAATGGTCTCCACAGACATGGAATCTTTTGAGGACTCTTTGTCTAGTTTTGACGAGGAGATCATCATAAATGCATATGGGAAGGCTATTATTCAATCCTACTCGAGCAAGCAACCATGCGCCGATCCTCGTTGGACTTTCCATCCTTTCCATTACTACTCTTCTAAGGATGATTCTGACGTCGACACAAATCCTCATTTCATCTTCCCTTTTATTCCCTCCCTCTCTCTCATGATTCGCATCACTCGCCCCGATTTTGTCTTGTTTTCATTTTGTGACTATACTTAAAAGATGGCTAGATCCTAAGTATGGGGGGTGTGTGGCCGGAGTTGCTCTTCTTTTTCCTTTCTACATTCCCCCAATCTCATTGGTTCTCACACTTACTCTTATACTTCTATACTCAGGCTGACTAAAGCCTAAGTATGGGGGGGGGGGGTTTGATGCCCTATGTATACTCTCCACTTCTTCTATACATTCTTTCTTCTTTGACATCGACTACCTCATTTCTGTTCTTCTTCTACACTAAGGCTAACCAGAGCCAAAGTATAGGGGGCGGGTCGACTTCTATACTTCAATTCTTCTCCATATCTTATGCTTAGCACGAGATATGTCTCTTCCTCACTTTTTATTCTCTGAGGATATATCACACACGAAGTATGGGGGGTGTATATTACATATATACTTTACCTATAGCTCGTACTTTCACTTATGTTTCTGTATATAATACGGGATATGGGTAACCCTATGTAAAATATGTAAAATATGTGCAATATGCAAAATACATTAAAAATTTGTAGAAATTTGTAAAATGGGTATAAAATTTGTAAAATATATGTAAATTTACAAAATATGTGTAAAATAATACTCTTGTCGTACAATTGTTATCAAATTTTTGTAAATTATTTGTTAATAATACATGTGTTATCAATTTATGTAAAATAGGGCGTAAAATAAAAAATCAAATGAAAATGGCTTCTCATTCATTATTATAAAAAAGTTGCATTTCGTTAGCATATCATGCATATGAACAGAGTGGAAAGTCATCAGGTTCTGAACCAAGTCGTGAGTAAAAATTAAGAGTTAACTTGACTTGACCTTAATCCATTAATTTTCAAAGAAACTTCACTGAGAAGTGAGATTTTAGAATCTTTAAGTAATAGACTTAATTATCCAAAGTTCACAAGACAATGTCTGAATCTTGACTCTTAGTGTCTAACCTAATTGCATCTTTATAAGTAGACTCACAGATATGGTACTAATATGTACACTAGTACCACACACTTAGCTCAACTCAGACATGGTGTTGGAAGACTGTGCATTTTTTTCTTTGTTAGCCTGGACATCTAAGACCAGAGTAACATGTTGAAATAAAACTTCGGATGAGGGATTGTCTGCTAGTGCTAGCCATTTACCTGAGGTGGGGGCCAATGCAACCACTTCACATGGATGTTCACTCTTGTACGCAACAAAAATAAAAAGAAAAAATATACCATGAATTAATGGGCCAAAACAAAAAAAAATGCCCTAAATAAATACATAGCAAAAATATCAAAGTCCCAATTTATTGACGATAATGGTCCAATGCTTGCATAGCGAAGATTTTGCTACACTGGACAAGCTTCGAATAGGAGACTTAGCTACACTGGCTAGGCTTCAACTTCTCCCCCTTCTCCAGTTTGTGACACTAGCACTACTTGAACTTAGAAGGAAATACATCACTCCCTAAGATGAGTTACTGTAGGAGGATATTACGCGATAGTTCAACATTTGGAATGGGAAGAGCTAACACCCCTCACATACAAGAGTTAATTATTCAATGTTCATGTAGTATGCTTTGGGAGGAGGTTGATTTCAGATGACTTCTGAGTCGAACCTGGATGATGGCTTGTACAACTTACAGATTGTTGGTTTTAAAACCCCAATTCTCACAAGGAGTTCCACCACGCTATTAATCTAATGGTCGGCTCGAGCTCCATTTTCACCTTTTGTTCATGACTTTGGTAAGGAACCCAATCTCATTTCACTTAGGCATTCATTTTAGTTGCTCGGAGACAAGCAAGGTTTAAGTATAAGGGGTTGATGAATCTATGATTCATCACTTTAAAAGCTGAAAATAAAGCTCTACTATCATTTATGCATGTGTAATAATATCCATATATTATTTTTATATTTTGCATTAATAAGAAATCAATAATTGTATGCATAGAAATTCACATGTATATTAGCCCAATTTTACTCATTTTCATTATTTTATACTAATTCAAAATGAAATAAAATCAATTCTATTGTGTACATAATAGTAATATTAACAAAGAAAAAATGAAAGGAAAATACTAACATGTACATATGTGAAATAATTCCAGAATCTAGTTTTGAGGCAAAAAGTCATAAATGCAAATATCTCTTACATACAGTCTCATATGAACCCATAATCACTTTTGAATTAATATACATTCAATTATTTATAAAATTAGATTAAATTTAAAAGAATCAGAATTCATATGTGAAACTTAGATTTTGGGTCCATATTGTATATTGTACATATTTACTAACTTTGACTTATCATTTATGTACATAACTAACTTATTTTTATTTGTTTTGAGTTTTTATCATCTCATAAAAAATACAAAACATTATATTTGAGTCCATTACATTATTTTGCATCATGTCTGATTTTTGCATGAATTTATTCATCTACAGAAAACCAAATACAAATTACAAAACTTTAAAATTGGTATTATATATACTATCACCAAAAAATGCATATCTTGCACAGATGAATCCATCTATATCGAGACCTTCATGAACATTGTAAAATGAATTTAAGACTATATTTTTCATTTTGTTCATTTTTTATTTGAGGTCTTTTACAATTTTTTATTTAATTATCTTTTATTTCCATTCATTGGACGAAGTCAGCCACACATCTCGCGCTCTGATTCGTCCAACTCAAAGCCCAGTAAAACCTGTCCAATGCTCCAGAGAAGAAGCGCTATAGGACAGGGGTTGGTTGACTAAATATTGGTCTCGTTGTAACGACTAAATGCACATCGATCATAACCGAGTAAGAATCTATGTGAAAAGTGGCTCGATATAATTTATTTAACTTGGATGAGTCCGGGATCAAACTCAAGGACACGAGCTTTAAATGCCATGTATTAGATATGATGCATCTAAGTTAAGCAATTATTCATATTATCTAGGTCAAAATTTACAAAACTATGGAACATATAACACATAGTTTGATTTTTATGCAAGTTAGATAATGAGTAGGCCAGAGATGACTAGGTATGAGAGGTAGAAATGAAATGAAGAGGTCGAATTTGGAGGCGATTATGTCGATGCATAGTTGGGTTCTGGATCGAGGATGAACGGAGAAGGAAAACGATGGGGAAGAAGGGCGAGTGAAAAAACCCCAAAACATCCTGATTAATAATGTTGTTTTGTTGTTGTAATCAATTAATGACCACTCAAAGAGACTACTTAATTTAATATTAATCAATTTAATGCAAAGCAGTCAAATTTGTATTTTACTTGAGCAATCCCAAGGTTGAACACATGGATCCTTAGGTTAATTTATATATTGTTTAAAGATTAGATTTTTAAGGGAGCATTTTATTTTAGAATTTTACATGCAATTTAAATGGAAACTAAGGAATTTATTATGTAAATTCGATACTCTTCATTTCAAATTAAGGAGTGAATTGCGATAACTTTTTATCACACATTGACTCACTGTGAGCTCACATGTCCAACACAAAAATTAACTTTTAAATGATCACTTTACTGTTGAGGTGTTTCCGGTAGTTTAGTATTTCAGAAGTAATCATGAGACAATCGTGTGCTGTACGATTTTTCTTGAAAGCATACTGGATGGGAGAGATGAGGGAGTCCACTTTTGAGGCTCAACGTTCAGCCAATATTTTTGATATGATTCGCATATGCATATTTATGAGGCTGATGAGCCTATAATTTTCAATACAATCTCGATCTCCTGAATTATAGATGAAGGAAATGATGGAATCCATTGATATGTCTCATGTTTTGGATATCACATCACAGTTGTCTATCTGTAGATAAATTATCATATCCATAGTCTCTTTTAAATTAGGTCACATTGAGGTGAAAACCTCGTTATACAGTCATCAGGGCCAAGACCTTCTGAGGTTGCAATTTTTGAATAACTTTCTCAACCTCACGTAGTGTGAATGAAGCAATAAGGTTTTCTGGATTTTCCAAACGCCCTGAGAGATCATAGTCAAAGTTGTGTAATAGTGGTTCTTTGGCATTTAGCTCATCAAAGAGGTTTATGTAAAAGAATGTTGCAACTCTAGCGATATCTTTAGGCCATGTTTTGTTGGAGAATAGGCCTTGGAATAAGGGGCTAATTTTCCTCTCGACACGGTTCTCAGTGGTACGACTATTCTCCATTATTCCATCTTATTTCACTCTTATTCCTATCTTTATCCCACCTTTTTTTCACCTTATTCTCCTTAATCCTATCCTCCAGCCGAACAAAGAATAGACCATTATTCTCCTTATTTCTATCCTTATTCCTGCTTATTCCCGAACGGAACACAAAGAATAGACCATTATTCTCCTTATTCCCTATCCTTATTCCTGCTTATTCCCGAACGGAACACACCCTTAGGGTTTGAACAAGATTCACCATGAAAGTTTGAAGGGCGAAAATGATGTTTTTTCTCTTGTTGGCCGAAGTGGTCTCGTGTAGGAGACGACATGTGTTGCGAATCTTGCGATCACCCTCTTGCAACTACTTAGGGCCTGTTTGGTTGGTGTGTTGGGTTGGGGTACACCGGTGTACCCCTCTTTCCAACCCTCCTCTCAGTTTACTATTCACAGAGGTAACCCAACCCAACCCAATCAAACCCAGCAACCAAACACACCCTTAGAGTTCGGCACGTTGATTCCATCGTTCAACCTTATCCTTTTGCAACCTTTCAAGTGCATAATACAGTGATTTAAGTCTATTACTCCCATCATGTATAATACAGTGATTTAAGCTTGGAGAAAAAAAATCGCTGCAGAAGAAGAAGTCCAGCGCGGGAACTGATCGAGTCGTAAAAGAAGAAGTATACGCCTCGACAAAGAAGTTGATGCTCGGTGAAGACGGACGATCTGTAGAAATATGGAGCGATGGTCTGTCAGTCGTAGATAGACAATTTTGAAGAATAGATCTCTAACTCCCCCTTTCTCCCATACTTGATAGAATAAAGATCATGAAACCTCAAGTTGAGAGAAACCAAAAGACATACATTTTTTTTAACATTTCTTTCTTTCTTTTTTTTTTGACACAATTCCGTTTTTTTAGCCGTTCTCTCTCTTTTTTTTACGGCTTACCTTGCAACACATTTTTTGTTTTTTTTCTTTTGTTTTTCCTTTTTTTTCTAACAAAGAAAATCAACGGCCCACTTAGGGCTTTTTACGTCAATAAGCCCCTCACTCCCCCTCTTTTTTTGTATTACATACGGTTCCCCCTTTGGGCTCTTCACACAAATTACCCATAAAAAATCCGATCGGGTCTAGGGTTCTGGAACCCTTCCTTATTCAAAGCCATGAATATAATGTGCGCTGCCTATCCTTGTTCCCACAGGGGAACCCGAAACTTTTCAATCATCTTTTTTTTTCAATAAAAGATGAATATATTTTTTTTTATTAAAGGGGTATCGGACACGGCTATGGCACTTTAGGGGCCTGTTTGGTTGTTGGGTTGGACTGGGTTGGGTTGGGGTACACCGGTGTACCCCTCCTTCCAACCCCTTCCAACCCTCTCAATCCTCCTCACAGTTTACTATTCATAGGGGTACCTCAACCCAACCCAACCTAGTCCAACCAGCAACCAAACAAGCCCTAGGGTTCCCACGGGGGAATCCCCCTCGTTCGAAGCACGCCGCCACTGGAGCCCGAGGGATTTGGAGAGGGTCTGCGTCAGATCTGCCTAGAGGAAAAAGCTCGCTGCGCATGGAGATCGCGCGACTCCACCATGGACTTGGAGGCTCTTCATACCGCCGCCAGGGGGTGGGGGAGCACGCCATGGCTCGCGCGACCTCGGGAGGGGTCGGGAGATCGCCTGCGCGAGGAAAGTTTGCTGTGCGGCGCCGCTTCGCCGCCTGGGAGGTTCCGCCAGGATGTGGTGTCATGAGTTGCGCGGTGCGCCACTGAGAAGGCGCCTGGAGGGCCTGGAGGTCCTTGAGCAGATGTTGAATCTGATCGCCGCTGCGTGATGGAGATAAAGGATTCAGGACTTTCACGTCGCTGGGCGATTGGAGGTGGGGGCACCGCCTGGTGCGCTTCTATCGGCGCCGCTCGGTGTGCCAGCAAATTGCCTCCGCGATGGGAGCTCGAGCTGCCTGCTGAAGGAGATCTTCCTGATGATTTGGGCGCCATCTGCGCCTGCTACTAGGGTTCCGCATGTGTTCTGGACTAAGTGCGGTTGCGCACAGATCTGGGAAGCGGAGGAGAGGATAGCTCCGGGAAGGGCCACCTGCGGGAAGGGTGGAATCCATAGATCCGATCGTACTCTTGTCATGACTTTGACTTTGATGAGCATGACTTTCATCAGTAGCGCATGAGGTCCAGCCCTCTCTCCTTGTTGTGTCGATGGAGAGCCTGGAGGGCCTGGAGGTCCTTGAGCAGATGTTGAATATGATCGCCGCTGCGTGATGGAGATAAAGGATTCAGGACTTTCACGTCGCTGGGCGATTGGAGGTGGGGGCACCGCCTGGTGCGCTTCTGTCGGCGCCGCTCGGTGTGCCAGCAAATTGCCTCCGCGATGGGAGCTCGAGCTGCCTGCTGAAGGAGATCTTCCTTATGGTTTGGGCGCCATCTGCGCCTGCTACTAGGGTTCCGCCTGTGTTCTGGACTAAGTGCGGTTGCGCGCAGATCTGGGAAGCGGAGGAGAGGATAGCTCCGGGAAGGGCCACCTGCGGGAAGGGTGGAATCCAGGGATCCGATCGTACTCTTGTCATGACTTTGACTTTGATGAGCATGACTTTCATCAGTGGCGCATGAGGTTCAGCCCTCTCTCCTTGTTGTGTTGATGGAGAGAGGACTGATGGTGGCAGCGGATTTAAGGTATTAGGTTTCGGTGTAGGATCGTTGCTCTGATACCATGTTGAGAAGAGGAAGGAAAGATATGTTTATTCCATAGAGTTAGGGTCTCTTATATATAGAGAAAACCCTAGAGAGTACAAGAGTAATAGAACCTGAAGGGTCACTGGGAGTTACGGAACTTGAAGGGTTACAAACATAATAGTAAATAATAATAACTCTAACAAAGATCATCAATCTCTGTAGTAATTAATACGGGAGATTTCCTACTGAAGGGGAGGAGCCTCAGAGTATTTCCAAAGGTGGATATGATTTCTCCACCTTTTCATTTTTTAGTCCCTTTGTGATAAGGGTTATCTGTATCGACCTGAGCATTCCAGCTATTTTGGGGGAGAAGAGTGAAGGAGTGAAGGATGGTCTCCTAGTCCAGAAACCTTCCATCTTGAAATTGGGAATCTGATGTTTAGAGAGTCCAGCTTTCAATAGTGGGGGACGATGAACGGAAAAGATTCTGGAGAAATATGAGAGATTTAAGCATGGAGCTAACTCCAAAAATAGTCATCATAAAATATTAAGACTTTACACCTATAACTCCGAGTAATTTCATAATAACATTCACAATCCTACATAGTCATAAATAACGCTCAGGACCTTGAATAAGTGTGTTGTCTTACACCTATAACCTTCCGTTACTTTACTTCATCAACTTAATCAGATGATTGACTTAATCTAATCAATCAATGATCTAACGACCGGGATTAACTTAAAATAAAAGCATCCCACCTCTTTCTCTTGAGCCAGCACCTGCAACCCTCGTGACTCTAAGTTTAGGGTGGGGGGATATGACAGTTGGTGAAGAACAACGGCTGACAGGCTTGCACACGGCGGGAAGGGGGATGGTGGAGGACGACGCGGGGGTGGGGCTCTTGCATCCAGAACGATGGTGGAAGGTTGCGGCCAGCCTGCAGGGAGCGAGGCGTTGTTGGGGCTTGATGATGGTGGAGGGCAGTGACAGGCCTGTAGGCGGCGGGTGCAGAGAAGCGAAGGAAGACAAACATGATGGGGGCTTGGGGAGTGGGGCTTGAGGGTCCTTGCGAAGGGGATGAGCTCGATGGCGACCAGGTGGGGTGGGGTGGGGGTGCTCGACGCATGGCCTGAAGGGGAGGAGGAAGCGGTTCTCGATAGAGGGGAGAGGGGTGGGCTTCCATGCATCGATGCGTTGGGGGGAAGCGTCGATATTTGGGCTATAGGACCTTTTTGCAACCTCAAGCCCTAGTCCGCCCGACGCCTGCAACACCTAACGAACCCTTGCACTAACCACCTCCTCCAGCAACCCCTTCAGCCTCCGCCTCCCTGCGACCTCCACCTCCTGCGCCGACCATCTCCTCCAGCAACCCTCTCCGCCTTCACCTCACAACCCCTCTTAGATGATGAAGAGAGAACGATGGCATATTTTGCAAATAAGAATGAACATTACGGACAGTTTTATCTTTTTTCCACGGAAACCTCAAATATAACGTGCATCCCAAAAGGAACATAACACAATGTTATGTCATGTAAGAGTTATGCATTATTCGAGGTTTCGTATAATTCATCATTATACAAGATTATGATTGTAATTGCAAAATTACTCAAGATTATAAGCATAAAAAATCACTGAAATATTATGTCTAGAATATCCCATCTAAGGGCTACTGGACTATTTTAAAAGAGAATAAAGAACGTTAATATATGCATTTTGTGTCATACAATAATAAATATAATAAACAATAAAAAATGAAAGATGATAAATATATATTTAATTAAAATGATTCATAAACTTTCGTGTCAACTATCACCACTAAGAATCATAGTTTTAACTTTTAGATTTTCACTATATATCTAAAAATAAAAAATAGTGAATAGAGCATGGGGAAGGGAAATGATATGTGCCTCCCTCTGTCTGTCTACCTGACTATTATTATTCCTGCGGACTCGGTAGAGTTATAAAAACACGTGTGCACACAGGACAAGGCAACGGAGGAGAAAGCAAAGCGTACATAGATCGAAGAATTTCATATACAATACAAGAGCTTCATACGTCGACGTGGCAGTAGGGGGCTCCGAGCAGTGGCACCTGTCCCCTGAACCCTCGCCTGAACCCCACCAGTACGTCGCAGCTCACGAACATGCCGTACCATGGACTCCTGAACGGCCCGGGCTTATACTTCACCCTCCCCATCACCACCACCGTCAGCGTCACCGCCCCCACTCCCTCGTCCGACGCCAGCCCCGCCGCCACGTCTTCGGACACGGGGACGTACGCCCCCCCGAGCGCCGGTGTCATCGCCACCGTACTAGCCCTCCCCAGGTAGAGCGGCGGCATCGCTGCTGGTGGCGTGATCGGCTGGCTCCTGTATGTGACGTACGCCCGAAGCCTGTCGTAGTGGACGGAGGACCGCCGGTTGGGGTTGTGGCTGAGGAGGGTGAACTGCATCGATGCGGAGATGGCGGTGGCCGTAGAGTTGAGGTCCGAGATGTAGGCGGAGACGGCGGTGAACTGGGGCTTCGAGGGACGGTAGACGAGGTAGAGGACTAGGGCTGCGATGCCGGTAAGGAGGATGAGCAGGAGGATCGTGGCGCAGATTGCACGGGCAAGATGCGAGGCTGGAAGGTAGCGGTCTCGGTGGCGGTTGGAGGTGGAGGCTTCTGCCTTCCGCGATGGGGACGCGTCGGGGCTGTCGACCTCTGACATGGATTATCTCTTCTCGATTCGATTCGAGTGTGTGTGTGTTAGCGGGCATCGGAGATATGGGAGATGGAAAGGGAAGGGAAAGGATGAGGTGTCCTATTCTCTTGAACAGTAGCAAGTTACGTTCATGCCACGCGGTCACATCAAAACAGTCTCATACTACACATATAATAGGAGGAAGAGGATCAGTCTTATTTTTTTTATCTTAATTTCAAAATCCATCTTTATAGATGGAACCTTAGATCAATGTTCTACATATCCTCTAAACTTTATTCTAATCTGAATTTATCTGCTACTTTATTTCAATGGTCAAATATCCAGTGAAGATCTAAACAACTTAAACTCCATTTAAAAAAGACCCGATCTTTAAATCATTCGAATAAAATAGCAAGCAAGCACGGATTTATGCGAAATTTTGAGATATGTATAACATTGATCTAAAATGCAATCTATAAAGTTAGATTTTGGGATCGAAATCACAAAAAAAAAGTCACTACAACACCTCTTTTGTAACTCTACTTACATCAGAGATCCTATTCCATATAAGGATGTAAACTGCTGAATTATTTCGATTTTCTCCGGTGAATTTACATTTTCACCCTTCAATAACTGCATCAATGCCATTCCAAACATGTTAATTGCTTGAAGACTCCTTTCCATCACCTTTTTCCTCTCTCTTCCTATCCTTGTTAGGTCAATTTTTAGAGTTGGGTAAGAAATGATTTAATTACTAAACAAAGACACATGAATAATTCCAAAATAAAGTTCATTTATTCCAAATGTTAAAATATCTAGAATCATTACCTATTCTATTTGTATTGGAATAAAAATTATGTTTGGATTGGAATCATATCCTATCTGTACTAGAATTAAGAGGATCCATAAATAAGGTACTATATAAATCCACACGGTCAGAGTTCATCATGTGTGCTACTATTCTTCTACCTTGAGATAAAGAGATCCATGTGCATGTTTGTTTACATACCTTAATATATCTACACACAATAAACTGGTTTCAAAGTCACTCAGTTCATTTGAAGTAATTAGAAGCAGATCTAGGTCAAGATATGCACTCTTCGCTCGCAATAGGGCATCGAGTGCCATCAGAAAAAAATGGCGAAGGCACTCAGATCCTCATAGCTATTAGTGTAGGAAGAAATTGAGCATTTAACAAGTATGTGTTGTGTTCGATAGATGAGATCATCACAAAGATCATCAGTGAGAAGATTATCGCGAGTTAGTGATTGAGACTGGAAAGTCTACGAAAGAAAAGTCTAGGACCAACAAGTTGCTATTGAATAAATATATGTTCTTTAAGAAGGGACTCATATGAAAGAGCTTCTAAATCTTTTGAACAAGTTGCTTATAAAATTTAAGGGACATAGATGCTACAAATATGATGAGGTTGCTTCTTTGATTTTATTGATTTCACTATCAATGTCATTTGAGAGATTTATTGATTCATTCATACGTAGAAGATCTTATTTTTACAATAAGTTGGATTGAGCCTCCATACTCACAAACTTCATCCCAATGATTTTACGAATTGTGGGGCACACAAACTGTGGTGTTTGTAATGAACTATGATAAACACTATGGTGCTGAGGAAAAATATTAAAAGAAGGAAGAAAAAGTACTAAAATAACAAAATCAAGAGAAAAATCAAAGAAAGATAACTTGAAGAATGTCCACCACTATTGCAAGAAATCAGGACGTCGGAAGTCATGCTTTCCATAGAAGAAAGACAAGATATCGAGTGGATCAGGGAGGAGGTGATTCAAATATTAAATGAATATGTAGTCACGGTCATGGATCAAATGTATTTTTAAGATACATGGATAATTGATTTTGTCATGTTATAGAGATTGAACGATGGAAACACCGTAATGGAGAATGATACCTCATGCAAAATCATTGACTTTTCGTCTATAAAAATAAGATGCATGACGAGATGATAAGGATAACTTTAAAAGTTAGCCATGTTACATAATATAATATATTTCTTGGAGCCTTAGAATCTAAACTATTTGGAGCCTTAGAATCTAAACTAAAAAAGTAATTAACTTTCAGTGTAATACTAGGAATCTCATTCTTAAGATGATAAAGATAGGAAGTTTGTGAGATATTTATTTTACTTGGACAAGTTCCAAAGTCAAACTCAAAGAGAAAATGTCAATAATATATTATTTAGGTGTAAATAGGAGCAATGACTCGAATACAAATGTATAAGTGCAAGTATGTGATTCCTAATGAGAGGTACTTTTTAATGATTTTTGAGGTTTTTTTATTATTACAAGATTTCTCACTTCGAATTTTTTGTTTTAAGCCTATGGTTTGATATTTTACTTTTATATTTTTGATTTTTCAATATTTTAGAAATTATTTTTAAGTTTTTATACAAGGATTTTTATTTTTAAGACTTTTAGGGGTTTAAGATAATAAAGATGTAAAATATAGTGGAAAATGAAGAGAGTTTTTTGGATTTTAATTATTAAAATGTATTTTTAAAGATATATTTAGTGATTTTATATTTAGGATATTTTATCAAAAGAGAAACAAGAGAAGGCAATTACAAGTAAATAACTACAGAGGAAAAAAAGATAAATAATATGAAAAGCCTGAAAATACCTAATTGGTGAGTTTGTTTATTAGAATACCTAAAAGAATTCGAATTTCCTCCCAAACATGCCTAATTTTCCGTTGGGCTTTCCACCAAATCTTCCTATCACGTGGGAGGGATCTACCGAGCATACTCTATTCTCTTTCTTATGTGATCCGCTCAACAATCCCTCTCTCTCTCTCATTTAATTCATCCAATCATGTATTTCTCTTTCTTCCCTTTAACAAAAAATATTATAATATATCATCGTGTCATCTAAAAATTATAAAATACTCAACAACTAATCATTTTTCTAAACTTCCATATTACAACAAACTCTCTCGATAACAAATCATCTATCCAAACACTGAAACACTCAAAAGGGTTATCTACTAGATAAACCTTTTTTTGGGAAGGTTTGTCCTCCATAGTATAACCCTCCATCCAAACAGACCCAAGGATATTTTCAAACAGTACATGACATCTAAAGAAACAAAATAAGCGTGAGCTTTTATATTATTGAGTATTTTATATTTTTATAGAATTTAGGAGAGTTTTTCATGTTTTTGACATTTTAGGAAAAATATGAAGATTTTGGGGAGATTTTTAGAGGATTTGTGTATCAACTATATATACACACTCTCTGAATTTTTAAGATTTTTTGTGTTTGGAATTCGATTTTATTAATTTTTAGAAAATATCAAATGGCAAGAGAAAGTTGTAGCAGAAATGTGAGATGTACTCCTAAAGGCTATTTGTGTTCATTTTTATTTCCAAAAATATTACATAATGGGAATTTTACACTTGTTCTCTTTTCCTTCTATTAGTTTAACTGACTTTTTTTTGCATAAATTGAACACATTTTGTTTAAACCAAAGGTTCGGTTAAGAAAGACTCTCTTATACTTGTGATTAGGGTTCGATAAAAATTCGAAAAAACTTCGATTCGAAATCAAATGAACTGAATTTAAATTTCACTTGTGGATTCGATTCCCAAATGAATCGAATTTGAATTAACCTGAATCTATTCAATAAAAATTCGGTTCGATTCGGTATTTATATACATATGTACATATATGTATATATGTATCCATGTATATATACACATAGTACATACATATACAAGCATATAATACATACATATTTACATACATACATGTAACAACTACTCTTGATTGATTATGATATTTTTCTGAGTATTCTTGTATAAGGAATTATAGCATAATTACATCAAATGGTTGATTGTGTAAGTAAATAGATGCAGAAAAGAGTATATGAGTATGTATTAAAAAATTTACTACATTTAGTTTATATTGAAAGATTTAGCATTTGCATTATATCACTGGGCATAACATGTGCAAGCAACTAAAGATACTCTCAAACTGACTTACTACTATGATTAAGTGGTTAATTTTAAACTTCTAATCATATCCAGATCCATTGATATGATTTATCTTGTGAAGCATTCACCGCTATGATTTCCATACTCCTATGCTACACCGATATGACTTGTGAATGCATGACGTGTATATGCAACATTAGACACCCCTAATGAGATCCAATCTCTTTCCTTTCCTCTTTATAACTAAGTTTAAGTGGTTTGACTGTAAAATATGTTATGAAATAGTCTTTGCGTCGGTTATAAAAAAATTTACGTTTATGTCTTTACTTCTTATTACTTTGTATAAGTGCAATAATCAATCTTAGCATGCTATTTAAAAATTTTAAGGCATTAAGAGGATACAAAACACTCTAAGTTACATCTAATTAGATATGCATATATGTATGTATCATTCTATTATTTAAAGATTAATTATTGAATATAAAAAAGAGTGAAAATATTAGTTATTAAATCTAATAGGAAAAATTAAATGTCTAATATTGTTATTCTAAATCCTCATCCACACATTTATTTTCATCCCACATTCCTTATACTGACTTTTCCATTCTCCCTTTCATTATATACCAAAGATCTTAAAAACCCATGGCGGATTATGGTGACCTTTCTCCTAGCATGTGAAAGTGATGATTTTGCTACTTTGAATTCCTCCTTAACATTTATTGTGATTCATAAATTATCCAGATATATCTCCTTTTGCTTCTTTGTTGTTTAATTTTCTTTACATGACAATTCATGATGAATATCATTATCAAGGCGAAATTTATCATCACATGAGTTCTTCTCCCCGTAATGTAAGTTGTTCCTTTGTACATCAAACATTCATATATTTCATTTTCATGGCTTATTTTTTTTTAAAATTGAAGATACTCACGCTCACTGAAGAGGTTTTATCTTTATACAATATTTTTAACAATTCCCACTATTTCAAATAATAATATTAATTTGTATCATCTTTCTATATAAAGTTTGATCTTATCTTGTTTTAACATGCAATGATAATTATATTGTTCAACTTTTTCGTCAATGTCATTCTATCTCTTTGATAATTCATATAATTATATTGTATACATACATTCCTTCATCATAGAAAAAAGTATATTAGATTGTAAAACATACATAATAATTGTAAAAATTAGATACTTTTATCCAATGTATTTTATTGGTTTGATATTTTCCTTGATTTTATAGTTTTTCAACTTATCTTAGTAATATACTTTAAAAATAAGAATTTTACAATATAAAATTTATATTATATTATTATTCATATAATATTATTTATATAAGCTCTAAAATATCAATTAATATTTCAAATTTGAAATAAAATGAATCGAATTTGAATATTCGAAACTCAAAATGAATTGAATCTGAATTTAAGTTAGCAAATTCGTTTGAAATTCGATTCGAGTTCGAATTCGAAATTTTTATAATGAATTGAATCAGAATCCTAGTGGATTCGAATGTATTCGATTCGATTAGCACCCCTACTTATGATCTCTCATACCTTTCATCCATTTTTTCTCCTCCGTCAAAAACTCTGGATTCCCCAAGAGAGTTGTGGGTTTTAGATACAATGGAGTGGTGATGATGATCTCATAAGCTGCATGAGAAGCAATTGTGATGTGCACATACATTACAAAGGTCGAACATCATTTTTGCAAAGATGTTTCAAACAGTATATGTAGACTTTTCAAATAAATTTGCAGCCATTTTCCAAATCATTTTGCAAATAGATTATCAAAAATATTTATTCAACCAAATAAAAGAAATTTTTACAAACACAAAATTTTACAAAGGTTTGGAAACATTTTACACAATATTTTTCAAATAGTTCAAGAGGTTTTTTCAAGTTATTTTACAACCATTTTCAAATATTTTGCAAAGAATTTTTAAATCGATTTATTAACCGTACTTACAAAGAATTGATGTGTGTTTGAATTTTATTACTTAACCATATTATTGAGAATATGAAAGTACGAATTATTGCCAAAGTATATACAACAAATATACAACCTAAATAAATGGTGCCATTTGATGGACACAATTTTTGAGGTGACCTAACGTCCAGTCTTAGAGAACATGCGGCGTCTGATAAATTGGATTCGACAATCGTTATATCAGCCACTCTCACGGTATTTGGATCTCAAACAATTGATTATCAACAAATAATCAACAAGAATTTAAGCAAGTGTGTGCGTGGGCAAACTTTTATTTTAAACACTACAAAATGTGTATAGTAACCAGCAGTAGAGTGTCAAACTCAGGGAGCAAACCACGTAGATGTATAATTGACTATTAATTATTTTGAATCATCATAAATTCCAAGTTTATTCCTTTTCGGCATTTTTTCCTTTTTTATATTTTTATGGGTTTTTTATTTAATATTTTTTGTTTTTAGTTACACAAATATTTTTGTGATTTTATATTTTAAAATAAAAAGATATTAACCTTAATAATAATATATATTATATATAGATATATTAGTATAGAGAGATATCAATGAGGGTGAAAGAAAATGTTTTTGTATATATAAATATATTTTAAATTTGGAAATAAATTAAAAATTAAGTAAATAAAGTATTTTTGAGATTTTTCATTTTCATAAATATTTTAGATTTTTTAAAATGATTTTTCATATTTTTACGGGTTTTTAAAATTGAAAATATAATAAGCAAGGTAATTGAAAATCAGGGAGCTTATATTGCGCCCAAAAATTATCTATTAATTAGAATGGACCCAAATACAATTTCTATTCAAATTAGATAAAATAAAGAAAATTCAAAATTTTAAAGCACTTTTTTTTATTTTTCCCCATTTTTTTGTTTTGATAAATTCTTATATATTTTACAATTTTTAGGGTTTTTATTTTATAATTTTTTGTGATATTTGATATGTGATGAAATAGATAATATTCTACCTAATATATTTTTTGGAATGTTGGAGTTACTTTTACTTTTTTTGGTATTTTAATAACTAGAGAATAAATAAATACTCTATCTTCATTTTTTAATAAATAGAAAATTAGAATAAAGTACCTAAATAAATAAATGTATGTGTATTTTTGAACAATATTAGTGGCATCCACCCTAATCTTTTTCGAATTTTTAGAGCATCAAATATATTTAATAAAAATAAAAATCAACAAAAATAAAATAAAATGTTTCAAGGGACTTAATTGCAATTTATAAAAAGTTTTAATTCATTATTGAGCGCCCTATCAAAATCAAGAGGCTAAACATACAAAATTCTCACGAATAAATATATGTAGTGTTGGAAAGGGGTATTTTTTTCAATTACAAAAAGTTGATAGTTCCTCCTTGCAGTAGTCCACAAAATATAACAGTGAATATGAAAATTACAGGACTAAATCAAAATATAACATTGAATATGAAAATTACAAGACTAAATCAAAATAAAAATAACTACAAGGGTATATATGTAAAATTCCCCACCGCCTCACATGTATGCATGTGCGAGGTGACATGGACTGGATCTAAACGCAAATCAAGATAATCTTGGGGTCCAACACATAATTACTACAAATATTTCGTATCGCTAGATGAAAGTTTGTGTACTGGAATAAAATGATAAAAATCGTGAGGGGCCTATGTAATATACCCACTAAGGTGCTCAATCTGACAGCCTCTGATCAATCATCAACCCACTTCTAAAATCTGATCGGACGACTAGGAAATAAATTGGAAGATGGGCTTGATCCGACAGTATTTGGGTGTTCACAAAGAACAACCACGAATTCGATGGTGACGCTCCTTCGATCATGTATTCCATTGGCTCTAACGTCCATTTTCCTCGCCAATAGTCCAAAAAGGTTACTGGGAGCTTTCTGTGCCTTCAGATGGGCTTCCAAGGGTTCCAAGTTCCGTCTATGGGGACCTGAAGCTCGATCTACTCCAGGCAACCTGGAGCGTAAAAATAGCATCGAATCCTCGCTCCAGGCCATAACCAATGTCCACCACCTATGAGGAAAGAATCATGGGCTCGAGGGCTTACTCCTCGACCCAAAATTAAGTTGGTTGCACAAGAAATGGGAATGAATGATAGACCTCCGATGTGTGGCAGAGAGCAAGGTATGATTCGCTAACCTATGTAAGATAAGGTTGCCTAAGATGGATGGTCCGGTAGAGAAGCGAAGTGGGAACGACATGACGTGGTCGATGAAGGGGCTCGGGGTCTATCAACGAGGAACATAGGCCAAAGCCTAGAGATCTGGAGTACTATCCTTTTTGGGATTTTAGGTATTTGAAATCGAGTAATACAAAATAAAAGACATAATTAAACTACTAATTACTCTACGAAAGTAAAAAGATAAGATAAAGAATCTCACCTGCTGTAGAATGGTCATGAGCAAGATACGCGCGGAGGAGCTCCAACGAGGCTTGGATCTTCTTTGATTGACCTCTTCCTCGTTGTGGATCGAAGGCGGACACCTCCCTGTCACTGAGGGTCGCACCAGGTCTCGATTCAAGGGGGGATATAAGGTCTTCAAAAGGGATAAAAGATGAATAGAAGGCATGAGTTTCAATATATAGTAGCAAAGAGAGGGTATTAAGCTAGAGTTTTTGACCGGATCGATGCGAGATTAGACTGAGATTTGACATGACGTGATACTCCATAGTATGAGTAAGATGTTTGTCAAAGATCCAAAAGATCTTTATCAGTGTAGCGAATAAGAAAAATAGCGAAAAAATGAGGGAAGTGGACTCCGACAGAGTCACGCCCAAGAATCAAAGAGTTGACCCAAGGTCAACTAGGGATTGGCCCTGATTGGATCACGTATAATATTTTATTTTGAATTTTATTTATTTTTATAGCTTAAAATAATTTGTATTATTATTTATACTTTATTTAAGCATTTATTTATATTTTATATATTTATATTTATATTATGTTAAGTAATTTTTGTTCATAATTATATATTTTCTTATTTTATTTATTTGTAGTTTTTTAAATGCATATTTACATATTTTTATTATATTTTTTATATAGTTAAATAAATGTATATGCTTACACATAGATATACGTTATCTATGTTTCAAATATATATTATTTATTTTTTAAATTATTTTATTTTTTCTTATTTTATTTATGATATATACAATTTCTACACTTGTATAAAAATATAAGAAAGATAAAAATATAAATAATGAATATATTGAGTATTATATACATGTATACAACACAATAAGGAGCCAAAAACCAACTTTGCATCTTAACTCCAATTTTAATGAAATCACCTTCACTCTATAGATGATTAAATTTTATGAATAATAAAACGAGTTTGATCAATTTAGAGTTCATACGGAGAAGATGCATGTCTGTGAAGTTTGGTTAATGGCTTTCGTTTTATGTGCCCCTGTCTCAATGTGCATTACTTTTTTCTGAAGTAAATTTTGCAATTTTTTTATATATTATTACATACAATTCCATGTTCACAGTTTATGGATTTTAAGTGTAAATAATAAAGAATAAAATATGTCTAAAAAATACCATTTATTGAGGGATTAAATTAGGATTTCTGTGTATTTTATTACAATTTATTGGTCATTATCTCCCCTCATTTATTCCTTTTCGACCATGTCAAAATTCACCTGGTCTCGAGGTTTAGGATCAGTCAATGTCTTTGACATTTCTTTCCTTTTTCTTTTCTTTTCTTTTCTTTATTATTTTATTTTGGAATTAAATACATGCATTTATATATTATTTACATGTCAAATAATGAATGGCGTATCTTGTATTTTTATGGTGTTTACATGCATTTAACCAGGGATACACGGCTAAAATAAAAGAATAAAGGTGATGAAATAGAGATTCATCAATGACGGTGATGGTTTCGAGAAGAGAGTTGTGATATTAGGACCGAGCTACTATTAAAGTAGGCATTGGCATAATAATCAGAATGGAAAATGTATAATCAATCTAAGATCAAGTAAGCCAAGAGGGGTAAAAAATTAAAAAGCATCATATATAATTGATGAGACTTAATTTCATCATGTTATGTTCTTGTAAACCCACCTCATTTTTTCTTAAAAATCCCCTAAAATTGTCTTGAATGATTTTTTATTTGACTTTATTATTTTTGAACTACAAAAACACCCTTTTTACACATGAAAATAAGAAGTGAGAAGATTGAGCATTATTCTTACCTCCTATCTTCTTCTCTTACTTGCTCTTTTTGTAACATACTTGTGTATTTGGTTTAGCTTGTAATTGGAGCTACCATTCTACTTTAAGTTCAACCTATTTGATTTTTTTCTAAAGCCCAAGACATTGGGCTGTGGCCCATTCCATCTTTCATTGAAATAAGTGTTGCAACCAATTTCTTGAAGATCAACTCCCTTCTCATTTTTTCCATCGTTGGATCATCTAAAGATCCAATGGCCTTCATTCCTTCCCCATCTACACATTTCTACACATTTAGGGTTTGTATGGTTGTTGGGTTGGGGTGGGTTGAGGTAACTTGATTGGAATAATAGTTGTTTGGGATGGTTACGAGGGTCGGAGAGGATTGGAATAAAGAATGTGATGTAATGTCACTATGATTTATGATAGAATTCCATCCCATGAAAAGAGGGGGGTAAACCTGGTTACCCCGAGGTAACCCGGGGATAACCCGGTTACCAAACGGACCCTATAGGGTTGCAGCTGGGATGCAAATGGTGCCACTGCCACGTGTCAGTGGAGGATAAGTGTATATGATTCCTTCACCAACACGACATCAACCATGACTCGAAAATAACATTACACGCAATATCGATCAATCACTAAATAAACGCAATTAAAGTTAAGATGCAAAATCAATTCGAGTATTTATCCTAAGAAAATCTATTCTGGTGAAAATTTCGATTAGAATGATCATCTCGACTTATAAATCATCGAATTTTTTGCTATCAAGTTGCTTCAACATGGACAACTCAACTACACTACAAACCGATTTATGGAGCAATTTTTGTACCATTAAGAGTTGATACCAATGAGAAAGTAATAGAAGGATATTATAGTATATTATTTATAATAGAGGGGTGTATATATAATTACATAAAGCTGTAACAGGTGCACCTCAAATATCAGAACGTACGTGCATGTGTATAATGCACAAAATAACATTGGTCACGTGTTGGACCACACGAACTCTCAGTACGGGACATGTATGTCAATATAAGAATCTCAAGGTGCGCCCGATGATATTATCAAATAGTTGTTGAACGATATGGGACTCATCTGTGTTCATCTCCAAATTGAGATGGATCTTTTCCTTCAGGCAGTGGAGTCAACTCTGGTGATGCTCTGCTCCAGTTGGTTGAGACCGATAGGAGTTCCCGTGCTCCTTTCTTATCTTTGATTAGCTCCTAAGAACTGCAAATGAATAGATTTGTCTTTATTAAAGTCGAATCAAGATTGAGTTGATAAGGGGGAGTGGATTGGGGATAGCGGGCCGGCGTATGCGCACTGCAGAGATCTATGCGGGAAGAATCCAAGCAAACTGGCGTTGATGGTCGAGGAAGCTTTTGACGATGAGGTCGGACGATGGTGATGGCGTGATCATAGGAGAAGGGGGTTGCAGGGCGATGCAGCGGAAGAGGCTGCCTATATTCGAATCGGCTCGATTCCGCATTGGGTAGAAGGGTGGCGGGTGGGATTTCGATGAAGGTGAAAGGGCAAAAGTGAGAAGATTGGGCGAGGTAGAATTGGAATGTACGGCTGAAGCCATGGGAAAAAAAATGGAATTCATGTACCAAAAATTAATGAGTGGGGATACTGCGCCCAAGGATGGGCATTGGGTTGGGATGATCCGGTCCAGCCCAAAATCCAACCCAAAAAGTACGTCCCAGCCCAAGTCCAAAAGAGCATTGGGTCGGGCCTGGACTTAAAAATTTGGCCCAAATTTAATTTGGACCTGACTCGAACTCGGCTCGACTTGACCTGACCCGAAGTCTGACCCGTTTAATGGTCCGATTTAGCTTGAGGAGTGGCCTAAAAGAAAGCCCGAGATCCGGCCTAAAATTGGTAGAGGCTGGTGTTGGATACAGCTTGAAATGATATAATATAATGATTTATTATATGGCTTCTATTCGTTATTATAATTGCAATGGGTAGAGGCTGGTGTTGGATACCGAGAGGCACATGCTGATACAGATCTATTGAAATTTTAACCATTTCTCATCGTAGCTTCTTCGCAAAAAGCTAGACGTTGTGTACTCGTTCTATATGTTAGGCGTGTCACCGTGACTGAAATCAAGATGCACATGATGTATGGTTAATGTATAAAAAAACATGGATCAAAATAATATCATGGTATTTAAAGTTGCAATTCGACAAAAGAAAAGGGAGGTCTAACTCCTCATTGGTTGTTCTGATCTCAAAACCATTGATATCAGTATTGAGATATAATTTCTATAGACAACACTTGATGTACACCTGAGGAATAGTTATGTGAATGTCATGAGAATAAAGTTTTAACCCCCCATCAAATTGCTGACGTTGTATTCTTCCCTTGTTGTTAATTGCATAAAATTCTAGGCAACAACACATATGCTATACACTTGAATATCTGGATGGATTTGTAGCCAGACATATAACTTCATTTCCTTAAGATGGGTGTAAATTATGCTTAAGGTGCTGGAAAAAGGAGAAACAAGTTAATGTGGGTTGTTATTATGACAAGTTTGTATTCATACATTTCAAGATATCCTTAGAATGTTATTCTCCTTACCGAGGCTTGGGCCGGTCCAACCAAAGCCCGACCCGAAGGAAATAGGCATGGCCTAAAACGACATCTCTTCTTGAGTCAATTCCACCCTCTCCCGTTAAGGGCCACCGTGAAGGTGACCCTACTAACCAGCTTCAGTTCCTTGAAGGCCCCATGGTACCTCGTATGCACATCCACCCAGAATATGTGTGGGGCCCATTCTCGACCACCCGAAAGCCAACGGCTGCCCTCTCGGTTGCACTCAAGGCGTCGCGAAGCAGCGCCTTGGTGGGACCACATGGTATGAGGAAGCGGTTTTCATTGCCAACAAGGTTGCTTTTGAGGTGTTATCCCCTCAAATTTTGAGGTAGAGACCTTCAAAGAACGGCTCATAGCCATGAGCTACACATTTGAAGAGAAGACCTGTGAATTTTCGAGTAACACCTCAAAATTTTCTCAAAAACCTTTATGCCTGATGAACCTCAGTTTCATCACCTTTATTTTCTATAATTAACCCCCTTGTCATTTTCGAGTAATGTCTCATTTTGAAGCTCTTTTCATCAGGCATATAAAAGGGGGTTAATTTTTTAGATATTTTTAAAATAAAATATAAAAAGAAAATACAAATTACTTATATTTTCAACAAGTCTCATTGCAAGCAATGTCTTCTCTTCAAATGTGTAGCTCATGGCGATGAGCCGTTCTTTGAAGGTCTCTACCTTCTCATCAGGTTCCCTTTCTCTTCAAGATCCATTTATACCTAACAGGTTTTACCCTTATAGGTGGATCCTCGAGGGTCTATATACAACACTTGTATATGAAGTCTATTTTTGACATTATTGCTAACATCCATCTTTCCATGTCATGATCCTCAGGAGCTTCATCACACGAATTCCGATCATTGTCAGACTTAACTGACACATGGAATACATCCTTAAACTTATTTGAAGAAGTATTAGTGTTTCATCTTTAATTTTTCTTTTAGTTTCTGATTTCAGGAGCCTCGTTATCTTCTTAATATTAAATGAGTTCCTTCCCTTCATTTTTATCTTGATTCTCAAGAGTCTCAACCTCTAATAATCACATTCTTAGAGATGAGATATTTTAAGAATCTCAAGGTCATAAAGTAAGTATCCAATACCATCCTTTATTTTCCTAATGAAGTAGACTCTCTAGTGCTATATTCCAGCTTATATGCATGGAACCATATTAAGGATATATACTGTAGTCTCTACTACATATATACCTGAAAACTAGCTAAGAGGTAATTATGCTAAAAATTATCATTGATCAAATTATGTCACACGTGATTCAATTGTATCTCTCTATAACTCTATTGAGTTCAGTTTTATCAGGAGGAACGAGATAGGAATGATATTCCTTTCTCCATAAGGCCTTCCATGAATTCATCTAATAGGTATTTGCTACCTTGGTTAGATCAAATTCATTTAATCTTCCTTCAAACTTTGGTTCTAAATCAAAATTGTGAAATCTTTGAATATTTCAAAGGTTTCTTAGATGAAGAGAAGAAATCCCATATCATACATAGTCATCAATAGATATCACATATCCATAATGTTTATTATGATATATATGATCCACATATATCAATATGTATGAGATCCTGAGTACCTTGACATCTTACACCATTCCCAAGGAAGGGTGTATTGGACATTTTTACTTTTGAATACAATATTCACAAGTATGTAAGATTTGAACTTATAGACAATCTAAAGAGTCATCACTTACGAGTCTATCGATCTCATCAACAACCATAAGGTTTAACTTTCAGTATTAGAAATCTTAATGAACCAGTCATTAATTTTCTAATTTAGTGGAGTCCACTAGATGTTAGATTACTATCTGAAACATATCAATCATAACTCTTTATGATAGTTCTATCTCAGAATTCATGTTTATTTCCAACATTTAGAAATAAACTATGAGTGCATTCTTATATCTAGGTCATAGAGACATTATCTAAAACTAAGGCTCTCCCACTGAAATTGAGAAGTCTATCAATCCATCAGAGATTGTTGCAACAATTGCGTCAATATCCATGTGGATGACTATAAACCTTAAGATCAAATTTTCCAGTCTTATAAAACATATGCAACTCATTGCAAGTGTTAGAAGATTGAGACACAATTATTAGACTTTATATTATCAAATAAGCAAGTCAGTATCAATGATTTATGCAGATTATTCTGATGCTCTATCCAAGGATTCTAGACAGACTTGATAATCATACCATCAACACATCAACTTATTACATCATTGGCATTTATCCAACAATTTGGATGTCATATGGAAGTCATAGAAATACGATCAACTCTTTGACTATCTTTCTCATCTCGGGCCTGACCCATGCTTCCATTGTGCTCCTTTATCTATAAACAACCATTGCTTAAGACAAAGGATCTCTTATGTTGAACTTAAAAGAACTCAATGTAAGAGTTCTTCAACATCTATACATGCTCCTTCCAATTCATACAATATGAATATCATGAAGCTTCATGAATGATTATAGTATAGATGATAGAATGATGACACTCATCATATCTACATACATCTTAACTTTTTAAAATATCGGTTCAAGTAGGTACTCAAATATTTCGAGTACATCATCTCTTATAGAGCCACCATTCTGCATGATGCAGAGAACCATGTCATTCATGATAAAATGTCAAGAGCACATATGCACGCCTTAAACATCTTCTTAGATTTTATAAGGGATTATTCGACAATTACGATCATCATCGACATGTCAATTCCAAAGTACATTCGATGAGATCAAGACTATAGAGACACACAAACCACAGATTGTTTCCCTCGTGTCTAATTAATTGTCATTCCTCATTATTATGAGGAAACTTGCACATTGCAACCTCATACAATATGTGTCCAACTGCAAGTACAACATTTTGATCATGGATCCAATCCATGATATTATACTGGTATTGAGTTTAACATTGAGTGGGTTTAATGAAGGGTTATCTAAAATAAGAAATTTGCATAAGTGTATATATTTATATATATACATATTTTACTCTGATTTAGGAGTTTTTATATCAAAGCTGTCTTGCCTTATCAACACTAAAAGTTCATTCCCTTAATCACTTTCAATGTAAGAGATATACTTACCATTATATCTCAAGCAAGATCTGGGATCTCCTTCCTTATCTTTGTCACATTCCAATAATATGAGAACTTGCAACTCCGATAAAAAGAAGTGGGAACACATTTTGCCTTACAAGTCCAACTTGCATTTTTCAAAATTCGATCTTTAACACTCGGGTCCACCACCCCTAAGGTGATGTTGACCCGTCATTAATTGAACCAACCGTCAACAGGAATACAACTCGCTATGTGCAATCCAATATGGCCCCAATAATATGAGGGATCCATATTGGGGTCACTACGCATACGTCCTTAATCTTTGAGAAGCGAAGAACCCGATCCAAATGGATTGTATGTAGGAGCTGTCACTTCGGACCTCCTACATACAGTATTTGGCGACGGAACCCTTCGCCTTGACGGGAGACCATGGATGTCACTTATGTGATCCTCCATATCATGTTCAAATTTTAATTAATTATTATGAATCACATTCACATAATTAATTCTTCCAAAGGAAATAACATCTCTATTAAAATAGAGTGTTTAAATTTTAATTTTAATTGGATTCCAATTAATCTAATCAAATTAAATTAATGATCCAACTAATATCCAATAAACAATCTTTGTTGTTATTTGAATTATGGCATTATCTCAAATACGTATTATTTCGAATTTTAATAATTAAAAATACATCATGATTTCTTAAGCATTATACCAACCCTACCCGTTGTCATGACCAGTACCGGTGGGAGTGGGACAGACCACACACGATGCAACCTGATACTCCAACGCTCCCCGACTAGACACCATATCCACCTCGGGAAAGGATAATGCAAAATAGATCACTTTGTACTTGAGATGATCACCGGTTTTTCAACCGAAATTATACCATATAATAACAATCAAAACATTTTTTATTAACATTATAATGAGATTTGCTAAACAAATTCCAAATCCTATTCAAGCAACATGTTTGTTGGAATGTAGATCATGTAACCATAGTTTTGGGAACTGTGGTTACATGATCTACATCCTACCACCACCTTCAAGTCTCACTTCATGCCTACGTGGACCCTCCTTCTTCGGCTAAGGCCTCATCTTGGCTCATCTAGGGCCACCACCAGCTGTATCGAGCCTCTGATATTGTTGGTACCACCGCAAGCAGCCTTATCGGGCCCTCGATCCCATTTGTTGTTATCGCCAACAACCCTCAGGGCCACTGCAGCAATTGATGTTGCCCTCCAGGGACACCACATCAGCCCTCAAGGTCTTCCATATGCGCCACCAGCCTCCTGAGATCACCACTGGAACCTCCAATGGTCGATGATAGTCTCCAAGCACTACAAGAAAATGCAGATTTCGCGACTATAATTGTAGTAGCAATGTAGTGGCAGAGTGGTCGTAATGTGAATGCTAATCGTCGTTGCGACTACATGCGTTAGCAACGAGTGTAGTCATGTAAAGACGGGTCACAAACATGGCATGAATACGTTGTGGTAGTTAAATTAGTCGCAGATAGTCGCAACTAGTCAGTATTGGGTCACGTGGTGGTTGTAAACTTAACAAAGTTGCGATTACATTGGCACTATATTACGATTACTTGGGCACCACATGGACAGAAGGGCTCAATGACTATATGTTGTGCGTTTGAGACTACAACAATCCTCTGTTACCATGTTGGCATTACATTGCGACTATTTTACTACTATAGTGGTAGCAAGATAGCTATAAAGTAGTCTCAAACTCTGATTTATATGAAAAAAATACAGACATGTTACATCTAACATGTTCCTCTTTCGAAGTCACAACCTTTTAACATTGAACAATATATAATATAATCCACTACGTTCTCTTTAAACTACTACCAAAAAAACCAATACACACACTAGAAAGCACAATTCACATAGAAATAAAAATCAAACACATATCTTGCAACCAACAAAGCATAACTTCTCAATAGTTCATGGGAACCTGCATTGATTATCCATATTGTAAATCAAAAGGTAGACTAAAAAAGTTATAAAAGGAGTTATAAGTTCTAGACAAATACATATGATTTTGAAACTACAAAGTTCAAGAGTATAAGGCAACTATTACTACATAATATAATGTTCCTATTAAAATTTCCTTTTCCTCCATTTGTTAAACATACGAACATTTTTGCCCTCATTTATTACTATTGTCAAAACAATGGAGTTCTCCTCCAAGCTTCTATTGTCTGGGTTCATTGTGTTTATGATTTCCTTCTTAGCTTATTGTATTTTCGTTGTACACAATGATTCATTTTATTCTTCACAAAAACTTGTAATACGTACATTTCATATAATATATTTCTAGCTTTTCTTTTGCATTACTAGTGCTACATTAAATTCAATTGTTAACTTATTAAGTAAAACACACAATAGTAGAATCAGATTAACAAACATTAAAATAGTGGTCAAAAGTTTATTTATATCAATCAAAATAATATATAAAACAAGAGCAAAAAATTCCACATATAACATAAGGGAAAATAAATATAAGTACTTTTTCTAAGATCTTTATGCAAACATAATAATATCATAATAGCTCATCATCCTCCTTCCACACCATTCCAGTTAAGAATGCGTCTGCTATCAAGTTGATTACATGATAGCCACCAATATCTTTATCAAACCTCAAATCAATAGAAATTGTGTCATGGTCATAGATTACAACACTTCCATTTTATATGGTGAGAGTTCCCCCATCATCTTAGATCTATTAAGCTAAATCATTTTGATTCTCTATTTATATAAAAACTTATATATTACAAGGGCATTGGTTTGCTCAAATGTTTATCTTTAAAAAGACCTTTATGATCGGAAATGTTACCATTTAACACCATTTGCTAAAAGATTACCAAGAGGCTGAAGGATGAGCAAAAATATCCTTCCACTTAACATGAAATATCCAAATACAAGTACAAAGTAAACATAGATGGTTAGAAGGCTTTATGCTACATTTATAATCACCAGCTTTTTAGACAAACCTTAAAAAAACAAATTTCAAGAGGATCCAAGTAATAGAAATTTTTCTCTTGCAGAATTTTACTGTAAATAATTCCGTCAATTTTATTTTAGCTTCTAGAATCCAGTTCTGTTAAATATTACATTGAATTAATCATTATGTGGCTTGCCTGGTCAATTGTTTTAAGGTATCATAGTACAAGGTTTAGTTGGCCCATAGGTCAGCCCAAGCCGACATGGGTCGGACCCAAGCCCATAGTACCATAGTACAAGGCTTAGTTGGCCCCATAGATCTTAGGCAAGGAGCTTCAGAATCTCGGCATGTTCGATCTGGCCCATGACCCGACCTTGTTTGCACTTTGGCCAGGCCTATCCGAATCCCATAATTAGATAGTAGGTTGTCTCCTTAAGTTCGACCATGAAGCTTTCTCAATTAAATCCACATCCTACACTTGCACTTTTATTACATTGCTTTGCCTCTCTGGCCCCTCCCCCTTCTAGGACAAGAAGCAGTTGCTTGGGACCAACAACAACCGACCAAAGTGTATTGCAACATCCTCCACGAGAAAGAGCAAAGTAGCAACCTTCACGAAGATCTGGAGCGGTAGATCAGCTTCGAGCAAGGATGGAAGTTGCAACACCCACAACAACAAGAAGTCACCACAAGATGAGAAGTAGACACGGAATGGAGCGGACCCTTGCCACCTTTCTAGCACCACCTCCATTATGTTGGGTTTGTTGGAAGACTTGGAACTGGAGGGGAAAGGAGGAGGAGGAAGAGGGGGAGGAGAGGACAGAGAGATTGACGAAAGTTGCAAGTACAATAATATAATTAGTATAAAATCAAAGTTTAATATAAACCATTGGATTGTATTGTAGATGTATGTGTAGTTAAGATAACTCATGAATAGTTAAGTTTGTGTAGTAATCTTAACGACATGAGTCGCGGTGTAAGACGGAGCAACCTTGTGGGGGTTACATGATAATTACAAAGAATACAGGAATGGGAAGTTAATTTATAAAAGTTTTTAGGATTTATAATGTAAAAAATCCTTTTTAATTTGACTTTGGTTTGAACAAACCATATTTTGTTTCATCTAATATATGGGTGACCAATGGAGTTAGCAGTGCTGAAAATAAGGGCATGGGTATTATTGCAAAAGGGTAGGGAATAAGTGTACTTGCATATAAGTAGAGGGGCATAAATGTAAAAGACCATTTATTTATTTAAGTAAGAACCTTTTTCACATGCAAGATTAGTGGAGAGGAAACGGTATTTTTGAAATCGGACCGGATCGGCCGATAAATTGGACCTGGATCGGTTTGATTAACCAGTTTATGTCGGTTCAGCTCAAATTCAAATTGTATGCAACACGTCCTATTCAACCCATTATTTTTAGCCCAGTTTAATCAAGTTCAGACAAAGTTGAACAATGTTTAATTTTTTTATTTATTTAAAAATAATGTTGGTAGTGGAAGTTGAACCCATGATCTTTGATTACCAATTTCAAACTCTTAACCAACTATTATAACATAACTTTTTGCTTGTAATAGGTTTTTAATATTATTAAACCACTAATGTTTATAACGCAACTAGTCCAATTAATATATATATATATATGATATTTATGACATTTAATGGTGCATACGAAAAAATATTTTATGTATAGCGTAAAATATATACGAAAAAATATTCTATGTATCTTATTTATATTTCAAGTGTATTTAAGTGTATATTATATATATATATATTATTTCATTTCAGTTTGATTATCCGGTTCAATCATTTTTTTCTCACCGGTCCGGTTTAATCCGATTTTAAATAATGATGATGTCATCATCCGGTTGAACCGATTTGATTACATGGTTCAATCAGATCCCGACCATTTCGGTAGGTTTCCGATTCGGTGTCTGGTTCAGTTTCAAAAACATTGGTCACCACTCATATTTTATCTATTTATTTTTGTGAGTCTAGTTTCTCATCAAAATAAATAGTTCATTGATTTTCCACTTATTAAACAAGAGTTTATAAAGAATTCATCGAAGGCCTATGTCCATGTTTCTTGTCAAATGGCCATAGATAATTAATGAATTGGTGTGTCAAATCATCATTGCTTCTAAGACAACTATACAGAAACTTCGAAAGTAATTTTTAAAAAAAAAGGCAAAAAAAACTGTGACAACAAAGTTATGTGATTTAGTACTATAAGACATTTGGAACTACATAACCTGATAAATATGAAGAGCATTCGGGTCTCCTAATATATAGGACAAAATAAAAAGACCATATACAATGAGAACCGTACAAAAGGAAAAACTAAATACAGGAAAATATGAGAAATATGGTAGAAAAGAATAACCATATCTCTACATGCTGATCTTTCATGTGCTAGGTAAATATATTTATATTACAAATGCAGCATCCAAAGTCTTATGGTTAAGAAGAATCCTATATCTATATGCCATTCAAATAGAAGTTTTCCAACAAATGTACTGTTTGACAGACGTCCTAAATTGTTGTGATGAAAAATTCAATCTTTCGTGGAGGAACAAAACATATAGAATTTCTCGCTATTATGTACGAGAGTTCATAGAGGGTGGCAGCATCAAGTTTGAGTTCATCGACCAAGAAGATTAGCTTATCGATGCATTTACAAAGCTACTTTCATTGTGAAAGTTACAACACTAAGAATTGCGCAAATTACAAATATAGAAAGGTATTGAAAATGTAAATATTTTTTCAATTCACACTTCATACAATTTATAAATGGATTCTTGTGTGTAAGAACCTAGAATCTTTCGTCCACACGTTAAATGTTATCAAGATGAACATCAACTTGAAGATGATGATTTATAAAATGAATAAAGAGAGATAAAATAGCTACCTGTTTCTTGTATCCATCAAAATATCTATACAAGGATGATGTTGAAAGTAGTTTCTAGATCTCTCATCCAAAATATTTGGATCCACATGGAGGGCCAATGAATACATCTGGGTTTCCTTTTGCAACATGCAACTAGGGGTGTCAGAAAATTTTCAAGTTCGATATTCGCTCAGGTTCGGCTCACTAAAAGTTCGATTCAGATTCGATACGGAAATAAACGAACCGAATCCGAACACAAGTTTAGGTTCGATTAAGTAAACGAACCGAACCTAAAAATCACATGTTCGCTCAGGTTCGATTCGTTAAAAGCTCGATAAACATACACATATACATATTTACAAATCATTATTAGTAGAAGTGGACCTTATTTTAAGATAAGTGGATTTTGTCTAAGGATAAGTGACATTTGTCTAGAGATAACTGAATATTTACGTGATAAATAGGTTTTATCTCAGTAAAAACTATCTAAAAATAAATAGTCACATCGTGGTTACAACATCCATCATCTATGTGTCTCGTACTTTTCCCTTCTTTATCTTCAAATCAACAGAACAAGTATAAACATTACTTGTCGGATATCTCCACATTATTCTTATTCCTTATACCCATCTGAACATATATAAAAATATATTATAATTATATTTTTTCAAAGAGACGAATCCTTATTAGTCTATTTTTTTAAAGATGAAGATGGGTTAGATAAAGAAAAAAACTAAATGAATATTTATTGTAATTGCTGACACACATATATTTCTATTTCTCTTCTCTTCACTCCCTCTTACTAGAGAATTATTAAGTTCGATATTCGCTTAGGTTCGATTCGTTTAAAAAGAGGTTCGATTCAGATTCGGTTCGAAAATAAACGAACCGAACCTGAACACAAGTTTAGCCTCGATTAAATAAACGAACCGAAAGTAAAAAATATAAGTTTGCTCAGATTCGGTCCGTTTACACCCCTACATGCAACACATAAAACGAGACAACTCAAACACAAATAGAAGAGTCCACCAAGTTCCACATTGTTCTATTGGTGTTAGCCCCTTCTCTCTTCTTCTAAGCATTGCATGTCTTCTTTTTATGAGTTAAGAAGCTTAGTGTCTCGTGAAAAAAAATTAGAGACACTTTTAAAATATATTAAACGGTTAGACCTCACTCAGTATGGACATTGTATATTATAGTAATACGCAAAAAATCCAGGGTAAATTACAAAAAAAAAGACTGATCTTACGTCGATTTCCGAATTAGGGACTAATCTTTCGTTTGTAACAATAGGGGACCGAAGTTTACCATAGCGTTCTAGTCCCCAACACCGTCAATGGGCAGCTCAACCCTGGCTATAATTGACAAAAATACCCCCGGCGAAAAGCACCCTCCGGCCTTTTTTCCTTCCCCTCGCTATGAATGGCATGGAGGTGAAGGAGATGCATGGTTCTAGATTGCTTCCTCTCAGCCAGCGGAGGAGTTGCTGCTTCTGGGACTTGTTGCTCAACAACTGAGGGTGAATCGAAGACAGTGGAGGCACATGGAAGACTCACAGGTGGCTCGGGAGATCCCGTGGGTGGACCACATGAACGACATTGATGCCTTGGTGTTCTTATGTGGCTATGGGGAATCACTGATCGAAGATGATCTCAAGATGCTGGTGACTCACTCCGGCTGAAGCCATGCTCCTCGATCTATTACCTACAAAGAAGTACAACATATCTTCGCTCATATTTGAAGCCCTGCGCCACCGAAAACATCAGCTAGCCATTGAGGTCAAGCTTCTTTCAATACATGCAGGTGTACAACAAATCTCCACCGTAGCTTTGTCTTCCTTTGTAGATCCATGATGCGTCACCAGCAAAAGCCCCATTAGACCTCAGATCCTTCAGACCATCTCATCTCCAGCGGAGGATCACCAATTGCAAAGCCATCCAAAGGCCCCGAAGTTCCAACGAGATCCCGCATCGGGGATGGGACATGATCATCGAGATGTACAGCCGTCGCGTGCCACGGCACACCAACTTTTCAACCACCAGCCTCCACCCACCTCCGAGAGGATGTCTCGCACAATAGTTGAACCCTCCCCCACATTTGATCATAGCGAGGAGAAGGAAAAGAGTCCGAAGGGTGTTTTTTATTGGGGGTATTTTCGTCAATTAAAGCCATGGATTGAGCCGCCCATTGACGGCGTTGGGAACTAGAACACTAAGTTAAACTCAGTCCCTATTTGTTACAAACTAAAGATTAGTCCATAATTTGTGAATCCATGTAAAAATCAATCCCTTTTTTATAATTTATCCAAAAATCTACGTTATAATGTTCACTACTATTGTGAAAAGTATATTCTTTTTTTGAATTTTTTTTCTATATAGACATGAAAGCAAACCGTTTTACACAAATTATTTTTTGAATGGATCACACAAGTCTGTACGAGATAAGCATGGAAATATGATTGAATTTAGGCTAATGGTATTTTTTTGCATTGTGTGGGTAATTGAAAACATAATACATACCACATGTGTAATTATATGAAACAAGTTAATTGAAGTGATCAATATCACCTTTGTACATAATTTAATTATTGAAAATGTCACTAAATTCTTGAAAATGTCACTAATCCTCAATAAGTTATACTCATTTAGTTAATGTTATATGTTAACTAAGAAGTAAATAAAATTATCGATGATATCCTACAATTTAGCATTCTCTTTGGGATAGAATGAATAATTATACACTTCCGTGTTCATTTCTTTAACACAACATTGCATTTTTTTTCATCTTAAATCCGAGTCCTTACACAATTATTCATAGTTTACAAAGAATTAGCTTGTTTAAGTTGAAAAGGTCTAAAAGATCATGTACAACACACAGTTGGAGGGCCACGTTGAAATCAAGCTAAAACTCTAAACATTAACCCCAATTCATTCCTGTGCATTCCCGACAATCAACAGCAAAGGAGATCTTGATTTTAAAGGCGAGAATAAACGTCAAAAGAATAGAGTTTGTGATCCAGTTCTTCAATGCAAGAAATCATCATACATCCAGAGTTTTTCAATTCAACGAATCAGCATGTATGGATAGATTCTTTTTTTTACTAGAAAAAAGGGGGTGTCCTCCCGAGGCGGGAGTCACCACACCACCAACTTCATTAATACCAAACAAAATAAATCAGTTCGAGGTCCAGAAGTTGTACAAAGCATTACAATGCACGACCACATTCTCGGAGTAAAAATGCTGGCCCTCAAAAATGCAATCATTCCTACCAGCCCAAATAGCCAAAAGCACTGCGAAAGGCCTTGAGACGTCGTCCGAAGACCCAAGACCCACCGCTCAAATCGATCTCCAGAAATTCTCCAAGCTAGAGGCCTATACCCAAGCCAACCCCAACGACCTCCAAACATGCTCCGAAGACGCGCAACCAAAGAAGATATGCTCAGCATCGTCCATAGAACCCTCGCATGTGTCACAACCCGTATCTGTCACGCCAAACAGCCTTCCCCTCCTTGCTTTGTCACACAGACGATTTCTTCTCAAGACCACAGGAATACCTTGACCCTACTGGGCATCCTGGCCGCCCAAATAATCTTCATGTCCGCACAGAGGTCGTCACGCCCCACTGCCACGCATCTCAACTTAAGGTAGGCTTTCTTAACGGAGAATCTTCCATCCGCCCAATCAAAGCAGTCCGGCTCACTGGACAACTCCCCAAGGGGGAATCTCAGACAGCATCCGCATGAAGTCATCCATCCGCTGCCCCGACATGTCCGTAACAAAAGTAGGAGCCCACGATCCCGAGTCCCCCACCTCCGCCAGCAGCGCTTCCCTGTCAACCTGCTAAGGCCATCAACCTCGGGAAACGATGCCCCAGTGCTCCCTCCCCCGTCCAATCATCCAGCCAAAACCTAAAGAACTGACCATTCCCCATCCTCGATCGCAAGGAAGACATGACCTCCGGTAACACGGCTCGAATCCCCACCCACAACGGCGACTCAAAAGTCCTCCTCTCAGCCACCAACACCCCATTGACACCGTATATGCTCCTCAGAAGCCTGGTAGTCAACGAGTCCGAAGAGACCCAAACCTGCACCACCCACTTAGCTAGCAAAGCTTTGTTCATGTTCTCCACATCACGGACCCCAAGGCGCCCATCAACCACCGGCATAGTAAGCTCCTCCCAGCCGACCAAATGTAGACCAGCCTTCTGCTGTCTCCCATCCGACCAGAAGAATGTCCTCATCAAAGCTTCGATCTTCCTTCTAACCTCAACAGGCATCAAACACGTCGAGTAGAAAAAAACTGGAATGGCAGAGAGAACGTGCTTTAGGATGGTCAGCTTCCCTCCCTTTGACAAAGTAATCGCCTTCCATCCTGCCAACCACTCCATCCTCCGAACGACGCAGTCCCAATCCGACTTCCTCATCCTGCCTTCAACCAACGGCAACCGAAAGCTGTTTTTTTCAAGTTCAATATATCCAAGCTGCATGAACTTTCAAGGAATGCAACCTTCTCAACATGAAGAATACATACTCATCTGAAACTCCATTAATTAAAAAATTGGTCATTTTGTTATAAAAAATAATCTACAAAAGGTAGTGATAAATTGTACACTAAAGAGATGCGGTCATCTCTGGCAATCTTTGTTGTAACAGATCCATGTACTCTCTTCTCCAGGAACTTTGAAGAAGCTTTATAATGGTCATTTGCAATGGTTTGCTTCATGCACAGGAAAGGATCAGGAAGATCTATCGCTGTTTTGTTTTAGAAATTGGAGGTCTTTCATATGTGATTCAATGGCCTCTTTAGATATCGCCTTGAGCTCTGGGGTCTTAGTTTTATCACCCCTGGGCTACTTGTTTTACCTTGTCGCCGACCATTCTGTCAACTGCGAATTGACCAACCGAAGGAAAACGGCATTTAGCATTATACGAAGTAAGCTGGCAATCTTCTTTTTCAATGAGGTCTTCGCCAAAGCAACAGACATAAATGGCTTCCAATGCTTTCTCTGCCCTGAGTTCCATGGGGATCTCTTGGATCTTATTTTTTGTCTTTCCCCTCCTCTACAAAGAAATGTTACCCAAATGCATGTCAATGACAACTGGCTATCGTTATCCTCATAGAAGAAAAGAAGAGCGAAGCATCGTTAAAAAAAAGGGTCGCTAACTTTTCCATAGAAAATGAACACAGTGCTTTTCGCACTCAATTGAAAAGCAGAAACATAACCACTACATGGATACGAGAGTGCACTAAACTTGAACGATATGGCCAAAGCTGCAACGAGAATTTTCAGAAAACTACCAGAGGCAACAAAGTTAACACTGGCCCATAAGAAGAGCATCAACTGGGCCACAATACAAATATACACAATAGATAAGCCTTACAGTCGATAATTTCTAGTGTTTGGATTAGAACTTTCAGACAGCCTTGTTAATTCTGTTGATAAACTCCTGCAAACCATTATATTTCCAGTTAGATCCATGAGAGTAAAAGACACTCCTTCCAAGGATAGATTTGTTGCACATACACCACATGCAGGTGCAATTATACTTGGTAGAAAGGAAGTGATCTATCCACAGAACATCCACCACCCAAAACAAACGTGGCGTGAGGGAGGAGAGGAGGGGGTGTGGAGAAGCGATGTGAGGGTGGATAAGGTGAAAATGATCAACAAGGGTGCAGAGCAGGTTATGGGGCTGCACGAGGAGGGGATGCTTTGTATGCCCTCCTATATGGTTGGCATGCCTCATCACAAAAGGCTCAATCCTTCGTTAAAGGACACATCCAAAGGACACATTCGAAAAATGCATCCCTTGAATTTACAAACATAAATAAAGAAATTTAAATACTGTTATATAAATATGAAGAATGCGGAAGCGAACATGGAAAAGATAAAGAACAAAATAAGAACGTGGGATTTTAACGTGGAAGCCTACTCCGTGAGGAGCGGGATGAAACCACGGGAGAAGCCCTCAAAGGGGCATATGCTTCATTGCTTTTTCTCAATGAGTACAGGAGGTCTGGGGCTCCTTATATAGCCTTCCCAGAGCCTCCAAGTCCCACCCACAGGCGGTGTGGGACTAAACACTGGATGGGTTAATGAATCTTCTCCAGGATCCATTTACCCTGCTACAACTCAATGGACGCATACATGAATACTCCAACACTCCCCCTCAAGATGGAGCATGCAATGCTCAGCTTGGACAAACAGAAATAAACTCAACTCAACGCTACAGGACACTACGGACAATATCAACCCAACGCACACATTGCTGTTGTCGAGGACGTTGCTTCTCATGCCGTGCAGGTGAGGAGGACGAATGGGCTGGAGTGTGAGTCAACTGAAGACTCAGAATCTGACCATCGAGTCTGAAATTACGCCTGAAGTCTCCTCGTCGGAGAACTGGGTCTCTCCCATCTGGCTCAGAGAATGGTGCACTGCTCCGGTGTACATATGATACTACATGAAAACCCTTGCCAACATATGGCATAAGGAATGGTCCTCTGCTCTGAGTCCCTATGGCTCACATGAAGACTCTGGCCGAACAACAACAAGAATGATGGGGACCTCGAACTGATGATGGCAACATATGCTCATCTGAAAATGACCGCACACACTCGTGCGTGTCTGAAACTGGAGACTCGGAAACAATGATCGTCAAGTCTGAATCTGCGCATCACAGCTGTGGACTCGGAATCTGAACTGTGAGTCTGAATCCTGCGCATCTGAAACAACTTGTAGAGTCTGAACAATTGATTGCCCGAAATCTGACATCTGAATCTGGATTATGAACAGACCTGTGACTCTACATATATTCCCCCTTTCTCCCATACTTGTCGGAAAAACAATGGACGTCGACAAAGTTGGGAGAAGACAAGATAAATAGGGTAAACAGAATACCAATAAGCGTTCACAAATTTTTCGGCTTCTCAAATCATGAATAGCGCTGGCCGTTTCATTTTTTATGGCTCTTTTTTTCGCAATTTTTTTTAGAAATTTTGCGTACGGCTTTTTTTTCTTGTACGCGCCTTTTTCTTTGTTTTTTTGGAATGGACTGCCCCCCTTTTTGGCTTTTTTTATCATCATTGGCCGCAGCCCCTTGGGCTCCCATTTTTTTTAAGCTCTCGGCCTACAGTGGACTCCTACAATAGAGACATCCTCCCCTTTTTCTGGTCCACATGGACACGCAATATACAACACTGTAGTTTTTTTTATTTAATATGGGCCATCGACACTTTAGGGCTCCCACGATGGGGACCCTTTTTCTTTGCACATCCGCCGCCCCCATGGGTTTTGCGCCGCCAGAGTCGAGGACGAGCAAGGGCTGTAGTCGCCGTCACTAGAGAAGCCAGGAGGAAGAGGCGCGCCAGGATAGCTCGCTCGGACTAGGGCTTGCGCGCGACTGGGGCTTCGCGAGCCTGGGCTTCGCACGCCTGGGTGCCGCCGCCGCCGGAGTTGAAGCGGCTCGTCTGGAGAACGCGTGGGGCTCGACGGAGGAGCACCTGGAAGGCGATGAAGGAGTCGCGCGGCTCGTTCAATAGGGATCCCATCGTGGAACCCTCGGCTGTAGGGGGAGATGGCGCCTGGAGATCCTTCTTGCGCACGCTGCCTGCAACTTGCGCCGTTGATGATTCAGGAACTGGAGGGGGCTGCACGATGGGGCGCGACTTGCGCCTGGCTGGGAGGCGGTGCCGTCGCGCGAGTGCTTGCTGGTTTGGGAGGCGAGAGGCGGTAGTTGGCGCGATGGGGCTTCTGCGCAAAGGCTTGCAGAGCCGCCTGGAGGCACGCGCAGAGAAGGAAACCGCCTGTAGAGTGGCTTATGCGGCTAAGCTTTGTCGCCGCCTGCGGCTTCGTGGAGGAACAACCGCTCAGATCTGGATCTTGGCTTCTGGACAAAATATCTAGGGTTTCAAAAAACGAAACCCTAGCAATGATAGCATGATGCTGAATGATCTCGTGCAGAACTCGAACAAACTCACATATAAATCTTCATCACAATCTGACTCTCGAAAAAAAAATACATAAAACAACTCAAGAACAAATCTCCGAGAATCAAACCCGCTCTGATACCATGTTATAAAATATGAAGAATGCGGAAGCGAACATGGAAAGATAAAGAACAAAATAAGAACGCTGGATTTTAACGTGGAACCCTACTCCGTGAGGAGCGGGATGAAACCACGGGAGAAGCCCTCAAAGGGGCATATGCTTCATTGCTTTTTCTCAATGAGTACAGGAGGTCTGGGGCTCCTTATATAGCCTTCCCAGAGCCTCCAAGTCCCACCCACAGGCGGTGTGGGACTAAACACTGGATGGGTTAATGGATCTTCTCCAGGATCCATTTACCCTGCTACAACTCAATGGGCGCATACATGAATACTCCAACAAATACAAAGCTGAAAAATGAACTAATGATAATGGTATGCGCCCAGTGCTCACCATCTTGAAAAACTCATCTCCGAATGAGTTATTCTCTTTTTTTTGTGTATAGGTTAGGTTGTCGGGGAGAAGGTATGATGGCGCATTGCATCTCGAGAAGAGAAAGTACTGACGGTAGCCTAGAGAGGGGAGGGGGGGAGTGATGTTGAGAAGGATAATATGAGGTGGTAATGACATCGTGAGAAATAGGGTGAGGTGATGACGGTTTTGGCGTTGGCGAGTAGTTGGTGGAAGGGATGTTGGTGGAGGCTTTGCGGGTGACCGCTTGCCAACGTCAAACTAAAAGTTGGTTGTAATGCCTAAATACGATCACTGTATGAAATCTAAAAAAACATGACATCAGAGTCACATGGCCAGCAAGCTAGATAACATTTTATCAAGTGCTTTCTAGCACTTCGGCAATGCTAAAACCGGTTGTTTCACCAAACACAAAACAAAAAACTTATACATTTCAAGAACTCAATCTCAAAAATTAAAATCAAAATAGGTTTAAAATGAGATAGATGGAGAGATCATTCTCGAAATATGTTAGAACGGTAGGGACATGATTCTTACTTCCTTGCCAGCATCCATGATTGCCATAAAGGTCTGCTCTTCAAATTCAATGTCATTTGATAGTCAAAGCCTAGCAACACCTTCCAAGATCTCCTCGGAATTAAGAAGGCCAGCACCAACAGCCGTCAACCAACAGCATAAAAGCACATAAAGCGGATCACCGGCCTAACCACAATTGAAAAATAAAATTGAACTGTAAATAAGCCGCAAATAATCCATAACCATAACTAAATATTCCGAATAAATGGGACTCACTAACTAAAGGTAATTTACACATGATTTCAGAATGAAATGTTACACGGACATACAGCAATAACCACCGATGACTCCAACTGCCATGCAACCCTCTCAACATACCAGATTTTGTTAAAGCCTCTTAATGCATCAGTCTAACTCCCTAGACTGAAATCTTCTTATTGAAATCTAGAATGTGGAAGCGTAATCGATAAACAGAGCAAGAAATCAAAAAAATAAATATGAATGCAGAGATTTTACGTGGAATCCTATTCCGTGAGGAGCGGGATGAAACGATTGGAGAACGCCTCAAGGATTGATTCTTCTATTGAAGAGATATTAGATGTGGGACTAAACATAAGCGGGTGGTAATTGGATCCTGTAGAGATCCAATTACCATTCTGTTGTGTTCTCCAACACTCCCCCTCAACCTGGAGACGGGAAGTTGCAGCCTGCAACAAAAGAAAATGTATACATCACATCTTCACACGATGCATTACAAGAACATATGTCTGATGATGGTTGGATCTCATTCGAGGACGGGTCTGCGACTTTCAGGTCACCAAAACGTATTCTTTGCCATGCACATAGAGTCGCTGTGACAGCAGGTCACCGGAACGTATCTATGTCGTGCTTGAGAAGAATCACAGTAGACGATGTCCAGCACGGAGTAGTAGAGTAGTGAAAGAAGTACACCCACTGACAAAGAAGTTGATGCTTAGACGAATGATCGCAGTAGTAGTCTGTAGTGTTGGCCTACCGGTCATGGTTTCTTCTCTTTTTTTGCACAAATCAAACCCTTTTTTATATACAGTTTTTTTTGTACGTAGCTAAAGTCATTCATCATTTTTTTCAGCTCTCTTTTTTTAAAATTATCATTTTTACGTGTGCTTTTTTCAAAAAAATCACATGATTCAGCCTCCCTCTCTTCTATTTTTTTTCGACTAAGCAACTTTCTTTTTTTTGTTGAAGATACGGCCCAGTTGGGTCCATATATTCAGCCTCCCTCTATTCTCTTTTGTTTTTTTGATAATAACCAATAGCCCATCCCAATGGATTTTTAAAAAACTATTATAAAAGAAAGGGTCTTCGAGGCCCCCATTTCTCTTCACCACCATCTAAATAGGGTTCCTACGAAGGGAACCCATGCTGTCGCTGCTATTGAAGGAAGGAGGAGCTCCAGGCAGTGACGATCAGGGCTGCGACAACACCCATAGTTGTAGCTGCTGCGAGTTGGTGTTATGAGGGCCCTGCTCTGATGGTGTCACTTGAGAGATCGGAAAGGTTCAGGAGTGGTGGCGCGATTTAGAAGAGGTCTGAAGTGGTAGCGCAATCTGAAAGATGTTCACGGCTGGAGATATGGCATGCGTGAGGTGCATAAGAGTTCATCGCTAGAAGGTAGGTTCACTTTCGTGTCTTGCGAGATCTAAAGCCTCTTCCTGGAGAGGGGAACGAGGTCAGGAGCCTCTGCCTTCGGGTTCTCGACCAGCTTCTACACCAGCTTCTCAATCACTATCAACCAGTCAGCAACACGCATCCACCCATGACCCAACCACTAGAGGCACACTAAGATACCGCAATGACAGATCTCTACGCGACAATTGCAACCTACAAGCACGACTCAATCTCCGCATCCACCAAGTCAAAAGGAACGAACTCTGACTTATTCCTATTCAACTTCAAACCAGACGTAGCTCCAAAAATGTCCAAGACTATTGATAAGCCTTTGCAACTGTAAGCTCCACCCTTCATAAAAAGTATCGTATCATCCGCAACTTGAAGGATGAAAATAAATATCTCATCCTTTGAGTAGACACTACAAAAGCCTCCCGAGATGGCCCGATCCACTATGATCATCAAAACATCGGTCGCAAGAACGAAAAGGAGAGGCGTCAACGGGCACCCCTGGTGATCTCGGTGTAAAGGTTGGAAAAATCCCCCCTTCGATTGTTGATTCACAAGAACCACGCAAGACGCGTGATAAATCTCCGATTTATCATCACAATATTCATTCATTATCCTCCTAGCTTAGACAAAGCAATAAAATTCATCAATAATCCACTTTAATTAACAAGTAACCCCTAGTTTGTAATTAATCATGATTATTGTATAAAATTAACTTCTTTATTTTCTTTTTATTAAAAATTTTAAAAATAGATAATTATTTTATATATTTATTTTTGGCAGTAAAAAGAAATTTAAAATAAAAAATGCAAAAGAATTTAAAAATGTGTTTTTATTCATTGAAAATGCTTTCCAATTTTTTACTTTGTTTATATGATTTCTTTTCAGTTTTTGTTCAACACAAAACTTGTAGATCTCATCGAGATCTACAATTTTCGTGTTTTGACTTTTTTATGGTTCGACTTTCTTTTATTTCTTTTTTATTTTCCCTTTAGTTTCAATTTTTGAATAATTTCATTGGGCTACGTGGCGCCCCCTGGGCCGCCCACGTGGCATGCTCTCCTGCCGCTACTCGTTCCCTTGATCCACTGTCTGGTCCCTCTGATTGATCATATCTTCATCATCCCCTGTGCCTCGCTCTCAGCCCTCAGATCAGAGCTCCTGATCTGATCTAGGGCGTCCAATCACACCTTCATCTGGTCCGTTGGATCACAAGATCCAACGGCCCTTGACCACCGTCTTCCTCCAATAATTGCCGCCAACTCGTTGATCCCGTTCCCCTTCCATTTTTCCCACTTACCCCTCATCTCATACCCATGACCTAACGCCACTCCCACGTAGCCCCATCTTCCCTGATCTTCGCGCAACCATCAATCCCTCTCGATCTTATTCCTAAGGATGTCACACAGTCGCAAACCTCGCCGCCCACCATCCCGTAACGGCCGACCAACCCCTTCAAATACACCATTTCTGTCTCGTTTCCAGCACGTCCACCTTCATACGGAGTTTCTCGTAGCCATCCCCTCCTATCCGTGACAAGGAGGCAGAGGATCAAGGCGGTTACAATGAGACTAGCTCCAGGTGTTGTCCCATGGTCCGTCGACCATGTCATGGGCCTGACCCGGTCGTCGAGCTGCTCCGAGCGGTCGCCGGAGTTCAGCGAAGACAGGAGCCCTCACCGGCTCAGCCCAGGCCACTTGCTCCATCTCCGTCTTCCTTAAATCTCCAGGTAAGCTCCTCCTCATTTTCTTCTTGTGTTCTTTTATTTAATCCCACATTTACACTCCCTACCACCTTCAATTGGGCATGTCAATCGTTCCATCGAACCACATTCACTAGTGATCCAGACCAACCCCTTCCTTCCTCCGCGACCCCCTCCATTCCAGGCATTCTCCTCTGACGGAGCCAGAGAAGAACCCACTCCGGGCACCACCTTCTTTGCCTCTGATGCCCTCCATAGCATCCTCCCGCTACGGCTATTCCATTTCAAACCTTCTGCAGGTCATAAGCCTTCAATGGTCGGAGCTGACCTCGTTGCTCCAATCTAGAGCTCCGATATCGATGAGGGAGCATTGCCTTGTCGATCTAGCCACCCTCAGCTCCTCCTCGCTCACGTCGGACGTTCGCCAGCCTCCTCCGATCCTTCCTTGGCCTTCAACGCTTAAGGAAGATCGCGGGAGAGTTTCAAGGGGCTCGTCGGAGACCTGTCTTCTCTGCCGCATCGAAGAGGATGACGGCGGAGCTCCAAGCTATAGATACCGTCCGATCATTTTGGTCAGATGGTTCAGATCTTGCTCCAGCCTCTGTGCCATACCAAAGGGCTCAGTAGAAGTGAAGCAGCTACGAAGCATGGAAGCCATGCCACGTGGCTTCCGAACCCACAACCCATCGACCCTCGTTCCGAGCCAGGCTTGCGCGCGTACGGGCTGGGTAATTTGCAATCAGGCCCTCCGCTTCTCTAGAAATTGCGGAAAGGTCCCTCCTAGGCGTGCGTGCCTCACGTGTTGTGCCGGGGCAAATTGCAAAGGGACTCGGTTAGTTTCTCAAAATTACAAAAGCCCCTATCAGGGACCAAATTGCAATATTTATCTTTTTATTCCCCATGTTTTCTTTGTGTTTATGCCCCTGGACTATATTGTTAATATCTTGAGCATCCAAAGGACATTTAAGTTTGTTGGGAGAAAGAATTGCATACCATAGAAGAGACCCTAGGACTCTCTTATATAGGAGAAAAGCCTCGGGTTAATTACATAAGAGGTACATAAAGAAAATAGAAATGAGAAATAAATAATAAGAGATACAAATATCCCAACACCCCCTCAAGCTGGAGCATATACGTCTATCATGCTCAGCTTGGAACACCTCTGTAACGGTCCTCTAGCAAGGGCCTTGGTGAAAATATCAGTTGTCTGATCTCTAGTAGAAACATGGGAGGTGGATATGAGATCCTTCTGCATCATATCTCTGGTATAATGGCAATCCACCTCTATATGCTTGGTTCGTTCATGAAATGCAGGATTATTGGCAATAAATACAGCTGCTTGATTGTCACATAAAAGCTGCATGGGAAAAGGAACCTCAACAGCAAGATCAGTCAAGACCGATCTAACCCACATCATCTCTGTATTGCCCTATGGCCATATACTCTGATTCTGCACTGGATTTAGTAAACATTGTCTCCTTCTTGCTTTTCCATGACATGAGAGAGCTCCAACAAAAATAGCAAAGCTAGAAGTAGACTTCCTGTCTATAGGGCATCCTGCATAATATGCATCTGCACAAGTTATCACCTCAAGAGACATACCATTGTTTAATATAAGACCAATACTAGGAGAAATCTTCAAATATCTCAAAATCGTATAGATACATCCATATGAACCTTCCCAGGCTCTCCATAAACTAGCTTACATTGCTCACAACAAAGGATATGCCTGACCTGATGATGGTGGTATATATGAGCTTCCCAACAAGCTTTATGTATTTCCTCTTATCTACCTCCTCAGATTCATCATCATATAATCTCATACTCAGATCCCTAGGGCGTAGCGGGCTTGCATCCTGTCATACATGTCTCTAGTAGAAGATCAATCACAAACTTCCTCTGGGTCATCACAAAACCACGTTGGTTCCTGGCAAACTCTAATCCAATGAAGTATTGAAGATTGCCAAGGTTCTTAGACACAAATTGCTAACCTAGGAGCTCCTTCGTAGCTTGAATGTCATGCTCATCATCACCCGTGACAATAATATCATCAACATAGATAAGAATAGCAACAATACCTCTCTGTGTCCTTTGAACAAAAAGCGAGTGATCCGCAGTGGACCGCGCAAACCCCTGTTGCTCTATCGACTCTGAGAGATTCCGGTACCAAGCTCTCGGACTCTGCTTCAAGACATAAATCACCTTGCGGAGCTCACACACCTTCTGAGACTCCCCCTCACTGCAAATCCTGATAGTTGCTGCATATATACCTCCTCCTGTAGATAGCCATATAGAAATGCATTCTTCACATCAAGTTGGTAAAGAGGCTGGTCCCGTGAAACAACAATTGATAGAAGAATGCGCAGTGTTGAATGTTTGGCCACCGGAGAGAAGGTATCCTGATAGTTCACCCCATAAGCCTGGGTGAACAATCGTGAGACAAGCCTTGCCTTGTAGCGATTCACAATGTCATATGCTCGTTGTTTCACCGTAAAGATCCATTTGCACCTCACAACAGAGGCACCTGGAGGAGCAGAAACAACGCTCCATGTACCACAAGACTGCAAAGTGGCCATCTCCTCCTCCATAATAGGTCGCCAACTACTATTCTGTATGGCCTCCTGGTATATTCGCGGGATAATAACAGCAGAGAGTCCCATAACAAACCTCTTGTACTCCTTTGAAAGATGGTCTAATTAGACATGTGCAGCTAGAGGATAAGTGGCACAGTTACGACGCAGCTTCCTCAAGGCAATAGGTATATCCAGGTCATCAGCCTCTCTGTGCTCTAATATCGACTCCTCCTGTACAGTATCATGTGGAACACGTAAATCTCCAGTGCCATCAGTAGAAACAATGTCCTCATTACATACCTGAGGCATGCTGGATGATGGGGAAGGTGTATGAGCAAAGGGGTGAGTAGAGGACCTGCGAATGTAAAATTATGGTAGGAATTGTGTCAAGGTAGATGGAGGTGGAGGTGGTGGAGGAGGTGAAGGTGGAGGTGGAGATGACTAAGACCCAACATGAGGTGTAGTTGGTGGAGATAATGAGGTGGCAGAACAAAAACACCCTCGCCAGAATCAACGTTAGACAACCTATCACTTGTAGGAGAAAAATACATAATAGACTCAAAAAATGTGACATCGACACTAACATAATGCTTTCTCCCTACAAGATCAAAACATCTATACCCTTTTTGGTACGAGAATAGCCAATAAACACACATTTTGAGAGCTCTATGAGAGAGCTTGTCACGACAACGAGTAAAATTGTGGACAAATGGCACAGGCCCAAAATCCCCGGGAGTAAGGGAGAATAAATCCTTCTCGAGAAACGCAATCAAGAAAGGAACCTTTTCTCCGAGGATAGTGGAAGGCATGCGGTTCACGAAGTAGCAAGCAGTGAGAACAACATTACCCACAATGATGAGGAGCTCGACTCTGAATCAAAAGAATCCTCGTGACACCCAGAAGATGACGGTGTTTGCATTCAGCAACACCATTCTGTTGTGAAGTATAAGCACAAGTAAAACCGATGTCCCTGATGATCAGGAACACGACTAGGACCCCAGATATCAAAATGAAACAACTCAAACAACTGACTACTGTGACGACTATGATGACTCGGAAAAGAAGAACGATGGTGCCTCCAAGTTGACATGCCTCACACTCCAAGGTAGCACGAGTAGAAATATGAGAGGGAACATGACACAGCTTTTGCAGACGAAGGTGTCCAAAGCGAAGATGCCACATGAAAGGAGAAATAAATTCAAAAGGAATGGTAGCAGTACAAAACATGGAGGCTGGATAAGCATGTGCTGCTCACGGCCACATCCAATCACCCACTCCATGAGTATGTCCTGAAACACAAGAAAAGATGGATCAAATATGGCACGCCAATGTAAATCCTTTGAAATCCGGTTCATCTGAAATGTTGGAGCATGTAAGACATTCTGCAGATGCATCGATGGAGCTAGAACATTCTCCCCCAGACCAACAATGGATAGATGCACCTCAATAGAAAACACAACTGATCTACCAATGTGAGCATGGGTCATGTTGATGCCATCCTCCTCGAGCATGTGGTTCGCGCCCGCGAAACTGTGAAGTACCTCCTCTGTCACAAAAAGCTGCCATAGCAGAGGGAGTCTGGGCCATGGTAGCAGATGAAGTAGTGATCCTGCTCAGCCTCTTGTAGACCTCCATTGGAGGTATCATCTCTCCAGTAAGTAGTTGAGTACGTGTTGCATCGTACTCAGACTTAGAGTCAAGGGATGACAGAATGACTCTTGTCATAGTGGCATTTAGATATGCTTGTTGCTGCTCAGTGCTAGTAGTCGTAGGCATAACGCTATACAGATGCTCAAACATGCCTCTAAGATGCGAGAAGTGGGCATGAAGAGGTCGATCATTCTGCTTGGTCGAAAAAATATCATACTGCAATTGTAGAATCTCTCTCTCAGTCTTGGCCTCCCCATATATGTCTACTAAGATGTCCCACATAGCCTTCTTTGTGGGTTGATTGACGATATCATTGGCAATCTTCGTGGTGAGTGTCCCGGAGAGCCAAATCCGAGTATAGGCATCTTGCTTCCAAGAAGCATTAGCCTCAGTCTTGTCCGATGGCTTTGAATCCGTCAGAATGTGTTCCTTGTTATGGCACTACATAAGGGTGTGAAACTGCATGGACAACAACTCATGGTCTCATCCATCTCTACGAGGGGAGTCGGGCTCTTAAAGGCATCGGACGATGAAAAACGTCAACCTTAGTCTTTGACATGGTAAAAAGAATGCAGACAATCCAGAACAAAACTAAGGAGTAGACTACTCTAACCGAGTCTACACAAGAATATAGAGGATTGATTGTACGTGTAGACTCATATAACGATCCTCGTCAATCTTTATTGTAGTACAGGGTCGGAAGACGTGGTTTATATGTTAAAAATCACGGAACCGAACAAAATCAGAATGTATAGGCATGCAGAAACGGTTGAACTGCAGCCTGGGGTATGTGGAACGACCCATGAAATGGAGACGGGTAGCAAGACCGCAAAGGGAGAGAATCGATGGCAAGGGGGTCAGTTCAGCAGCCTGCAACAGCCGTTGGGCGACAGCCTACTGTGCTGGGCGGTGGGGAAAGGCCTTGCGGGCCGCCTGGTGACACGCGAGGAGGGGGGGCGTGTTGTCGACGGCTAGGTGACGTGCAGGAGAGAGGGGGGCGATGTGTAGGGTTGGGGTTGGTCGGATATGGAAACCCCGACCTAGGACTGTTGCTCTGATACCATGTTAGGAGAAAAGAATTGCATACCATAAAAGAGAGACCCTAGGGCTCTCTTATATAGGAGAAAAGCCCTGGGTTAATTACATGAGAGGTATATAAAGAAAAAAGAAATGAGAAATAAATAATAAAAGATACAAATATCTCAACAAAGTTGATTTCAATTCATTTTGATGCATATTTAATTCTCTTCCTCATGGCTTGATTTATTCGTAGATTTGACGCATAATGTAGCATGCTAAATTCTAAATATTTAATGTGGCAAATGTTCTCTAACTAAAGTCCATGAATTGAACTAAAACTCATTTTTGTGCATCAAATGTTATTGAAATTGGACATCTTATTGTTCAATTATTTGATTAATTTGGGGTGTGATTGCTCACATCATCTGTTGCTTTGCATAACATTTTGTGGCATCCACAATTGCATGAAAATCAAATAAAAAATGCATAGTATTCATTGACCACATGCATTGCATATCATGGTGTTGCATAATGTCATCCCTTTCATTTTGCATAAAATTGAAATGAAAAAATTGCATTATGTAGCATGCATCATTGTCTTGCATAACTAATGCATCACTTTGTGCATTTTGTACATTTGTCTGCCTGTAGACCTAGGTTCAGAAAATTAATCACTTGATTTCAAACATTTAATTTCTAATTGATCTTGAGGAGGCTTGTGTTCGATCTTGATATACTTGCCAAGTAAATTATTCGTCACATATTCAAAGTTGTGGTATCTCTATTTAATCTATTTTTGCCCCATGTGTTATGTGAATTCGATGATTTTAAAGAGGCAAAAATGCAGTTCATCATGTGGTGTCGTGAATACCTCTTCATCTACGAAATCCATCTATCAGGAAAACCATGCATGTGTAAAGAAGCCCATATGAAACGCTAGTCCATACAATCATAGGCCTTCGAGAAGTCCACCTTCCACACAACACCCTTAACTTTCCTTCTATGCCAATCTGCAACAATCTCGAAAGCCAAGACCACATTGTCCATGAGTTAGCGTCCAGGTAAGAAGGCACTCTGTGCCATCGAGATGAGCTTGTTCACTAACCCTATGAGTCGATTGGCCAATAGCTTTGCCACAATTAAATAAATACGTTGGATAAAGCGATCAGTCTATAGTCCTCAATTCTTATTGCAGCATCCTTCCTATTAAGAAAGAAAATAGATGAGCGATTGATCCGAGCGAATCCAGAATTCCCCTCTTCAAATTCTGTTATCACTTCCAACACCTCCACAGCAATCACGTCCTACGATTCCCAGTAGAAGATAGAGAAACCATCTAACCTTGAGCAACCATCCGCATTCAGTCCAAAAACGGCCTCACGAACCTCCAACATCCCAATCTACCTCGTCAGAAGTTTTGCATCCGGCCTAGAAATATGAATCACTCTCGTCTGTAGTGTGGAAGTCCCATGATCATGTCTCTGAAGTAATTGGTAACAACCCTCGCCACCTCACCCTCGCCAAACAACTCCTCTCCCCCCACCACTACAGAGTGAACCAAGTTTCTCCTTCTTCTACCATTCGCCACCGTGTGAAAGAACCTAGTATTGACATCTCCCTCCTTCAACCATTTATGTCTCGACCTTTGTCTCCACTCATACGCATGCTTATGATCCTCTTCCTCCAAGATCTTCTAAACCACTACACGGTTCACGAGATCCTCCTCGTCCAGTTCCTTATCGTCCTCTGAAAGTTCAACATCACCAACTCATCATGCCATGATTCCTCCTCAACTCACGCTCAGAACGGGACTCCCTCTTGAGTCTGAACACTGACAATCTATGTCGCACCGTAGCCAACTTCAGTACGAACCTCACAGTGGTTAAGCCCTCCACCTCCAATTCCGACCATAAATTGGTAATCATCTCACGAAAACCCTCCTCCAATAACCACCACCGCTCAAATATGAAGTACGATGATGATCTTCTATCACTGCAAGAATTGAGGCATAACAGTGTATGGTTTGATCTCGGACGAGGAAGGAAAGTAACAATAGCCAAGCTAAACCTCTCCAATGCCTCAACAGACAAGAGAAAATGATCAATACGTGAGTGCAATAACGAGCTCCTTCATGTATATTTATAATTTGTCACATTCATGACCTCTAAAGCAAGCTCCTCTACCATCTCACCAAAACGTCTGGAGCCAGGATCCTGTGCACCTCCCCCCCCCCCCCCGACATGTCTTCTCCAAACAACGTGACGTTGAAATCACTCCCATTAGCCAAGGCATCTCTAGAAATCTAACTCTAATCAGTTGCAACTCATCTCACAATACAGTATATGTGGATGCCTCCGCGATGCCATACATTGAAGCAACCACAAGGTGTAATTGGTCAAATTTGCTCACCAACACCACCGTAACCGAATGGACCAAGGCCGCATCATCAACCAAATCGTAAATGTCAACATTTCATGCACAACAATTCCCCCGAGCTTCCATTCGCCAACACAATTTTGAATTCGTTAAGATGAGGACCTGAAGTGGAACTTCATCTCACTGAATCCCATGAATCAATCTTGGTCTCCTACAAGCAACATCAATCTTCTACGTACAACACGAACCCAACCACCAATAGCTTCTCCGGTTGACCCAATCCCTTCACATTCCAGGATAAAAGCTTCAATTGGAAACCAAAGGGGAGGCCCCTGCCACTTGAACCCCCACCTTCTATGCAATTGCCAACTCGAATAGCCTCTCCATTTCTTTCTCTTAGGTTAATGTTGTCGTAACATTATTAGGACTCCTCTCCACCTGGATCACCTCGTTCTCGTTCCATACCTCCCCTCACCCCTTCTCGAGTCTCCGCCAACCCCCACTCCAAGCTTCCACGCCCAGCCACGAAGCCTTCAACAACGCCTTTTGCATCACGCTCGCACTCAAGAAAGTTTGTTTCCCAGTCCAGCACGCTTGCCCGACAATGCTTCTGCGAGAAGATCATAAGTTGACTCGCCACATCAGGAGCAAACTTGTCAAGATTCAGCACATCCCAGTCCCATTGTATTGAAGTTCTGTGCTCGAGATCACCACTTAATTTCGTCCTACGCGAGGATGTCAACGGCCTCCTTTGAGCGGCCCTCCCCGTCCCAAGCTTGAAACCCCTCCCTCCATTGCCTCCGTCACTGTAATAACCCTCTGAGGTCAAACATCCGTTAATAGCTCTCCCCTCTGAAATTAGACATGCTGCCCACAGCTCTGAGGAGATCACCACGCCCGAAAGGTCCACCATCTTAGTCGTTGCTGGTCCAATAGGTGGCCCAGTTATCTCTCCCGACACCAGTTCTTGGAGGCCTAGAGGAACAGAGGTCTGTGAAGTCCTTTTCGGATCCACCCCATAATCCAACCCAGTAGGAGACGAACCCGATGCAGTGCCCAGAACCACCCCTTTGGTTGGGCGGATCACTGCACCCAAGAAGTGAAGTGTCATACCCGGATGGGGGAACGGAAGTAGCGCTTACTTGAGTTCGAGCCTGTAGAGCCAATAGCCAAATCTTTAAATGTAGGGGTAATCGAGTTAGTCGAAAACCTCGAACCAAGATCTGCAATTGAATCGCCAAAGAGAAATGCGTCCAGGGAACCAGTACTGGCGCTAAGGTTGCCTTTGCGGTTCGCCACCCCCAAAAGCGATGACCTTTGGGCTTCCCACCTCCAAACTCGGCTCTCGATCTACCCCGGTAACAGCTGCAGACATCATTGATGCTTCCCCACCTTCCAAGACTACAAGCACTGTGTTACCAATATCCGATCGATCCAAAGTGTAGCGCATGACAGGGATTGGAGCCATTTCCCCCGCATCGAGAGGACATGCCAGAGCTGCACATCTCCACCACTTCGCCAACATGGTCCAAAGTCTCACATTGGACCTCCACCTTTCTGCACATCAAAGGGACACTGGGAAGGTTGCAGAAAGCGGTAGTCGGTACTCGGTCAGCGAGGTCATTGACTAAGGATTAGTCGGTAGTTGGGCGACTAATCGGATTTAGTCTGGCATTAGTCGATTTTGAATTTTTTTTAATTATTTTAAATATATAAAATATTTTAATACATAGATTTGTACATTTTCTATACTTTCATAATAAAATAAAAGAAGTATCCGACTTTAAATGAAACATTATTGCTAATTAGAATAAGTTTGCTTATGTATTAACATGGGTTTTTATCACTTGTGCCCCTCTGAGATATCGCAATTTCAGTTATGCCCCTATCTTTTTGGTAATATCAGTTGTGCCCCTTACTTCTTTCTCCGTTATTACTTGTGCCCTTCCGTCAGATTAACTGTTAATGAGTTGACTTAACCATAGTTTTTTCAAACCTTGATGCAGTTAAGAGGGGTATTATTGTCCAGACTTCTTCTTATCTTCTTCCTCCTCCATGTGCTGGAGAGAGGTTGGGCCGGGGATCGTGTGCCATCCGCTCCTCCATGTACGGCTTGAATTGCCACGCCTCCAGTTGCAGCTCTGTTTTCTCCCACTGCAACCGGAGGATCATAGATATCCTCGGAACTAGGACACAGTCAGTACATCCAGTTGCCGAGCGTGGTGCATATCCTCCTTCCGAGCCTCCCATGCTACCGCCATCAGCTCCTTCACCAGTGACACCCCCACCGTCCCCTCCCCGTCCTCCCTCTGGTACACGCACTGGAAGCACCGGTCGTCGGCACCTTTATGGGTTCGCAGCGTGTGGACTAGCTGGTACTTGGACCGACGCCTGTCTCGACGCCGGTTCGAGAGGAGATCTGCGCCCCCATCCGGAAGATGCAGTTGGCGAGGAGCATCGACCGCTCGTTCCCGAAGTACCAATTAAGTTTTATGTTCTCCATGCTAACCACCACTGCGTAAGAGTTGGGGTTCGTCTGGAGGAGGTCGTTGGCGAGGTCCACGGAGATCAACCCGACGCTGCAGCCCATCCTGCCGAGGTTGAAGCTCGTGATGTCCTCCCGCATCTTGTAGTGGTTGACGATCATGACGCGAGCGACGACGTCAGGTTGAAGAGGCTGCAGTTCACCACGAGGATACCCACTTCTTGCGGGTGGACCCCCGTCTTCTTGAAGAGCGAGTTCAGCACGCCGAACATGACCTGCTCAGCTTCGAGGCGCGCCTCCGACATGGACAGGTTGGGCGGCTTCGAGAGAACCCCTCTGGGGAGGTACGTCTCGTCGTCGAGCCCGGACCGCTACGCGATCCTCATCAGGAAACTCGTGCTCTCTCGTTGAACACCCCAATCTTTCCCATCATCTCGAGGAATCCCTCGTTGGAGATCTTGCATTCGTCGGCGGGTTTGTAGCACGCGAATTCCATGAGGTAGACGGGGCGCGGGCATGATGTAGTAGATGGTGAGGAGCGCGGTGGTGAAGGCGGAGCAGGCGAGGGAGGTTGTTGGGTCGACAGTGAAAGTGGGAAAGAAGGAGCCAACGTCGAAGCTGAAGGAGAACTGCGGGTTGAGCGGGGGAGGAAGATGAGGAAGGAGGAGGGGAAGAGCATGGAGGAGGAGAAGGAAGGGGTGGTGTAGCGGTAGCCGAGGAGTATGTACTTGAGCTGGACGGACTGGAGAAGTTCGAGAGGCTGCGGCGGATACGAATGGCGATGGGAGAGGAAGGGAGGTGGGGGGGAGCAGTGCGGAGGGGGGGAGGGGGGAGGTGCGGGGGGCGGGGGCGGGGGGTGGAGGAGGAGGAGGAGGACGGGGATGGAGGCGAGGCACATGGGCGGAGCAGGAGGCTCGGGGGAGGCTGCAGGAGAGCTCAAGGAGGAGGAGGGAGGAGCTGTGTAGGAGGAAGAGAAAGGAGGAAGAGGAGGAGAAAGAGGAAGAAGATGGGAGAGGAGGAAAAGAAGGGAGGAAGAAGACGGGGGAAGAGGAGGATTTTTCAATCCTTTTTTTAAAATTTAATTCCATCTGTATCCTTGAAGGTAACGTCCGTTTGTATTGGTTAGGGACAGTCACTAACACGAAGGTACAAGTGATAGATTAGCAAGAAGTGAGGGGCACAACTGATATTATCAAAAAGATAGGGGCATAACTAAAATTGTGATATCTCGGAGGGCACAAGTGATAAAAACCCTATTAACATAGATTGTATATTTTCTATACGTACATAATAAAACAAAAGAAATATTTGACTTTAAATATAACATCAAGCATATTAGAATAAGTTTGCTTTAAAAAAACAAAAAACAAAAATATAAAAGCTTGATGTAAAAGTCCGCCGACAAGGCCGAGTCGAGTCAGCTACCCCTCCCCCCCCCTACCCGACTAGTCGACCGATTTTACAAGCTTGGACACCGGCCACCGAAAGCTTCCATGCTGGTTCCCTAACCGTAGCTTCTATTGAGAAAGCATGGTTCCCACCATCCAAACGCTCCTCTCGACTTCGGTGGCAAGCCATTATCCAACGTCCCAGCAAGTGCCTCCTTCGCACCCTCTGTCGATAGGCCCCTAACACACAAAGTTCCTCCATGATGCCAAACAACATTGATGCATATGTTGCTCTCCTTTGTCATGAACATCCTCTCCTGAATTCTTTTCAAAATCTCTACATCCCTTCCCCTACCACAAGCCTTTTAGTTGCCATTCCTTCAACGCCTCTCTCAACAGTCGCAGCAACAAAGAACCCCACAACATGCCAGACATCATTTCCACTGAGGAGACCTACTCCCCAGCCATAGTATTCACCGACAGAGCCTCCTTCATCGACCAGGACCCCCTCACTGCACACTCCCTCCGCCAATGGCCCGAGCATCCACACCAAAAGCACAGTTGCTCTGTCACCGCACAAGTATTGGACAGATGGTTAGCAGCAACACATCGAAAGCACCACAGTGTCACGCCGCTTCCATCCTTCGACGCTCGCTTCTTCCCCTTCAGCGGACTCCAAGGGCCCTCCCCGCTAACTCTTCCATCTCAACATCCTCTTGCACCACCCCCTCTTCTCTCTCTATGACAGTGGACCTCTAATCACCCTCGTTGTCAGTCTTCTCCCACTTGCAACGCTTCAACTCCCGCTCCCATTCTCCATCTCCCCTATTGTAATTACCCCATAGGGGGTTATCTCCCCAAATATGCATCCTCTATTTTGCCAATAAAGATTTATTCACCTCTTGACGGACACATTGTTGCATCGCAAACCACCAATACCATCCCCCAACTGTCATGTCCAAAGGTTGTCCAAAAGAAAATCCCGTCAAACTCTCAAGATGTGTATGAACCTTCAATGGCAACTTTACAGAGACGTAAAAATGGATATTGTTTCCGATCCAAACTTCAGCAACATAAAAGGGCCTCCTCTAGAAAAGCATCTAACCTTCCAGCCAGCTAACTTACACTCCATCCGCACCAACAATTTTAGCTAATACTCTCCTCAAAGTCTACCTCCATAAGTGGAAGACCCAAGTCCATAACTAGAAAGGTAGAGACAGGAAATCCCCTAACTGCCTCCTCATTGATCAATCCAAATGGGGTAAAAGAAAACTTGCACTTATTTATCTAAAGACTCGAGAGGCCCTCAGA